>PVJO010000520.1:0-200844 GCA_004026905.1 Hystrix cristata | reverse complement strand
ATGGGAACACATAATTGCCATTTGGCGGGCCCCACCGAAACAAGCCTGTCCTCTCTCTGGGACTCCACTGCCCACTCCCTGGCTCTACACATCCAGCCACATGGGGCTGTGTTCAGTTCTTTGCTCTTGGTGCTGTTGTTCTTGGTTGTGCACTCTGCCGGGATTCTCTTCCTTCCCCCTCTCTCCCCTCCCTCTTGTCCAACTCCCTATTTATTCAGCGATGCACTGGTAGGGGAAGACACCCCTCTTTATAGTGTTTGCCAGTTTCCATGGTGTACTATCCCCACCGTGTTGATTTCAAGACACCACTATGTCAGACAGCACAGAGGCAGACATTGTTAGCCGTATCGGCAAATGTGAGAGTTCAATCACTGTCCCACGTACATCACAGGCTCATTCTGCTGTGCCATAATGTCCCCCAGAACCCGTGACTGAGTACTAGGGCTGCTAAGCCATCCTGTTTCTGGACCAGTGGTCTTCCCTTTGCCTGCCTGCCTTAAGTTGCTGCTGACTTTTCCTTATCGTCACTGTACTGAGCTGATCACAGCCACAGATTTCTCTCTTGGACCATATTAGGCTGTGTGGTCTGCAGTGTGCCCTGGTCAGGGAAACACCAAGCCACTTGGCACTTGTGAGTCCAGTTTGATGCCTTATTGGCTGTATTAGGTTAGATTAGCTGCTACAACAAGCAAATACACTGTGTTGGTGACTCAGCACAGCTGATACTTGTGTATGATTTATACAGAGTACTATTGATAGTGTGGGTGTTGGAGTTGGGATAGGGACTTGTTTCTTGAAGTCCTTCCAGGACCCTGGCTGTATATAATGTTTGTGTGAAATCTTCTAAGGGGCCCTAATGTTATCTTCTGGATCTTCTGCATCTGTCTTGCTGATGGGGAATGAGAAGTAAGGCAGCTCTGAGGGCAGTTCTGGAAGTCTCCACACGGTGCATTGGCGGGAACTTGGTCCCATGGTGCCTTAGCTGCAAGGGATCCTGGGAAATGTAGTTCTGTGTGTGGAGAAGCTTGAAATGGGTTTGGAGAACACCTGGAGTGCAGAAGGGCCCTGGAGTCTGAGGGTGAGGGCTGCTACTGTCCACAGATGGCTCTGCTATAATTAATCATCACCACACCCCAATAATACAACTGGATGTTTACTGAGTCTTGGCTAGGTGTCAAGACACCATCATAAACCCTTTATTGGCTTTATCTTCCTTAATTCTTGCAGTAAGGATAAGCCTATAGTATAGCTCTGTGGTGTAGACCTTACTGTCCTTGTGCCCATTTTACAGATGAGCAAAGCCCGAGGCCTGCAGTGGCTGTTGCTTGCTCAAGTAGTAGACCAGGCATCAGAGTGCAGGGTGTTCTGGTTCCATTGTTAACTTTTAGCCACATCTGTTGCTGCTCAGGTTCCCTCAGATCTCCTTCTTGAGCTTGTAAATAGCTACTTCTTAAACAGCTTCGGGAATAGAGGAACTAAAGGGTTTAACAGGATGTTCTCCATGTTTTACAGAGAAGAAAGGCACCCTGATTAACCCGCCATGGTAGGAGGAGTAAATGGTAGGGGGAGTAACCTGACTGCAGTTGCCTGGGCTGCCTTAGGCTCTGAGGATGTCATCTGTCTCCCAGCCTTCTCCTGCTTTCACTGTCACCTTGACTGGCTCTTCGCTTGGAACATTACGAGTATGAGGGGTGGATGGTGCCTCTCCACCTACTTACTCCCACGGGAAGTGCTGCACCCTGGGAAATGCCACTTCACGGGAGCCCATTCTGCCCAGCTCAGATGTCATGTGTAACAGAGCGGTTCAAGAGTTCACTGCTCAGAAAACAGGATCGAAGGTGACTAATAATATGAGTAATAAGGCTGATTTGCTACAGTTCGCTGACCCAAAACCCAACTTGAAATGAGCATCACCTCTCACTGTAGTTAGTTCAGTGTGGTCACCGGGAGTGTGCTTCATGGAGCCAGCCTACAGGGTCTTAGATCACTCCTTCGCCTCTTGCTGACTTCTGGTCCTTGGGCCAGCTGCCTAACCTCCCCCTGCCTCTACTGTCTCACCTGCAAAGTGAGCCGATCCTAATCACCACTGTGCAGGGTTGTTGATGAGTGTTAAGTGCTTGGAATAGCCCCAATACACATCAAGTATTATTGTCGCTGATTCCATTTGGTCACCTTTGGGAGACTGCTTTCCTGAACATGGACTTTGATCATAGCCTCCTTGGCGTTGGTCACTCTGTCTTCTGCTCTGGTTCATCCATGTTGGATCCCTGCTGGGGATGTGGCACCCCTGAAGTCTGGGACGGTGTGCTTTCCATCTTCACATCCACAGTGCCTAGAGATTGCCAAGGTTGCCAGAAATACTGTCCCTATGTTGAGGTTCCTGGAGGATTAGCACCTTCTTAGGCTCATCTCCGTTTCCTTTGCAACCTAGAGTAGTGCTCAGCATTACAAAATGTCCTTGAATAAATGCAGGACCTAAAGAATTAACGGGTTCATCCTTAATTGGAAAGGGGAGGCTTGGGAGCAGGCTTGGGAGCCCTGATGCAGTCTTTTGAATATTGTCTGGGTGTCATCGCTCAGCATTTGAAAGTCAAGTTAATTTTGAACACCATCCAAAGTGGTTTGTAGGCAGGTCTAATGAACGGGAGCGGCAGCCACTATGGGAAACGTGTTTCCTGTCCTTTAAGTGTGTGATGATGAAGTATTGAGTCTGAAGGCTCTGGCTGGCTTGTAAATGAGCCTTGTAGGAAATTTCCAAAGAAACTTTGCAGAGGTGCATTGCGTTTTGGCAGCATTGGAATTCCCATGCAAGCCCCTTCTACCCCCAAACGCCAAGGGGCAGCACTGACTTTGAATGTTAGCTTGGGCCTCTTAAATTGAGGCTTGTGAACGTCATAGTCTACCTCGGAGTTGGACAGAGGTGGATTTGAATCCCGACTCTACCCTGCATCAGCCCATGACTTTGTCGAATTGACTTAACTTTAGCCAAATCACTTTTTTCGTGGGCAAACTGTGAATGCTAAAAATAACTGCTGATAGGGCTTTTGTAGGGTTCGGTGAGCATTTAGCACCTTGTAAGTGCTCAACAAATGGTGCCTGCTTTGAAGAGGTTGGTTGTTACTCTAGATACTTCTCTTCCCTTCTAGCCATGGTCAGGATGCCACAGAGATGAGGATGAGGAGTCTGCTGGAGGGAGCATGGTGGAGGGACCAGCAGGGAGTCCCCAGATGGACCAGTCAGGGACATTGAGTTCTCCTTGGCATGCTAAAGTTGGTGACAGAGCCTAGCACAAGAGAAAAATGGAGTCACAAATACTCTCTTCCTTCTGTCCCATCACCCCTACCCCCACCCCCACAGGAAGGAGGAGACAGAGAGGAAATGGAGGGGAGGGAAAGGAAGAACTTTGGAGTCCAAGAGTCCAAGAGATCTTACTTTTTTTTTTTTCTGGTACTGGAGATTGAACCCAGGACCTCATGCTAGGCAAGTGCTCTACCACTGAGCTACATTTTTAGCCCTTTTTATTTGGAGGCAGGGTTTTACTAAATTGCCCAAGGTGGCCAACAAACTGCAGACCTCCTGCCTCAGGCTCCCAGGTAGCTGGGATTATAGCCATGCACCATCATGCCTGGCTGAAACCTCACTTTGATACTGGCTGGCTTCAGTTTGCACCTATAAAATGAGGATTGCGTGTGGTGATTCAGAAGGTTCCTGGTGCCTTCATGGTCCGTGTCTTTGTAAAAATCTTGATTTTGCTCCTAAATGTTTTGTCTTAAACCGCCTGCCTTACAGAGTCTTGGGCAAATGGAGGGAATGCCTCTGGGGCCAGACGAGGTGGAAAGTGGGAGAGGGCACAGAAAGTGCTTTTCCCAGAGAGCCGAAGTCTGTAAAGAGGCTCTGGATTCTGGGGTCCAAAACAGAAAAGTCCTGGCGGCCCATCTGTGATTGCTGGCGCTCCAGGGCAGGGAGGGGAATGGGAAAAGGCACTTTGGAGCTGTCTGGGCAAAGAAGACTCATTCTGCCTGCCTGGGTGGCTTATTTCTTAGTTGGTAGTGTCCTCTACTTTAGGACTCTGCCACTCCGATGCACCAAATCAGGCCAGGGACCTGTTTTAAGATTTGCATAACACCTGTTATTTGTCCCCAAACTTTGTTCTATTTAGGGGATTAAGTGTCCCGAGGAACCCAGAACTTTTTTCTTTACCCTGACTGCCTACCTCCAGGAAGACTTCCGGCCATCATTCTTTCCCACCTCCCACCCATTCTTAGCTCAGGTTTAGTCTGCCATTACTCAGTTAAGTATTTTGCATGTCGGCATCTTGTGTCTTACTTGGGTCAGGTTTGAAGAGGATTCCAGGAGTGGCGGTTATTGTGGTGCCCCCTGGGAAAGCCCCCGGTGGAGTAGGGGGTGGGCGAAGGACATGTGGGGGTGCTCCTCCTCCTTGTGTGATGAGGGGGTCGAACTGGGTCATCTCTTCTCCCCAAGCCTCCGCCTCTCTTAGTTGCAGGATGAAGACCACAGAGAAGGTTTCACCCAGCCCGCGAGGAATTCTCTGTAGACAGTGGCACCATTGTTATGATGCACCCAGGTGGAATAATGGCATTTAGCAGAAGTTGGTACTATATTCAAGCTCAAAAAGCATCGTGTCAGGGGAGGGAGGAGGCGAACCCTCGAGAATTCCACCTGGCTTCCCGCGCTCCATTCTCTGGCTAGATCATACGCTGCTAGCTGGGTCCTGAGGATCCTGCTCCCTCTGGACTGTGGGCTGCTGGGGTGGACGTGGGTCTTCTCCAGTCATCCCTGTCCGCGTGACCCAGCATGGGGCATGACACGAGGCAAACGCTTGGTAGGCACTGGGTAAGTAAATGAACAAAGGGGCTTTCAGCAAACCCTGCAGATGAATTGACTAGTATTCCACCTCAGTTTTCTTTATATTTTAGGAACTGAGTCTCCTTGTGTGTAGCTTCTTTGAGGTATTTATTTCTGGAAACTGAGGTAAACCTTCCAGACCACCTTTATCAGGTCCCAGGCTCCAGGGAGGTGAGGCATCCGCCCAGGCCTGGGCAGGGTGTGGGCGACCTGTGGCTGGACCTGCAGAGCCACCACCCGTCCTTTGCCGGTGGTTTGGCACAATGTTCTAGAAGTACCTCATGCCCGACTTCCTCAGAAGAAAGGCTATTTTGTAGGCTATCTGGGTGGAAGTGTTGGGCTGCAGTTCTGGCCAGCAGACAGCCTTCACCCGTGTTTGATAAGATGACAAATTTGTTTTTTTCTTCCCCACCTCCTTCCTTCATTGCCCTTGTGAAGAGGCCTCTGTCAGGTCAGCCACCAGCCAGGGCAAGAGGAGCCAAGTTCCTTGTGGCACCGTGCTGACCCGAACTGCAGCAAATCGGGACAGAGGAGGCCGTGTTAGCTGGAGTGAAAACATCCTGTTGGAGACAGAGCAATTACAGTTTTCGCTGCACACGGGGAAATAACAGCAGAGGGGTGAATTGTGGACTCTTACTGCTAATTAGCCCCTCTGTGTATGTGCCGGTTGCCGCGGGAGCCCTCTTGCAGCCGGTGCCGCCTCCTATAAGGGGGGCTCCTTTGGCACCCGAAATCATTCGGCCCAAGCACCTTGGTGGGCTTCCCGTTTCACTGGTTGCCCCGATGGGTCTGGTTTTAGAGCAAAGCCTCGCTCTCGGGCCAGACAAGCTTGGAGTTCTTTAATGAGCAGCTGAGTGTGTGGGAAAGAGGCATAGAACTCACAGAGGTAGCTGCTCAGTTAGAGGCAGCCAGAGTTTATCGGGCTCCTGGGAGGTTTTAAACGCACGCTGCAGCCTGGGGCAAGCGGAGCTCATGGCAGGGAGGTTGTTGCTTACTGAAGGCTTCCAATCTGCCGAGTCCGCGTTGGTGAGATTTGCATCAGAGCTGGTAAGAGTCTCACAGCAGCCCCAAGGCTGGGTGTTCGGGAGCTGAGATTCAGAGAGGCTAGGTCACACGGCCGTGCCAAGAGGTAGAGGGCAAGCTCGGTGTTTGAGAAGCTTGCACACTTACTGTGTAGGCAAGAGTTCCAGGTGGTCTGTAAGTCACATTCCACAAAAGCAATTATTAGGCGCATACCGTATGCCTGCGCTCTGCATGGGAGGGGACAGTGGAGAGAGAGCGGCCTGGAAACTAATCAGCCCGAGCTTGGAAGCACATAGCCTAGGGGCTCTATCGTTGTTTTGGGGGGCTAGGAGCTATGTCAGGGACATGCTTCTTGAGGTGCAGCAGGGAGGCAGAGAGTCTTTCTCGCAGCGAAGAGAGGAAGCCCTCCTCCCATTCAAACATCCCTTGAAGGATGAGAAAAGGTGCTTATCAAGGTCTCCTGTACACACAGGGCACCCGCAGATTTTTAGCAGGCAGGGAGGTGACCTTTTGTATATGCACATGCCTGTGTAGCCCAGTCCTGGGAGGCAAGGATCCTCTGCTGCCTCTGTGTCCAGACAGAGCGGAGAAAGGCTGACCATAGCACTCGAAGGGGTTTGCAGGAATTGGAGCTCGGCAAACCCTCTCCAAATCCTGTTTCCATCAGGAGGGGAAGGGAGATGAATATTCATGTATCTTGATCTCTTTTTGCATCATTTACATTTTGGTTTCTCTAGATGTGAGGCTCCCTACCTGCCGCTGGGTTCTGAAGAATAATTGTTTTATGCATCACATTTCTGTTGCTTGGGGAGGAAAGGAGGGAGAGAGAGGAGAATTGGGGGAAAGGAAGACACGGGGATTCTGTGAACAATTTGGACAACGTGGTGCCCGTGTCGTGGATGGCGCGTGTGTGAGTCTCTAGTCACACACCAAAGGTGCATGTTATCTTTGCGGTTTGCAGGAGCGAGGCCTGGAGCAAGGCTCTGAAGTCCTTCGTCCTCCATGTATTCTTGGAGAGCGTATGTTTGGAACTGGGAAGGCCCGTGTGTGGGAGCACCAGGGGCCAGGAGGAACCAGAAAGCCTGTGGGGTTCTCATCTCTCTTTTTCTCGAATCCTTCCAGCTTTTGCTGTCCTGTTCCTTATGTCACTAGGCAAATGCTTGCCTGAATTTTTGGACCTTGAACTTGCCTTCCAGATTAGACTTTAAATTCCTCTGTGGATTTGTAGTCACAGTGCCTTTTTCTTTTCTCATGTCCCACCCATCTGTCTACCCAGTCTTGTCTTAGCACATGGTACGGCACCCCATGAATGCCCTTTCTGTGCCCTGATGGTGCGGCCTTTGGTCCATCACAGGCATCTAGAACTGAGGTCGATGGAAGGGTGTCCATTGCTAGACACGTGGGTGGACAGTTTTGCTTTAGACTGCATAACTGTAACAGAAATGCTGACTTTTATTGGCTTAAACATTCAAGGGACCTCATTGGCTCATATAATTGGAGGGTGAGGCTTGATCCAGGGCTTCAGCGATGTCTCCAAGGACCTAGTATCTCTGTCCCTCCAGCCTCTGGGTTCCAAGATTGCTGTTGTAGCTCCAGGGGGCACATGCTGTTCTGTTTGTGCTCAGCAGGAAATAAGCCACCTGTGTTTCAGAAATCCCTAGTGTAAGATCTGAGGCTTGCTCCATTCTGGATGGCTGAGGCCAGGCGTTATGGTGAGCGTTGTTTAGAGTCTTGAGGATCCCGAATGAACCAAGGCTGCAAGGAAGGGGGAAGACGGAAGTTTGGAATGCAGTCAGTCAAAGTCCCCCTGCACCCCAGTGAGACTGGCACCGTTACCACCTGCCTTTGTGGACAGGGACACTGAGGTCCAGAGAGCTGAGTAATTTTCCTGAGTCCACACAACTCACAGCTCAAGCCAAAAGTTGAGTCCAGACCACCTGAATGCGGAGCCTACTCTGCCCACCACCCCTGACATTCTTCAAGAAGTCCTTTCCTTACTGGAGATAAAATTCATCCTTGTAAAGTGTGCATTTCAGTGTGTTCTCCAAGTCCTGTAGCCATCACCACTCTTTGATTCCAGAACATTTTCCTCACCCCAAAGGGAAGCCCCCGCCCCCTATACACTCACTCTCAGGGACCCCTCCTCCCAGCCCCTGGCTAATCCTTTCTCCCCATGTATGTCACGCACTGCGTAGCCTTTTTGTGTCTGGCTTTTTCCTCTCAGTGTGTTTGAGTGGGATCTGGTGTTCCGGACCTTGGGATGCTCCCCTCCTGCGTTGCCATCATGGCCACCTGGGGAAGAGATTCCATGAAGGAGACAACCTGCACGTGAGCTTCTTGTTTTGTGGGGAGCCACAGGGCTGGGGCTCCGTGGGGGCAGATGTGGGCTTTTGTCTCTGTACCCGCTGGGTGTCCTGCTGACGCTGTGGGAAGCTGCAATGGGGAGGTGCAGGTGTGGGGGGACAGATCATCAGCACATCCCTAACAAACGGGGGAGCCGGTTTTCCGTGGCACAAATGAAGACTCCTGAAGAGGGTGATGGGATTGTGGGTGGCCAGGAAAGGCCTCTCTGAGGAGGAAGTGGCCACTGAGCTGTGGGGGGGAAGGTGGCCGTGCAGGACTCGGGCCAGGGCAGGGTGGGGACAGGGTGCCCCTTGGGGATTGGAGATGCTGGTGCTGTCTCTAGTGGCTTCTCCTCTCTTGTCACCTTTTACCTGCAGCCTCTGCCCACAGGTGTGGGGTGTTTCGTCTGGTACCTGTTTGGGGCTTTGTCGCCATCTGTGGTTCTGCAGTTTAAGCCCTGACTTCTGAGTAGTACTGACTCAGGCCAAGCAGCTAAGCAGCTGTCTTTTTTGTTTTTTTTTTAATGAAAATTTGATTATTCAAACACCTTCATGCTCTTTCTCTTAACTGTTTGTGGTATTGGCCAAATTTCAGGGACTGCAGCCTTGTCCAGCTGAAAACACCATGTCAGTTGTGGATGGGAACTTTGTTAGCACTTTGTTGAGTGCCGGGCCCTCTTTGTCACACAGGAGTCGCCTTTGGGGACTAAAATTGAGGGGAGGGACCTAGCACACACCAGGCAACCTGTATTTTTTTAAAATTTCATTTTTCTTTTTAAAAGTTGTTTTAAAAAACTTTGTCTAATTGACAAATAAAACATATATGTTTATTCTGTACGGCATGTTTCAAAATACGTGTACATTATGAAATGGTGAAATTAGCATATGCTAAAGAGCCAATTAATACATACATACTTGAGGTACTTTTTTGGTGCCAACACTTAAATCTATTTTCTTAACAATTTCCAAGAACCCAGTACCTTGTTATTAACTGTAGTCGCTATGTCCATGGGTCTCTTGGATTTATGCCTTCTGTGTCACTGAAATTTTATATTTTTCGCCCAACATCTTCCTAACACCCTTCCTCCCCCGGTAACCACCATTCTGTGCTCTTTCATTTATTTTTAGTGCTGGGGTTTCTACTTTTATTGAGTTGAACTTTTTCAGATTTCACATGTCTATGTCTGTATACAAACATCTATGTGTATTTCTGTGTCTCTATCTCACATGTTCTTTATCCGTTTGGTCACTGAATTTCGTTTCTGTGTTTTACCTGTTGTAAATAGTGCTCCAATAAACGTGGGAGTACAGTTACCTGTTTGAGCTCCTGATTTCATATTCCTCAACCGTGTACCCAGTAGTGAATTCGTTGGGTCATATAGTAGTTTGCATTTCTTTTTCTTTGGTGCTTTGGACCTTATTCATAGTAGGCCAGTGCTCTACCCCCGGGCTACACCTCCCGCGCCTGCAGCTCTACTTTTAAATTTTGGTGGACCTTCATACTGTTCCTCATAACCACTGTGTCACTTTACACCCCCACTAATCACGTGCAAGGGTTTCCTTTGGGCTGTATCTTCCCCAGTGCTTGTTTTTTGATTTTACAGTAACAGCCATTCTAAAGATTACATTGTGATATTGGCTTGCTTTTGCCTTATGATTAGTGATGTTGAGCCCATTTTTATATACCTGCTGGCCATTTGTATGTCTTTTTTGGGAAGACGTGTGTGGAGTTTGATTGAGTTCTGCACAGAGGGAAGTTAATGACAGTGCCTGCCACAGGACAGACTTGGAGGTGAATAGTTGCTGTCCCTAGAGGGCCTGGATTGGACCTGCACATGCACATGCACGTGATGAGGGACCGTGGGCTACAGCAGGCGTTCCTTCTGTCTCAGCTGGGCTCAGGGCAGGGGTCCTGCGAGTGAGGCCTGCAGGATGGAGAGACATTAGCCAGGCCCAGGATGGTGAGGACTGGGCAGAGGGATGGTGTCTTCGAAGGCTCAGATGTTAGAAGGAGGCTTCATGGTGGGAGTGGGAGCTAGAAGCAGGGGAGGACCCAGAGAGAAAGATGGCAGCACCTTCCAGGCCCCAGGGACCCTATGGGAGAAGGTGGCAGAGGAAGCCTGGATGCCCTGTGCTGGGAGGGCACTGAGCAGAGGGCGGAGAGGTCTTCAGGCACCCCAGCAACCCATCACCCAATCCGCCAGAGCCCTCTGATGAGGACACAGCAGGGTGACAGACAGATAGACCTAGCTTGGAGCCCAGTTGCTTCCTATTCCAGAGCCTCAGTTTCTCCATCTGAAAGATGAGAATCAGGCCCAAATACTGGGCCTTCTAGACTTTGGAAATCTGAGTCCTCCTTGGCTGCAGGTGCCAGCATTTTCTCGTCTTGTCTGCTTGACTTCTTCCAGCAGAGTGCAGCCCTGGCAGCCAGCAAGCACTCAGCAAGGACACCCGGATCACCAGGTGGCTTCTGAGGACCTGCAGTCCTGTGCCCCTAGGCTACAGCTGGGGTGTCATTTTCAGGGGCATTGTGTTGCTCACAGGGTGGGGGCAGGTGAGGCAGCCAGGCAGGTTGTCTGCCCTTAGGACTGCGGGTCCATGGCTGCCTGTACGTGCAGCCTCAGGGCTGTTTTCTGGGACTCTGCTCTTGGAGCCACACCTCAGATGGGTCAGGCCTCAGGTCTCCGGGTGCCTTTACGGGCTGTGTAGCATATGGTGGGCCCTGGGGGAGGGCTGAGACGGGGGTCAGGCTCAGGTGTCAGGAGAGCTCGAAGCCCTCAGAGCAGAGGGTTGGTTTCCACTGTCCACTTTGGTCTTCTAATCTTGAGGACAGGACTGGCCATCTGATTGCACAGATGTAAGTTAGCCTCAATGGGTCCTGTAAGTTAGGGAAAAAAACCCAGTTTTTCTATTTCCTTGTTCCTCACTGTCCTTGACAAGAAAAGCTTTTGTACCTGCTGTGGGGTTTTGCAAGTGGTGCTTTAGCATAGGGTGATGGTGAACGGCCTGGGCTTGGAGGTGGACAAATCTTGGTTCACCACCCCACTGTTCTGATTGTCACTGTATCTGGAGGAGCTGGGGGAGTCCATGTCCTTTCATGCAGGTGGCTGGACTTCCTGGCCACCAGCAGCTTTCCTGGGGAGACACTTAGTGGGTCCCTAGTATGATCTGACAGCTGCCACATAGCTTTATGTGTCAGGCAATGTATGTGTGTGGGGGGGGCACTTCACATTAGATCCACAAGGGAGGAAACATCATTTTTCTCATTTTACAAGTGGGGGAACTGAAGTTAATAACCCATCCAAGGTCACACAGCTGGGAAGTGGTGGTGGTGAGATTCGAACTCAGGCAGCCCAACACCAGAGTCGATCTCAGTCACAGGAACTGTGTGACTTTCTTAACCCTGTCCTTGCTCCAGAGACCACCATTCTATCAGGAACCTGGTTTTGTGCAGCCCTGGGAGTGTGAGCCGGAGTCTATGCTTCCCTCCTGCCTCCTTCCCCTGGACATCAGCCAGGACCCCAGCCGTAGGCAGGGCACGTGCTTCTCTCTTTCCCTGAACTGACAGGCTCAGACTGTCCTCCCAAACGGACACAGCACTTGCCTTGTATTTGAATCTTGAGTTCCTGGCTGCATCCTTGAAGTGGAACTTGGGTGGCAACTGCCCTCCAGCCTAGGATCCATGCAGACGTGTTTCTGAGCCTCAGGCTCCCTGCTGCCTGCCTGGCAGAGGTGATGGAGATGGGGAGGCCTGGCAACTGGAAGAGGGCTCAGAGCAAGCCTGCCTCCTTGGGGACTTCCGAGAACACAGCATTTCAGACACCATTGCCTGTTGCTGTATTTTTAGCAGTACGAGGGCACCCTGAGGGCAGCAGGGGCATGTGGGAATCCTGTTTTTGCTCTGTCTTGCTAATGGAACCTCTAGCAGTTTTTATGCCTGATTATCATCCTCCAAACTCTGTCACGCCTGCAGCTCCAAACTGTACTTTTCCTTCTACGCAGCTCGGAGGAGCAAAGCTGATGATGTCAACTCCAGGGCTCACCATCCCTCTTCCTCCCGTTCCAGGTTCTCTGGGAAGAGAGGTGGCCGACTCTTGGGTTCTCTGTTCTGCCCCATCCTGGGGTGGGATAAATCATGGTTCCCGGAAAAACAGGCAGCTCCCTTTCAAGGTGGATGTCTGTTCTCAGACATGTCCCCTGGGAATGGTCTGAGGGGCTTCCCAGGTCTGCCTTGGTTGTAAAGGCTGAACAGAGGCAGGTTGGCCTGTGGGGCGTTGGTCCCACACTGCAGGGCCACTAGGACTGTGGAGAACATAAAGATCCCGGGAAGGGGTGACAAATGGTAAGATGTGGGGCAGGGAAGCATCTCCTAATTTGCTACCATCATATTCTCCCTTAATTAAAAAATAACAACTTTGTTTAAATTTCTCCATCTATTCAAAAAAAAGTCTCTGCTCTCTTAGTGGCCTTTTTAAGGCCTTGTTGGGATATCAGTCATGTATTATGAAGTTTATGCAGAATTGTGCCATCATCGCTACTGTCTAATTCCAGAACATCTTCAGTGTCCGGGAAGGAAACCCTGTCCCTGTTCCCTCCTTCCTCAGCCCTGGCAGCCACTAAACTGCTTTCTGTCTGTATACATTTGCCTGTCTGGACATCTCGTATGAACAGGATCATACCACATGCAGCCCCCCGAGCCCGTGTCATGCTATTATAGCGGCGTCTGTCCTCTCCCTGAGCACATGCCAACAGCAGACACAAGAACAGTCTAGACCTGAAGAGTTGGTGTCATGAAGACAGCTCATTCTCTGTCCCCCACCAGGCTTCGGTGCCAGAACAAAGAGGTGACACCTCAGATGTTGGCCACCAAATTTAGCTGTCAAGTGGCGGTGAGCTGCGTGTATCTCAGAAGTTGCAATACATTCAGGAGACGCCTCCCGGCCACCTGGTTGAAGAAATGTATGAAGCTGGCCCCGTCTCAGTGCCCTTTAATGGAGGACGGTTCTGGTAGGCGGCCAGGGTAGCTTCTTAGGTGGCATCTTTGTGTAAACAAAACACCCTGGACTGGTGTCTGGCTCCATCTCGTTCAGCACTCAGCTCTGCCTGGATCTAAATGTTATCATCACCTGTGCCACCTGCTGCGGGCTTGGTCCCTGGACCAGCTTGAGCGTGGTCGTGTCTCAAGGGTGAGAAAATTGCATTGAGGTCCGCACGATTCCTGGTTGAGTCACTGACGGATCAGTGGCCCTGGTGCTCCCGGGGCCTGTGGGGAGGGGAGATGCCATGGCGATGACCTGTGACAACAAACAGACCACTGGGATTAGGTTGAGGCCTCCAAAATCCCGATGACTCCTGTCTTGGAACCAAATACAGAAGCTGCTTCATCCTGGGGCTGATGGGAGTAAGCTGCCCACAGATATTTTGGTGCCTAGATTATGCAAGGAGGGCAAGTGTCTACCTCAAGGGTGAAAGGGCTATCAGGTCCCCACCGAGGGATGGAGTGGGTGTCACACGTTAACTGACATCACAAGTCAGGGTCGAAGAGCCATTCTGTGGTGTCTCTGCTTTTTTAATGACGTTGTCAGATGGTTTTTCCTTTCACCCACGAAGCCCTGGTTGCCATGGAGATGTTATCGGTGGTTGATGTCCCTGGAATGTGATGGTTCAGTGTGGGACCTTGGGTAGAACCTTCACCCGTGAGCTCAGTGACCTGCTGGGTCACCTCCTTGTTCGGAGGTGTGAAGCTCCAGTGAGCTTGGATTTCTGAATGTGCTTTGGAAGGAAGGAAACATGATAGCCACGCAGCCAGACCTTCCGGCACGCGAGGGGCCAGGGTGAAGTCTCATCTTTGCCTCGCAGATGAGAAAATTGCCTTGCTCGGCAGGAGGGACCTTTGGCTGTCTTAGTCTGGGGAGAGTCATGAAGCGCCCATTATGTGACTGTCAGTGTGTCAGGCAGTGTAACAAGCAGCTGCACGCTCTAGAGACCGGGAGGCAGAGCGGTGGAGCGAGTATGAGGACTGGAGCAGGGGCCCTTGTTGCCATCTGGGCTCCGTCACTTCTGACACTATGACCTTGAACAGAGGTGTATGTGTGTGCGCACGTGTGTGTGTGCCATGTCTTCTATTGCATGAGGTGGTTGTGCGGACTAAGTGGGGAAAAGGCTGAGTCTTGGAAATGCTGAATCAGTCTTATCTCCTGTTTTTCCTTCTAGGCCTCCTCTTCCTCTTCCTCTTCCTTGGCCGTTTTTTTTTTTTTAGATCTTTTTAAATTGCTACATGTTTGGAGAATGTTTACCTTATTCATGGGGAGTTGGTACAATACATCATTCCATTTTTTTTTTTTTATCCTTTTCTCCTTCCCTACCTCGCTCTCCCTCCATCTCTTGGTACCCTTCCCTTTTGTAAAAGATTTATCTCCCTATTTCCTATTATCTTTTACTTTGCTCTTTATTTATATTTCGGGTGTCTCCTATAAGAGAAGCCATGTGATGGTTAGGCATGTGTGTCTGACTTATTTCACTTAACATTGTGGTCTCAGGGTGTATCCGCTTTTCCTACAAATGACTCAAGTTTATCCTTCATGGCAGAGTAGTGTAGTACTCTATTATGTGTAAAAATCACATTTTCTTTGTCCATTCATCTGTTGATGGACATGTAGGCTACTCCTCTACTTTCTGGTTGGTCTTGTCGCCCTCATGCACAGTAGAGAAGACCCCAGGTCCCTCCTTATTAGGTGTGGAAATCCCTCTGTAACGAATAGCCCAGGAGTGTTCCCACCTCTGTTTGAGCAGTCCTATGAGTGAGAGCCTGCCGTACCCCGGGGTGTCGCATTCTGTTGCAGGATTGCTTTGCAGTGATCTTAGGATTTGTGAAGGTGGATGTGAAGTATTCACGTTGACATAAGGGGTCGGTCTTCTTGAGAAAATGCCTGCTTCCCGCAGGACCAGGCAGGGATGGTTTTTCACGACATGCAGAATGCACGATGGTGAACTTTCTCTGGATTTGGTGTCACTTTCACACAGGGAAGGTCTGCAGCGTTTCAGGGACTGGTGAGAGCTGGGGATGGAGGTGAAGGAGAGGAGCCAGGGAATTACAGAGCTGAAGGCTGCAGAGTGACTCGACGTTCAGGGTCACAGGCTTTGTTCCTCATGACCCTAAAAGTCAGCATTGGTTAGTGGCATCCCAGCGCCCTGCCATTTCCTGTTAACACAGATGAAGGGAGAACATCCACGCAGTGGTCTCTCTAGTTGCTGAAAAGCATTCAGTGTAGTCCAGCGGGTACCTCATGACTGACCATGGAAACTCAGCATGGGGAGCTTCCTTCAGGAGATAATCTTAGCTACCAAAACATATAGCAGAAGTTATTCCCCGTCATTAATATGAAATGCGTTCAGTGTCAGTTAGCTTTCCATTGCTGTAACAAAGTACTTGAGATAAACAATTGATGAGGTGGAAAGGTTTATTTTAATGAAACTCAGGTTTCAGAGTTTTCAGTCCGACTTGGCCCTGTCTCTTGGGGCTGTGGTGGCACAGAGCATCAGAGTAGGAATGTGTGGGGAGGCCTGTTCCTCTCATGGTGGCCAGGAACCAGAGGGAGAGCAAAAGGAGCGACCAGGGTCCCAAAGTCCTCTTCCAGGGCATGGCCCCAGTGACCTAACTTCCTTCCACTAAAGGTTCCATCACTTCCCAACAGCACTGCGGGCTGGGAACCAGGCTTTTAACACAAGGGCCATTGGGGGACACCAGGATCCAAGCTAAAGCACATTCTGATCAAGTTAAGACCGAGACAATGCCCAGCGTCACCTGTCTTACTCAGCATTGAACTTTGGGTCTGAGCCAGTGCAGTAAGACAGGAGATAAGCAAGAGACAGACACACATTGGGCAGGAAGAGACAGAAGCATCCATAGTCATCTGGCTACGGGAAACCTTAGACTTTGAAGTCTATAAGTGTGTAGAAGCAGCATAGTTCAGGTGGCCAAAGGTCAGATATAAAAACACATGACTTCCTGACAGACCAACAGCAAGAAATTGGAATGCACGGGCTGGGGAACAGGGCCCTTTGTGGAGTCGGGTTCTGGCATCGTCTTGCTGTGGGGCATCTGGATGGCAGTTCTCCTCTTACCTTATGTTTGTGTACTGTGATAAAGTGCTGGCAAGACGGGTCCCTTTGTTTGGTTTTTACAGAGGAGGAACATGTGACCCGCAAGGGTTAGTTAGAGTGACCTTGCCCAAGGTCTCTGGGTGAAGGGGCAGAGGTGGGTCTCCCGTCTGCAGCTCTCTTGGCTTCTCAGACCTTCCCAGCTCCTGCAGTGTGTCTGGGCTTGTGAGTTGCCTGCCGGGGGCTGGCAGGAGTGCGGTAGGCATATCTGGCCTAGTCTATGCCCTGTGGCTTCTCTTCTCCTTGAGCAGCAGCCTGGCTGGCCTTCCTCGTATGCTTGCTGCCTTTGGTGCTGCCGAGGGATGGCTGTCTCCCCAGATGCCCCACTCAAGATGTGGGTGGAGGGAAACCAGGAGGCAGAGGCTGCAACGCCTCACCTGCCCTCCGCCTCGTCTCTTCTTCACCCCATTGACATCTTCGTTTTTTTATTTTATTTAACGCCTCTTCACGTGTTGTGAGGTAGCCTAGGTTCATCACAGTTGGTGGAACCGTAATCTGAAGAAAATGGTGGCCCGCCTTGTTTCTTCTTCAGTGGCTCTGATGCCACAGTCCTAGGAAAAGCCCCTCCTAGACAGTCCAGGCTCATGTCAAGATGTACTGACAGGTTTTCCACCCATTCAGTGAGGATTTGCTGAGCGTCCGCTCTGTGCCGGGGATGCCACAGGGAGCAAGAGAGACAAACCTCCTGCCCCCAGTCTGCATGGCTAAAGTCGCTCATAGGGCGGTGTCCAGAATACTGGCCGATGATAAGTGCTTTAGAGAAAAAACAGGAAAAGATCCTTCCCTTCCTTTCATAATTTTAAGTAAGGGGTTAAGGGTGGAATTCATTGAGATAGCAAATTGTGGACCTTGAATAGGGCATTTTGGTTGCTTACTGGAAATAGAATCTTACTATAGAACTTCCGCTTGCAACTTGTATTTCTTACTGGATAATCATCGTGGACATCTCTTCAGGTCTGTGGGTGTAGAGATCATTCCTTTATTTACCTGTACATGATTTATCTTGGTTTCCCCCCCTTCCCCACCCTCCCCTCCCCTCCCTTATTTATAATAGCTTTATTTACATTTTTCTACTTTTTCCTCTTTTCCTTTTCTTTTCTATTCCCTTCCTTCCTTTCTCCCTCCTCCCTCTCTAGTTCTCATCCCATTTGAATATTACCTTTCTTTTTCATGATATCTATTGTACCTTTTTATCCTTATTTACACTTATGGTTTCTCATATCAGAGAAACAATTCAATATGTACTCATGTGTGTCTGATTTATTTCACTTAAGAGTATGTTCTCAAGGTACATCCATTTACTTCTAAATGTTTCAAGTTTGTCCTTTTTTATGACAGAGTAGTACTCTATTGTACTAAAAAAACCCACATCTTCTTTAGCCATTCATTAGTTGTTGGGCATTTGGATTGTTTCCAAGTCTTAGCTATTACAAATTGTGTTGCTATAAACATGGTCGTGCATATTATCACTGTGGTACAATGTTTTTAATTCTAGAAGATACCAAGAAGAGGAATAACTGGGTCAAATGGAACCTCTAGTTGTAGTTTTTTGAGGAATCTCCAGACTAATTTCCACAGTGGTTGGACCAGCCTACATTCCCACCAACAGTGGAGGAGGGATCCATTTTCCCCACAGCCCGCCAGCATTTGTTATTGGTTGATTTCTTGATAATAGCTGTTCTTTCTGGAGTGAGATGGAATTTTAGCATTGTTTGAATTTCCATTTCTCAAATGACCAGTGATGTTGACCGCTTTTTCATTTATTTATTTGCCATTTGTACTTCTTCATCTGAGAAGTGTCTATTTATTTCAGATGCCCATTTTTCAGACTGGGTCTTTAAATTTGGGGAGTCTGACATTTTTGAGTTCTTTATATATCCTAGATGTTAGGCCTTTGTCTGAGGAGCAGCTGGCAAAAATTTTTTCCCACTCTGTAGGTTGTCGCCCCACTTTGTCGGTGTTTTCTTTTGCTGTGCAAAAGCTTTTTAATAGGATGCAGTCCCAACCACTGATTCTTTGTATTATTTCCCATGCAGTCTGAGTTTTGTTCCTAAAGTTTTTGCCTACAGCTACGTCTTCAAGAGTTCCTCCTCTTCTACCTTCCAGCAGATTTAGTGTTTCTGTCTTAATGTTTACATCTCTGATCCACTTTGATTTTAGTTTAGTACGTGGTGAGAGACATATATCTAGTATTAGTTTTTGGCATGTGGCAAGCCAGTTTTTCCCACACCATTTGTTAAAGAGGCTGTCTTTCTTCCAGTGAGAGTGTTTGGCTCCTTTGTCAAAGATGAGGTATTTGAGTGTGTTTGGAGTTGTTTCTGCATCTTCTAACCTGTCCCATTGATCCTTAGGTCTGTCTTTTTGCCAGTACCATTCTGTTTTTTTTTTTTTTTTTTTTTTTTTTTTTTTTTTTTTTTTTTTTTTTTTTTTTAATCATAGTAGCTTTACAGTATAATTTCAAGTCAGGGATTGTGATGCCCCCTGCCTTGTGCCTGTTGTCCAGAATTGTTTTTTGCTATTCTTGGTCTCTTCTGGTTCCAAATGAATTATTTGATTGCTTTCTCTAATTCTGTGAAGTATGCTATTGGTGTTTTGATTGGAATTACATTAAATCTGTATAGTAATTTAGGAAGTATGGCCATTTTCACTATGTTGATTCTTCCTACCTGAAGACATGGCATATCTTTCCATTTTCTGATATCCCGTTCAATTTCCTTTTTTAGAATACTGTAGTTTTCAATGTAAAGATCTTTTACTTGCTTTGTTAGACTGATTCCTAATATTTCATTTTTTTGGGTGCAATTATGAATTGTATAGCTTCTGTAGTTTCTCTCTCACTGAGTTTGTTATTTGTATCTAGAAATGCTATTGATTTTTGAGTGTTGACTTTGTATCCAGCTATGTGACTGAACTTAGTTATTAAATCTAGAAGTCTTTTGGTGGAGTTTTTGGGGTCTTCTATGTAGAGTGTCATGTCATCTGCAAATAGTGATAATTTAACTTCTTCCTTTCCTATCTTTATTCCTTTTATTTCTTTCTCTTGCCTAATTGCCTGGCTAATGTTTCCAGAACTATATTGAATAAGAATGGTGATAGTGGACATCCTTGTCTTGTTCCTGATTTTGGAGTGGAAGAGCTCATTCCTTTAAACAATGACTAGATCTTCATGATGTATATGTACTGTCATTCATGCCATCCTTTTTGGAGGGGTTTCATGCTGGTTGTGGAAATAAACCCCCTTATGCATGCTGCCCTTTGCCTCTTTGTGTTAGAGATTTCCAGTCAAAGGATGGGTGTCTCTATTTAATTTTAACAGACACTGCTAGATCTCTGTCTCTCTGAAAGGTTGTAGATGATTTTTCAGGTAGACCTGTGTTCCTGACTTTCAGATGCCTGGTTTTGCCCCCGAATTGCTAACTAGCTGCTCTTCAAAGAGTGAACCACGCCTCCAAGCTCTGGAATCCTTCATCTGGGGGAAGGTGGTGGCCTTTTGGAGCGTGCTGCTAGGGATAGCTTCGCTTGCTCATTTTTGGAGCTTGTGTTTGGGGGCCGTGACGTCAGGAGAGCCAAGAAGAGGAAAACACAGCTGTTGCTGTGTTGTTTGCATTGCGGCTAATTTTCCGTCTACTTAAAATAAGCATGACACCAAGGGAGTGCGGGGAACCAGATTCGCACCTTGTCGGAACCTGAGCCGCCTTCCTGTGTGCGCCGTGGTGAGGATGGGGCTTCTCTGCAGGATCCTGCCTCGGGAGCACAAAAGGGCTGAGTGCCAGTGCAGCCCCCCTCCACCCTGGGATGTTCCAGCACGAGAGCTTGTAAACTTGGAGGTGGACTTTTCACGTGTTTAATGTCCTTGTACAGATTGTACTGTCGGACATGAGGCTGTTTCCCATCTGTTGCAGTTCAAACAATGAATAATCTTGTGAATCTTTTCACACATGCCAATGGTACCCGTTGGGTAGATTTAACAACTTAATAGAAAAGGGTTTGCTGTTTACGTACTACCAACCTGTATTACGTATTACCAACTGATAGATATTACCAAATCCACTTCCAGACGGGGACCGGCGTGTCCCTTCCACAGGTAGAAGAGGCGAGCCCTGTGTCCTCACGCCCTCTGTGACTTACTGGTTTTTCCAGTCTGTTAGGTGAGATGTCATATCTCACTGTCATTTCATTTTGTATTTATTTTTCATGTGATCATTTCTTTGCATGTTTATAGCTCTTTCTGCTTTGTGTGTGTGAGCTGTCAAATCTTTCCTCCTGCTTTCTATTTCCCTCATGGGTTCTTAGTCTCTTATCTGGCCCCTTCCAGCATGGCCCGTGCACATAATGAGGACATTTGGGACTGTGATCTGACAACCCAACCTGTCCGACCAGTTAGCGGTTTATGGTCAGCAGGGACAAACTGAGTGTCTGAGAAGAAAGGCAGCACAGCTTGACGACAACACACTTTAGACCTGTGCTGCCTTTTGACACATGTGTGGAACAACTTTTCCTCCTACAGGTCAAATGCAGAGATAGATATATATAACAGAGGACTGCTGGACTCTGGAGTCCATCTGCCTGGACACATTTTTATAGCCTCTCATTTTTTACCCCATTACTGGCTTGAGGAAATATTATTATATCCTCGGGGAGACTTGGCTGTTTGCTACCAAAACCCTTTTTTCCATTTGCTTGAATTTATAGCCACACCGTGGGGGTTTTCTAAGCACTGTTCCACTCCCTGGGTCATTATGCTGGTCCAGGTGGCCTAACTGCCATAGCAGATGACCCCAAGCTTCAGTGATGATTGCAATAAAGGGGACTTTCCACCTCCAAGACGTTGATTATTCACACCAACGCGGTGCTCCTGCTGGGATGGTTCTCCAGGCATTCAGTGGAGGACGTTGGCCTCTGCCGTCTGTGGCTGTGCCCTGTCCAGGTCCCCAGCCCCCTCCTGCAGGTCTTCAGCCGTAGACAGGAAATGAGAGAAGAGGATCATGCGTGGGAGGGTTTCATGGGCTGAATACTTGGCCCACATGGCTGACCAAGGCTCATTTTCCCTGACTCTGCAGGCAGCTAGTCACTGAGGCATGGACGCTGGTGTGTGCGGGGGGGAAGGCAGAGCAAAGCTCTCTGGCCAGCTGGCACAACACACAGAGGTCACCGTGGCCAGGCTCTGTGCACAGTGGGCGTGGGAAGCCAGGGGCTGGCTAGAGCGCAGACCTGACCTCGTGGTGGCAAGAGCGGAAGTTGTCCCTTGCCCTTTGGAAATAGCAGCCAGCTGGTGAAAAGCGATGGCATCGCTCCAAGCAGGAAAGCTTGGCTGGCATGCCCCATGTGTGGCAGAACCGCTAGAGCTCTGTGCAGTCACCCCGACTTTGGCCATTGTTCCTTTCCCCCTGTTCACATGGGACACTATTGTTGAAATTGGGACTTTGTCTTCACACTCCCATTTCCCATTATTTCGTTATTTTGGAGACATCTGATGCAGCGGTGAGCTCAGCTGTGATATCTCATCTGTTCTATTTTGAGCCCTGGGGAAACAAATGTGGGATGCTGTCACCTCCCTCCAGGGGAGGACTCATGTGCTCCTAACAGCCTCTCGGATGGACTGAGCCGAGGCAGCTCTGGGCGCCCCGCGATGGCCTCCCCGCGACAGGGGATGCCTGGGCTTCCCTCTAGTGAGGATGCCTTGAGCTAACCTGTCCGGAGCCTGTAGAGACAGAGTCACCGGCAGTGGCCTGGGTCTGCGTGGGAGCATAGAGGGTTCTGAGCAGCAGGGAGAGGATGAAGCATCGAACGACCTCTGCTGAGGGCCTGGCACTGCCACCCCTGAGTGGCCACGGAACTTGGATCTAGCATTTATGCCAAGAAAAAACATCTTTCCTGTCACTGGGTTCCTAGGAGGATCACACAAGATAATGTGTATCAAAGTGCCTTGTCAATGGAAAAGCACTCTGCAATTGAAGGTATTATTATATTAATAGTAACAATTGTCATTAGCAATCCTGGTGATTCACTTGGGGTAGCAGCCCTTCAAGGTCATCACTGCTACTGTCATGACCCCACGTTATACTTTGGAACTGCGGTTCCTGTGCACAGTTGCACTGGATATGTTGCTGATCATGCAGTGTGAAGATGAGAAAGAATCTTGGGGTGAACCAGTCCTGGCCTGTCAATCTGTAGATGGCGGCCTGGTACCTGGAGAGGGGAGACTTCTGCATTCCTAGGACTCAGGACTTGAGACTGTCAGTTCTGCAGATTGGGCTGTTTTGCTTTTGGATTCCAGTGCTTTGTCCTTTCTGAAGGGCCGGAAGTTGGGAGCTTTGGGTGGGGCTTTTATCCTTAGTCATCAGGTGGAGTGGTGGCCTGACTCATGTCTGCCTGCTCCTACAACCCCTCCACACTGGGGGTTCTGGGTGAATTTGAACAGCGCTAAGAGGAGAGGCTCAGATGCTGAGGTTGGGCAGAGGGTCGAAGAGAGACGGAACCAGGAACCACAGTAGCTTGCTGACAAGGAGAACAGGGTAGTTCCAGAACAAAGAAGCTGGGAATACCCCTCTCTGGTCCTCGGTCTTCATCAGAGGCCACCTCCTTTGTGTATATTTTCAGTCCTTTTGGGACCCCCAGCCACCTGGTATGCCTGGGGGCACAGCTGCCAGACTGGGAGTCCCCTTCAAAAGAGAAGATTGAGGGCACACAGTATGGCTTTGAATGTTCAACGAGTGTGGATTGAAGAAAAGGCACCATTAGAAATCCTGGCAAGACTGGCTTTGGCTTCAGACTCTTTTGTAAAGAAAAAAAGGTTGACACCTTTCCTGCCTCCAGGTCTTGTCACGTGCTGCCACCCCTCTGTTTGAACATGTAATTTGTAACACCTCCTTCCCTTGGGACCCTTCTTTCTTGAGTAGATTCATTATTCAAAATATTATACAGAAGAGTTGCAAATTAGTGTGTAGACTTCTTTATACCCTTCAGCCACTGTGACCTGTACAGCAATAGAACCGAATCATTGCTGGAACCCAGGAATTCCACGTTGGTATAAAGCTACTCAGCAAAGCGCAGATGTTTTGGGAGCATCCCCACCTTCCCCATGAATGCCGTGTTCCTTTTCTGAGGTCCAATCCAGGATTTGACATTGCCCCTGTCTGCCATGTCTCCTTGATCTCTCTCAATTGGTCACTTGACTTTCCTTTTGTCTTGTGACTTTGGTATTTGCAGAGTCTTAGTCATTTTCATAGAATGTCCCTCAATTGGGGCTGATCTCATCTGCTGGTTCATGTATATGGATTTTATTAATGTTTATTGAGTTTCTCCCTCAATGGGAGTGCTGGTTTCTCTGAACCCATGTCCTTGTCCATCTGGTTTGCTCCTGTCTACAGACATCTGGGTGTGCCTGGCACCCACACTCGGTCAGTTTTGCTGAGCGAATGGCTCATGCACAGCTCATTAGGTTCCGCAGGTGTTAAGTAGCCCAGGCTCGTGCTGGGGGTGCGGTGGGGGTATCGACGGGCTCCTGAGAGGGGTGCAGGGACTTGTGGGAGGAGCGCAGGGGTCTAGCTCGTGGTTCTTGAAGCCCAGCCTGCTGCTGAATCACTGGAGGACCTTGTTAAAACATAGATTGCTGGGCCCACTCTCAGAATGTGCAGATTGGTTGCTCTTGGCAGGGGCTGGGAAACTTGCATTTCTGACAGTTTTCCAGTGGTGCTGGTGCTGCTGGTCCAGTGACCCCAGTGATCTGAGAACCTTCGCTCTTGCTATTTAGAGGACAAGTGGGCCACTGTGGATGAGCGGGAGCCAGGAGGACCTCATGGAGGAGGAGAAGGTCGGGGTTGCTGCCGCCACATGCCATCCGTGGTGCTTGCGCCTGCCTTTGCCCTGTGGCCCCTGGCCTCACTTGTGGCCTTGTCCAAACCTCTCAGTGCAGTGAGCAGTCTTGGCCCTGAGACCAAGCCCCCAGAAGAAGAGGGTGACTAAGCCTTTGATGGGCGTTGACCTTGGCCGTGAAGTCATGCCAAGGCCTGGACCCATCCTGTGTGGCCCGACCTGTCTCATTGTTTATTTGCCTTAGACTTGTGCACCGCCTGCTGGCACTCTCAGAGGTGTTGCTTTTGGGCTCTGTGGCTCTATTTCTGTTTTCTTGTCTGGCACCAGTGCAGCGGGGGCAGATGAGGTGTGTGGCTACTCTTACTTTCTTCCTGGCTCCATGTTCTTCTCGAGGCTGGCCAGACTTGGTTTGGTAGAATGTTTGTACCTCACTAGAGTGTCTGGTATGGAAGCAGATGGGTCCTTTCCAGGGCACAGGAGTTCTATGAAGGAGGGAGAAAGCCTTGAGGGAATTAAATAATTATGTTTAGAATTAGCACACAGGGACCTTAGATATGCTTATGTGTGCGTGCGTGCGTGCATGCGTGTGTGTGTGTGTGTGTGTGTGTATGTATTTAAATGCTCCAGAAACATTTAGGAATATTTAGCCTTTTAAGTGACAGCCCATAAACTCAGGAGGGGACATATAGTTTGTGCAGTTGGGAGATTTTGGCTGGAAGGCAGTTTGTCATCTAGATCACAGAATGTTGGAGCAAGAGGGACCATCAGCACGTTTCCAATTCAGCTTAGTCATTTTAAGTGAGACCTCGAAAAGGTCAGTGACTTGTCCTGCTCCAGTGCCACCTAACCAGACACCCCTGGCCACAGAATGACTCTGTCTTTCCACTAGGCTCCAAAGTCCTTTTATTTATAACCTGTATCACTCCTTGAGTTGTCATGCACAGGTTTGTCTAACCTGCTAAATCAGGGGTCAGAAAACTGCAGCCTGCAAGTCAAATGTGGCCCACTGCCTGTCTTTATAAATAAAGTTTTACTGAAACACGCCTATACCTGCTTATTCCTGTATTGCTGTAGGTTGCTTTTGCACTACAATGGCAGAAGTACATCACTGCTGCAGAGACTAACGGCCCTGCAGTCTAAAAATACATTTCTATAGAAGAATCTCACCAGCCCTCGCACTAGAGTGTGAGCTCCTTGGGGGCGGGGATGGAATTTCATTTATCCTTGCATTTTCCTGTCCCTTGCTCATAGTAGCTGTCCATTAAACATATGCAGATTAGTTCTGAAATGCTGTGGATTGAATTGTTGAAGGTGAGGGCAGGCGCCTGGCTGTGCTGGGTTCCCCAGGCTTCATCCCATTGTTTGACCTCTTCGTGACTCAGTTTTCTCTCTACAGAGGGAGTATAATATAGTCTGTCTTGCTGAATTCATTGATCTGCGGTGAGGGTAAAATGGTATATTGAAATATCTTACTAGAAGCTTGGTCCTAGCTTTCCGTCTTCTGATGGCTGTAACCCAGCTGAGCTCTGGGCTTCTCTGCCTTGCTCCCCTACCTGCTTCATCGGCTGCCTTCCTTCTCCGGGCTAAATAAAGCACACAGTCAGAGCATCATCTGTAATGCTCCCAGCTTTGATCCTGATCTGTCCGTCTGTCCTGATCCCTCACTCTTCCGGTCAGCCTTTTGCTGCATCCAGAATTTTGTGAGATCTTTTTTCCTGTCTGTCTGTTTCCACTTGGCCCTTTCCTTCTTATTTATGACCCTGGTGGAGTCCTTGATCTTGGCCAGCATGAATGATTGTCTCATTTATCACTTAGTGTAGTGTTTTGTGTTCTTAACTACCCCAGGGCCCTGAGAGTGCTAAGCAAGTGCTCTGCCACTGAGCTGTATCCCCGGAACTTCTTTCTTTCTTTTTTTTTTTTTGCACTACTGAGGATTAAACTTAGAGCCTTTCTATTGAGTTACATTCCAGCTTTTTTTCTTTTTTGAGACAGAGTCTGTGTACATGGGCTAACCTGGTCTCAAAGTTGCAGTCTCTCACGTAGCTGGGATTCCAGGTGTGTGCCCTGCTCCTGGCTTATATTGTTAGCCTTTTATCCTTGGGGCTCTTTGTTAAAAACACAGGGTCCCAGACTTGAGGCCCATGGAATTAGAATCTTCTAGAGATAGGATCCAGACTCTTCTGTTTGTTTGTTTTAAACGGGCTCCAAAAATGTTATGATTCTGACCAATGCTTGCTGAACACTAATTTAAGATAGAGTAATTGGCAGTATTATTTACCTTTTCATGGGACTCTTTCTTATGTCTCCAGATAAACTGTGAACCTCTTACGGGCAGATCTGGGCCTTATGTGTTAGATTTTATGCAGGGTAGCACAGATAGATGAAGAGAAGGGCAGGGAAACGATCACTTGGAGAGACTGTCGCCTGCGTTAGGCCCTGTGTCTGTGAGGTGCCCAGTACGTGTTTGCTTGTTGGTCAATACAAGATTTGAAAGTGCTTGTGAAAGCAACATAGGTTGTGAGAAGTAAGGGCTATTAGGGGGCTGGTCTGCTGTGTACCTTTTACTGATTCTGCTAAAGACGTCCTCGGAGGGCAGGCTGCCTAGGAGCTCATGGCTGAGGCACAGGAAGTCCACCTGCTGAGAATCACTTGCCAAGCAGAACCCCTGGCCCGCTGGTTCTCTCTTCTTCCCTTTGATCTCGCTAAGCTTATGAGAGAAGTCTTTCTGCCTCCCCGTTAGGCTTGTCCCGCCACTGCACAGCCATAGAAGTGCATGCTGCTGTTGGAAGTTTGTTTGGACACTTCAGGACGTAGGAGGGGGTTTAGCTTGTTTAATGAGTTTTGCTTTCCCATTTAAAACACTCAGACAGAAATGCAAATGTTTCATCTCTGCCTTGAGAGCTGCACGGCCTGTTTACATGAGTCTATCCTCTGAGGCCTCAGAAGCTGCGTCTTGCTTGTTGCAGCGTCCGATGTGCACCCTGGGTGTGGCGTCGCTGAGCAGAGACAGGGCTCAGACCTCCCCCAGGGTGGAAGGTTAGAGTCCAGAAAAAGTGCCTTCTGCAGGCACTTTGTATGGGACCGTTGTGCAAGATTATTTAGAGCATGGTGAAAAAATCCTTTTATTGAGCAGGGAGAAAAGAGTTGGAGAAGATTCTACAAAGAGATTGGAGTCTAACAATAAAAACAGAGTCAGGAGTCAATAGCAAGGGCTGATTTCAGGAACTTTTTCTCCTTCTGTGGACATTGACAGCCCCTGAGCAGAGGTGTGAACCCGGGCAGTGGCAGTCACTTCTCCAGTGACATGCACATAAAAATGTTGTCTGGTCATCAGAATGTGTTTTGTGGGGAAAAAACTGCAGATTCCAGAACGTACTCCTCTCTTCCCTCGAGATCCTGCCCCATTAATATTAGGCTTCGTTATTCTAATTTATTGTATCGAGACCTTTTGCTTAATGTAAAAAATTGATTGGATTATTAGTTTTTTAATAAATAATAACATTTAGTAGCTACTGACTAGGGCTCAAGTCATTCAATTTATTATTGCAACTCTGGTTGATGAAATGGAACAGAAACTGTTACCTCCGCAAGACTGGACGTCTCGTCTCTGCTTCTGTGAATGTGGGCAGCAGAGGTGGCCCGCGCAAGATCCAGGACACATTTCGCGGGGAGCCCAAGTGGAGGCCAACATGCAATGGGCTGCAGCTAAGCGCTAGAGCCACCCGTCCCTCTATCAGCTCAGAACCGAATGTGAGGTGGGCACAGCTCTGTAGAGTGAGCGTGCCATTCAGTGTCATAGTTGGAGGTGAAATCTAACCCACTGCCTTGCCAGCGATGACTATGAAACTTCTTGGTCTCCTATCAGATTCAGAAGTGGAATGTAATATACAGATTTCAGAGGCAAATTGGGCCCTTCTATTACTTAGAAAGGAGAGAAGATACGTGTTGATAAATACGTTATTTGAACATCCTGTTTCTTTGCGATTGGAAGTGTGTGTGCTCAGACCAGCTTCTGCTTTTTGTAAAAAGAGGTTCCAGAGGATCATTCTGGCTTAAGCATTGTGGGAAAGATGTTTTAGAAGGAGTTTAGGAATGTTTCCCTTCAGAAACATTGCTTCTTACTAATAATCATTCTTATGAGAGGCCTGGTATGGAAGACTAAAAGCATGAGGAGGTGTCCTCACAGGGCTTGCAGTCTGATGGGGGCATGCAGTACACCCTCACGGAAAGATATAATTAAAGGGTGACAACTTGTATTCTTCGATACCAAAGAAAACCCAAAACAAGATAGGAAGCTATTCATCCGGGGAATCACCAAGCTTGTTAAACCTCCTTAGAGGACATAACATCTGAGTTCATCCTAAGGAAAATATATGTTTTTAAACAAAGAGTGATGGAAGAAGTGATGAGGACAGGTAAAGCGGGGCATGTGTAAGACCCTACTCCACGTGCATGGAGTGCCAGTCAGGTAGGAGCTTGGTTGGTTGAAACTAAGTAATATGCCTTATGCCTGTCTTCACTCAACTAGCAGTACATATCCGGAGTACAGTAAATGTCTGTAGTTATTTCAGTGCACATAACTGTGACCACAACACGATGAAGTCAATTCCATACTTATTCTCATGCAACAGAAGAAGAAACAGAGATGGAGTGATGTGACTTACTTGCATTCACCCAGCGATTGTATCGTGATGCTAAAACTCAGCAGCTTGGCAGACTCCTGAGCTTGTGCCCTCGTCGGTGACACTGTCCACTGCTGCTTCTCACCCCATGTTGCAGTTACCTCTGTCTCCGCTCACATCGCCCAGCAGAGTGTGAGTGGCCTGAGAGCAGGGATGCATTTTACCATTCTTGGTTCCCTGCCTGTCGTCGGTTCTCTGCCTGTCCTCAGTGTGTCTTGTGTATTGAAGACTTGCCATGGAGATTTTCCAGAAGAGGTAGGGCACGACCCCAGTCAGCGGCCCCAAAGACCCATCAGGACCGCTCGCGGGCTGAGGTTGTCATCTGCGTGTCAGATCATTAGTGCTGGTTGCTGGGGTCACATGTTACACTGGTGGATGGTGAGGAACAACCTGTGGCCCAGCTGCAGCACTGTGGACTGATGGGGTTTCTCTGACCCCAGGTTGGTGGCTGCCAGGGCACCCAAGTCCTGCTCTGGGTTTTGGTAACTGAGCTAAACAATTGAAGACATCAGCAAATTGCTACCAAATCAGATTTTTGTTAAAGTACGATAAAGCATGACATAGCAATAAGGACATAGATGTTAATCATTCTATCCCTTACGTCCAGCTCCTTGTAATCTATGTTGCTAGTGACTGACTGAGGCATTATATATCAGAAATGGAAATTCCTTTTTGGTCTACATGGGGCCCCTCTCCTATCTGGAAGCATTTTTTAAGTTGAATTTCTTCCCTGGTGTGAGCAGGATTTGGGGTGGAGACCAGTGTCTTGAGGAAGTAGGGTTGGATTTACTGGCCTCCACTGTTGAGCCCATCTCAGGTTGGCCTCAAAAGGTAGGTGACAAGGATGGGCTGTCCCTGGGGGAACCTCAAAGTCATCAATAGCTGGCACCCCATCTCCTGTTCACCTGTTCTTCCACAGGCCAGGCAGGTTACCCCATGACTCAGCCTGGGTCCTCTCTGCTGATATGAAAAGTCAAGCAGTTTGTCACAGCAGGCTGGACCCGTTCCTTCCAGGGTGGGCTCTGTCACAAAGCCGGTCACTGTTGTGTTGCTCAGATTTGAGATCTCAGAAAATTATGGTGGCATGAGCACCAAAGGCCAGAGAGTATTTGAATGTATTGTATTATAATACTCAGGTGTTGAAACAGGATGCAGAGATGCCATCTGCCTCTGACCTAGAGTCCCCACGTGGGACAATCCCCTCCCAGGCTCTGCCCAGTGGGTGTCTGCCAGGACCTGGATTCCAGTGGCCACTTGTGCCCCCATCCGTCTTTCTGTGAAACTGGGCCAGTGAGACATTGACCTCATTTCTGATGAACTTCAGCTGCTGGCTGTGGGGTCTGCTGTGATTGGGCCAGGGTAGGGATGACCAGAAGGAGGCCCAGTCTGTAAGCCCCAGAGTGAAGGTCAGGGCCACGGAGGAGCTGGCAGCATCATGAGGGCCAGGCTTTGGGTGGTGGAGGTCCTAGGAGCAGCCTGGCTTGTGTGCTCAGCACAGAGGTGGCATTAGGCGTGACAGTCCTGAGTGATATTTGTGGCCAAAAGAAGTTTGAGGGTACTGAGAATACAGCCAAGAGAATGCCTCTGGTAGTAGAGTGCTTGCCTAGCATGCTTGAGGCCCTGGGTTCGATCCCCAGCACCAAAACCAGCACACGCACACACACGCACACACACACGCACTCTCACACACACACAAATCTGTAACTAATACCTCCACCCCCAACAACAGCAAAAGAAGTTTGGGGTACACTGTGCTGCTGACTGGAGGAGGAGGAGAGGAGGGTGTTCATTGCAGATGTGGCCAGTGGCTCGTCATGAGTGCAACAAGTCACAGAAAAAGTGGGGTTTCCCTGGCTGGCAGCTTGCCCCATGCTCTGGGACTGCCCCTCATTGAGTAGTCAGCGTCTCTCAAATCAGCTGAACGTCTCATCTGAGAGCTAAAGGAACACCTAGAAGTCTGCCAAGGCCTCTGGCCTCCAGGTCAAGGAGACCCCCCAGGGCACAGCCGTGGGCTGTCCTCAGGACAGCCCAGTGGGGCAGGGCTTCCTTGCTGCTGGCCGAGAAAGGGGCTATTGTTTGCTTGTTTTAGGGATTCCAGAGGGGGATGACTGGGGGGATGGCCAGGTGGAGGATGCTTCCTGGAGATTAAGCATATCTTCAAAGCCTTAAACAGAGCTTAAAAATGATGATATTAATTGTAGCAATTATTAAACTCTCATTCCACGTAGGTTAGGTTGTTTTTAGCCCTACTAGGTAGGCATCATTATTTCTGTTTTACAGAGGAAGAAACTGAGGTACAAGGAGGTTAAGTCATGTGTCCAGGCCAGTCTGCTGGGGAATGTCAAAGCCGGGATTCAGACCCAGGCTGAGCAACTCCAGAGCCCATGGCCTGGACTCCATGTCAGTAATGATGTCTGTGACCTTGAGTCTGGACTCCGCTTTTGCCCTGGTGGGTCTGGATGGAAATGCATTTCATTTGATCTCGCTTGAGAAATTTCCAGTCTTCTCAGCTCTTGGAAAATAGAGGAGACGTGGAACTTCAGAGTTATATCCTGAGGGCATATCTCTTGGTTTGCTGAATTTTTAAAAAGAGGCTTTACTCCACGGCGGACTTTCTTGTCTGGAGATCAGAGGCAGATAGCGGCTTGCAGAATCAGCCCCTGTTCCGGTTCTGTCCCACCCTTCCTGAAATTCGGGTGCTCTTTGAAGTCTCTTGTCATCTGTCAAGGAGCATGTGCGTCTGCAGTCAGAGTGGACAGCCAGGCTGGGTAGGCAGGTGTCCTTCAGAGGCCATACCCCACAGAGCATCTCTGGACCTTCCCAGGGGAGCTCTGGAGAAGTGGAGGTGACCATGTAAAGAAGGTTGTTCTCAGGAGAGAAGTAGAAGGAGGAAGGGAGTTGGCCACAGGGGATTGGTTGGTCCAGGCCGCCTAGTCTTTGTCCTGCTCGAGTTAGAAGTCCAGGTCAGAGTGTTAAACAGAGTTTGATGTCTGTCCTGGCTTTGCCTTTTAGAAACCTAGAATTAAGTACACATTTAAATGTAATTTCCAACCATTTCATTGTTGGTGGGCAGGTGCTGGCATTTGATTGTCTAGATTAACCCTGATGCCACCATTGATGAACTTGGGGACCTGAGCCACTTTGCTCTGAGTGGGGCCAGCTACATAATTTGTAAGGTTCCCTGTAGAGTGCACATGTGGGGCTCTTGGCTCAAAATTTATCAAGGACTTTATGATGGCGACCAAAGAATGTTGCATCAAGCATGGGACCTAAGCTTGGGAATGTGCACTATCCCACAGGTGGTACTTGAAGCCTGAGGCTCCACTGCAGTGGCCCAGCATAAGAAAATATTAAATAAAGCACGGGTTTGGTTCTGTGCCCTTGGATGCTTGTGGCTTGGCACCTTCATGTCCTTTGCCAAGCACAGATGCCTTTTCTGAAGAGCAAGAAGTTCCTCACCAGGTATATAGCCATGCTGGTTCAGACATTGGCCTCTGAGGGGTATGTGAGGGACTCCAGGGCAGGCCTACCCTGCCATGCATCTCCCAAGCTGTGGACCAGGAGGACAGATAGTAGAGATTGTCCTTGCTACATTCATTTTTTTCCCCTGGTGCTAAGGATGGAATTCAGGGCCTCACAGATGCTAGACTAGTGCTCTACCACTGAGCTACACCCCAGCCTGTGTGTGTTTTTCATTTGCTGCAGTATATTCCAGTTATTCATCAACTCTGTAGCATTTCATCCCTGAATATTTTAGTATGACTCTGGAATATAAAGATGCTCTCGTATCTGTCCACGATAATATTGAGGTATTGCTTTTAATGGAATGTTTAATGAGGTGTGGTCAGGAGATAAAGTAATTAGTGTTGATTTCTTTGCTAGAATGAAAGGCTGCTATTTAAATTAAAATGCAGCTTGCTTGTTTATATTTAATTTCCTTGTCATTCAGAGGAGGCAGTGCCCATGATTTTGTTAAGAATGATTGTGGGACATCTGCCTCACTGACCCAATGGGTGAGATGAGGACCACTTTCCAGGGGAGTCTTTGGCTCTCTCATTTCCTTTGCCAGTGTCTCCTCCTTCTTATGCCCAAACTATCCCAAAGACCTTCTGAGTGGTCTCCACTGGAATAGCAACTCTCTCAGTCTGCCTCCCCTATCTGTGGTGTGGGGGGATATCTCTTGAAAATGTACCCTGAATGTTGTCCTTCCCTTACTTAAAGCCTTTAAAAACCTCCCTATTGCCTATGATGGAGGTCGGCTGCCACCTCTCTCTGTATGGCCCATGAGCTAAGAATGGTTTATGTATCTTTAAATGGTTGGCAGAAACCGAAAAGGAGAATACTATTTTTTGACACATGAACATAATGAAAAATTCATATCCCAGGGTCCATAAATAAAGTTTTGTTGGAATACAGTCATGAACATTAAATTATATATCTTTTATGGTTGCTTTTACACTGCAGTGGCAGAGTTGAATAATTGCAGCAAATCATTACAGAAAAGTTTGCTGACACATGAACTGTGATGTAAAATTTAGGATTATTGGCCTGGCATCCAAAGCCCTTTGTGCCTGATGCCAAGTTCTTTTCTCAGTGCCACCTAGTTTCTATTAATCTATACATTCTTCAGGCCCAATTGCTATGAGATCCTTGCACTGGCTGGTTCTGGCTTCTTTTCTCTCCATTCTTCCTCTTGCCTTGGCTAGACATCACTGACTCATTCCTGCAGAAATCAACACTTCCAGAGCCCTTGGCCTCCTTCCTTTACCTCCCGGCCTCTCTGATTTAGTGGCTTGTTATGGTTTTAATCTAAAATGTCTCCCCAAAGTCTTACGTGTTCAGAGGTTAGGCTTTTGGAAGTTGACTGGATGAGGAGGCTCTGTACTCATCAGTGAATTAATCTGTTGGTGAATTCATAGCTGAATGTACTATTAGGAGGTGAGGCCTGGTTGGAGGTGGGTCACTGTGAACATCACTTGGAAAGGTGTATTTTTGTCCCCAGCTTCTCCTTCCTTTCTGTCTCTGTTTGCTGGCTGACATGGGTTATGCAGCTTTCATCCACTGTGCCTTAACACCATGCCATTTCTGCCTGGGAGCCAGCCAGCCATACATGGATGGAACCTTCTGAAATCATGAGCCAAAAAACTTCTCTTTTAAGTAGTGGTTGTTTGGTATTTTATCCCCATGACAAAAAAGTGACTAATACAGAAAATTGGTATGGAAGAAGTGGAGTTGTTGCTATGACTGTGCCTGACCATGTAGTTCAGAAGCCTTTGGAACTGGTTTGTGGGAGGAATTTGGAAAGTTATGGAGAAAATTAGGCTGGTAAGGGGCTAGAAGTCTGTTATCGGACCCTGATGGGTGATTTTGGTTGAAACTCAGATGACCAGAATGCAGATAGGAATGTGGACAGTAAAGGCCAGGCTCATGAGGTTTCAGATGGGAAGAATAACTCTACTAGAAACTGGACTAAAGGGCATGTTTATTTCTTTCTGATACAAAATTTGTCTACATTTTGGCCATGTCCTAAGACTTTGTATGAGGCCGAATTTAAAGGTGGTGGCCTAACCAATCTAGCAGGGGAAATTTGAAGGCAATTCAGTGTTCAGGTTATGGCATGGATACTGTTGGCTGTGTATTAGTTACCTTTCTAGAGCCAATGGTTTGTAAGAGAGCAGATTTAATACAGGACATTTACAGGTTACAACATTTACCCATAAGCCAAATGCAGGAAGAGTGCTGGATGTCTATCTGTGCCCTGGAGACCCAAAAGATCCAATCAAGGGCTGGGAGCCCACAGCACTGTCCTGTGTACATTCATGCCTGCAGACAATGGGTGATGAAATCTTTACTGGAACCAGGATATGATGCTTGTAGTGGAGATGATAACCAGAGCTCCCCCAAAGCAACAGCAGCCATCCTTGATGACAGCAAGGCTCCAAACTCCATCTTTGACGAGAACAGCCAAGTCCCCTTTGGGAGAACCAGCCACAACAGAGCTTCTCCTGGGAAACAGTGACCACTATCTTCTGCTCCTATTCTCCTTTATGTTGTGTCAGCAGCAATCCTCAGGTGGATCCTCCATGCCCAGAACCATACCCACTCAGTCTAGCTGGGTGTTCTGGCTCAAATTGACCACAGTAATAAGTCCGCCACAGGCTGGTTACACCCAAATTTATAGGGAGAATCAGGGGTAAAAAGCAGAAATGTAAAAACTCTTGGGGCCAGAGGAAGTGTGGCTGCTGTAGATATTGGTGCCATTAGAAAGAAATCAAGTACTTTGTACAAGTACAAGATACCTTGAAGGCATCTCACGAATCAGTAAGACCCAATCCATTACAGGGTCAGAGGTGCAGAAGTATGAGTCTTTCATTTGAGAAGAGAGCCCCTGGATCTGCTGCCCAAGAAGGACCATGTAGGAAATTTGTTCCCCAGAATTCATTTATCTGTGTTCCACTATTTGGGAACTCAGAGGCTGCTGCTGCCATGATCCGAGGGGCCCTGGCTAGTGCCTTTCTGTTGGCTCACCTTTGCATTCTCAATGTGATGCTGGTTTCACCAGTATGCAGAATGCAAGAGTTGTAGAGTCAGGAAGGTTTCCACCCAGATTTCAAAGAAAGGCCTTGGAGGCCAGGCAAGGAGCCCCTGAGAAGGCAAGGCATGGAGCTGTGGGAATGAAACCAAAGGTGTGGTTCAGTCACCAGGAAGTTGGAATTTCCAGGCACATGGAACATCTGCTGAACAAAGCTGTGGGCTGTGAGAAGGGCCAGCCCAAGAGAGAAGCAGTGTGAACAGCAATTAGCAAGGTCATAGGGGTGGGGCCTCCCAAGCTCTCTGGAACTCACTTCTTAGCACCATGTGCTCTGGATGCCACATGTGGGGTTACAGGATTTAATGTTTGCCCTACTGGATTTTGGTCTTCTTTTGGTCAGATTCTTTTCTATCTCCTCATTCTTCTCTTTTGGAATGGGAATGTTTGCCCTGTACCATTGTACCTTGGGATTCTGTAACTTTTTTTTTTCCTTCATTTTTATAGAAGTTCACATCTAAAAGTTTGCCTTGAGTTTCAGAAAAGAATTTGACCTGGACTTTTGAAAAAATACTGGAAATGTTGAGACTTTGGGGAAAGGATTATTGCATCTCTGGTTGTACTTGGGCTAATTGTATCATGTTAGGTAGGATTATTAACTTATTATTGTGTTTATTTGGAGATTGAATATGGTTTAAGGAGATATATTTGGGTGTGAAGTTAACAGGGGGATGGATTGTGACTGTCAATCATATACATCAATTAGATGGTAGTAAGAAAAACCTAGCAGGTTAGTAAAACACACTTTTGGTTATGTGTGGGTGAGTCGTGAAGGGTTGGCCTTGGGGTCTAGGTCTTGTCCCTGACCCCTTCCTCTCTGGCACTGCTCCCCTGCTTTGCTTCCTGGTTGTGGTGAACTAAGCATTTTTGATATGCTACACCCTTTTTCCGTGATGTTCTTGTTGTTTAGCCAGCTGACCATGGACTGAATTCTCTGAAACCATTAGTCAAATCAATCTCTCCTCATACAAGTTTTTGGATATTGTGTCTCAGCAACAGGAAAGCTGACAAATACATGGCCCCCAATTTGGGTAGGAAAAATGAAGGAGAGGCTCAGAGACTCCCAGAGCATGGCACCTAGGTACTTGACCCAGGGGGAGGACAGCAAGGACTGAGATACTCACCTGGTCAGCAGACTTGGATCGAGTGCCTGGTATCTGCCAAGTGCTCTAGAGAAGACCTCAGATGCAGGTTCTGTCTCTACAGGCCTCATCTCTCAGAGAGGGAGAAAGCTATTGAGAGCATATATTAATATGGGTGTGTGTGTGTGTGTGTGTAGTGTGTTTCCAGTCCTGACCTCTAGAAAGGATGGAGGATATGGGGGAGGGGTTGTCCAGATAAGGAGGATAGGGAGGCATCTGAGGAGGTGACACCTGAGGCTTAAGTGAGGCAGTGTCCTGGGTCGTCAGCCAGAAGCTGTGGAGCCAGAGGAGAAAATGGAATCTATTTCCGTTTCTTCTTCAGTCTCAGGAAGATGACAGGAGGTAGTGTCTTCTCCCTTCCCTGAGGCCACAGCACCAGCAACCTGAAAGTCACATGAGACTCTCAGGTCAGAGTTCTCCCTCATGGGTGGGGTGTATGGTCCCTTGGGCCCTTCCTAAAGCCTCCTGGCCTTTGATCCCAACCACAGGACTTAACCAGTGACCCTTTTTTGAGGTCTATGAAATAGTGGGATTTTGGAGCTAAGTGGCTCTTCCATGATGGCCTGGCTAACCTCATTACTATCAAGAGCCAAAAGTAAAACTCAGAGCACTAGAGCTACTTGGTTACTGAGTCAGTCAAAGACAGAGCCAAGATTAGAATCCTGGCCTCATGACCCCTAGAGAACAGGGTCACTTGTCTTTTGACTTGATTGGGGGATAGCAGGAGAAGTCAGTTGCCAGAGCTGAGGAAGTCACTAAAGGCCATGGGAAATCCCCATGGAGCCACAGTTGCCCCGGACAAGGGCCATTGGCCAGCCTGAGCTGCCTCCTGTTGGTGCATTTGTCCAAATCACTGTCCAAGCTGCTGGCCTCCAGTCCCACCTACTGAATGTCACTGCAGTCCAAGGGAGGCTTGCTATTGACAGCTACCTGGCCATGCAGGAGCTATGAAATCAGCTGAGAGACACCCTTCGAATCAGGATGCATGATTGAAGCTTCTGCTTCCCCAAGATCCACCGCTGGGCTGGGCAGGGGCCGACACAGCGAGCGTCTGGAGGCCTTGAATGGTACTCTCCGTGAGCCACGTAGACAGGTGAAGCCATGTGAACAGTGCGGGGATGGTGTGTGGGGGTCACTGTGACCTGGAAACCTGACTGTCAGGGCTTAGATCCTGTCTTCACCAAGACCCTGCTGAGACCTGAGCAGAGTTACTCAACCTCTCTGTCCTTCAGTTTTCTCATGTTCGAAACTGAAGTCTTGATATCTACCTAGTAAGGCTGTTGTGAGGATGGCATGCCTGTATTTTTAAGGTATGTGTAACTCATGTATTTATGTGTATATCATTTAGAGTGGTCTAATATATTAAGGCGTATGTCTTGCGTACCTGTGTATAAAGTAGCCTGGAAATGGCTTCTGCCACACCCTGCCCAGGACTGTCCCATCTTACATAAGAACTGGATCTTGGGAGAAGGCTGTGTCTAGGTCCCTCCCAGCCCTGGATGAGGCAGGGCTTGGGCACAGTTAACAGAGCAGGTTATGCGATGTGGGCTTCAGTTTTGGCTCTGTTCATTCCTGCTGGGCATGCAGCTTCACTTCTGTAAATCTCCCCCTTCCTCCGTGAATGGGAGGTCGTGACGCTGAGCATTTCATGGAATCCTGTGGAGGATTCGCTGAGCTGGTACAAGCAGAGCCCTTCACACAACGACTCACCACAGTGAATGTGAAACAGCGTGGGTCATGATTGTTCTTGCTGCTCTTCTTGGGTGATGTTGGCAGGTCACTAATCTCCCAGGCTCGGTGTGGTTCTCTGACCTGGAGGGTGGGGCCAGTGTCTTGCAGGGCACAGGCTGGCTGTCCTGAGATCCCTGAAGCCTGAAACGGTCTTTCTCCCTTGCACCTCTCTCCTGGCTGTTCATGACTCTCCCCTTGGGGCCCATAGCACCTTCTCTTATAGTGCTGATTGCTTCCTGGGTCTCTGTTATTGTGCCCAGCTGAGCTCTGAGCACCAAGAGCCACACACAGCACATGGCAGGCACTTAGGAAGCACATCCCCAGTGGAGAGTTTTCTGGGTCATGATACAGGAAGAATGAAAGGGATGGGGGCCTATTTGCCTTGTGTAGAGCAGAGCGGCCAGGAGATGGAGATGTGGACAAAGAACTTGGGAGCAATGTAGTCACTGTCTCCTGTGGCTCAGAACAGTAGTGTCATAATGGAAGTTTTCAGGGGGCAGAGCCCTGCCAGGGAAAGGCAAGTTCCCTGCTTGCAGTGGAAGGCTGTGGGAGGAGTGTGGACCTGAGAGTGGGGCAGCTAGTCCAGGGCTCTGCTCCTCAGAGTGTGGCTGGCATGGTCCCACCCTAGACTTCCTGCCCCACGTCTGAGTGTTGACCAGATTCCCAGGTTGCACATGAAGGACCGAGGAGAGCTATTGCAGAGCATGCTTCTCCAGCCAGGAACCATGCTCCTCAGCCCACAATGGAGGGGACTGAGGCGGGTATGTGGACTTCGAACGCTGGTTCTCAGAGTTCTGGTTCTGTCCCTAGACCATACCCAGGAGCCTGTTAGAAATGGAAATTCTCAAGCCCTGCCAGAGCTGGGGAACTACCAAGCAGGAGCTTGTTATCTCTAGGGCACAATGGAATCACAAGAGGGAGGCGCAAGGCGAGTGCCTGGGTGGAACCAAAGAGCCTCTAGACGTGACACAGACACGGGGAGCTTCCTGAGATCTGAGTGATGCTAATGTGCAGCCAGGATTGAGAACCAGTACCTAGAGCCAGTCACTAAGCCGTAATTTTCTCAGTGCAGTTAGGTAGACTCACCCGGCTGCCTGCCCATGAAAGGCAAGGACCTTGGGGAGTATTATCATTTAGCTCCCTGGGTCCTGGAAAAGCACACAGGGAAGGGGGATTTGATCAGTCCCAAAAGGGGCACTGGCAATTTCTGGCCTGGGGGAGGCCAGCTTGGGTAGCTGCTGAGGCTTCAGGGGTGGAGTGTAAGGCTGTGGCCCACTGATCCAAGTACTAAGTACTGTAAAGACGATACCTGGCTTGATGCAATCGCCCTGCCCTGGAAAAGGAAATCACTGGTGCCTTAGGAGCCCAGCTCAGACCTCCTCCTCCTCTTATGCTTTCTGTCCTCTGCCCCCTATGCTTTCAGGGGCCTCTTGCTCTGTAGCATGCCCAGTTCTGGGGTGCATGTTCAGTGGGGCCTCTTGCTCTGTAGCATGTCAGGCTCCCTTGGATTAGAATGGGGGGGCTGTTGGGGAGTTAGCCTCCTTGCTCTGCGTACTGGTGGTAGAGGCGAGAACGAGGTTTATAGAAATATTTACCCAAAGTAATCCCTTTGCTATGCCTCTGCCCGTCTCCCAGGAAGCTGGGCAACAAACACAGAGTTCTAGTCATCATTTACTGAGGGGCCAAACTGAGCCTTGCAAGGGCTAAGAAGAAGAAGAAGCAGTGGTGTGGTCTCCAGCCCCAGCTCCCGAGAGAAGCTCTGACTGCCGTGCATATCATGTGCTGCATGCAGAAGCCTCCAAAAACACCAAGTGTGAAAAGCAATCATAATTTTATCTTAGCATCTAAATTATATGGCAGCATTCTAAGTATGACCTCATGTGACCCTCGTGGCCACTGTAGCAGACAGGTGTCAACATTTCTCCAATTCTACATCAGCAGTTGCCTCTTGGGATCCTGTGACCATCAGCCTCTGCATTTCACAAATGTGGCAGCCAAAGTCTAGAGATTTGGTAGGTGCCCGAGTGGTCATAGTGGGTGAGTGGCAGAGACAAATGAGAAGTCAGGTCCTAATCGCTAAAGCACAGTCTGAGAAATAAAAGGTTCTTTGAGCTCTTTTCTTGATTTTTGGTCTGGAATGGCTTTAATACAGGGTTTCTAGATTATGTAATACCAGAAAAAAAACAATTCTTTGGATATTTGTGCTGAAAAGATTCAGAAGAAATCACCAAGGACGGTAAACTTAAATTTTTTTAGACCATGACTTATGGTATGAAACATGCTGAGTACTGTGTGTGCATGTATACGCATATAATAGGCTAGAGTTTATACACACACTCTCTCCTAGAAATGAAAATTCATGAAACAATAGTTATTCTCAGCCCATGAGATGCAGCTAAGGTAGAGTTTTAAAAATTATTATTATTTTATTAAAAAGGATGGACAGTCAGATGAAGAGGTGTGGTGTATAGGGTGAGCAGGGAAAGTCCTGGATTTGGGTTGCAGAGGGATTCTGTCCCATGCCTTGCCATTCCATTCCACCCCATTCCACTTGCTAAAATAAATACTGCTTACAACTCATTCAGTAGCATTCATGATCGCCCAGTGGGCCAAGGCTGCCACTTGCAAACACTGGCATGGTCAAGCTCTCTCGGGTTGCAGAGGAGAGAAACATGAGGTTTGGAATCACATTGCACATTTCTTGGTCATATATCTGAGACTAAATGCAACTGATTTAGTTGCATTTAGTCTTGGCCTGCCTTGCGCCTGTCATTTCTTCTGACACTTTACTCAGTCTTCCAGGGCCGTTGCTGACCTGCTCTGTGGCCCACAGAGCAGAACCTGCGCTTTCCCCCTCCGCCCATTCCAGAGCACAGAGCACCCTGTGACTCTCTCTGGCCCTCATCTGGTCTAGGGCCTCTCTTCCTTTTTGATCACTGTTCTTTTCTGCCTCCTTTGAGAACCGGAGCATGGATTTCAAGGCTGAGTTCCAAGGAGTTTTGGGCTGGTGGAATTAAGTATTTTGAGAAGTGATGCGTTTATCTGGGTTCATATCACCTTGCTCTCAATTGTGAAATCCCTCGATCTCTGAAAAGTGACACTTTCTTAATTCCCGCTCAGAACTGACGTGAAGCCATTTATAATTTTCCTTCATCCAGCATATTCTGTGGCCCTGTAGAAATGTCACTGTGTTCAGCTGTGATGTACAGCTCAAACCTCATAGGTTAACCTGACTAATTTCCAAAGATCTGAAACAGTTGGGATTCTAAAACACATCTGGACTGAGATGTTTTGGGTGAGTGATTGTGAACCCATAGACACTTTCAGAGTGCCTGGGAATATGTTATTGGTTAATTGATGAACGTTCTTTTAGGAAATAGGAATAGGTAGCAGAAAATACAGAGGACCAGTTTTCAGAAAGTTCACTGTTAATGTCTATAAAATGAACCTTTGGGGCCTTCTGTGAGGATGAAGGGAGTGATGGCCGTGACTTTGGAAATTCTGACAGTCTACACCTGTATAAGGTGTTGGGCATGGTCTGACTTCTTTAGAAAGTTCTGAATTGTAGTCTCTAATCAGACACTCACTGGCAGCTTTTCCAGTGGCCCACGTTGTGTGGCTGTAGGGAGAAAGGGTAGCACGCTCATTTTTGCTATGCCACAGATGACGACTAACCCAGAAAAGTACAAAGGTAGAGAGGAATATCTCGGCAGTCTTTGTAAATTCTTTCCCCAGCTCCTTTGCTCTGTTTTAATATGTCCTTTCCTCTTTGTTCTTCCTTCTTCATAATATTTCGGATGCCCCTTAATCAGATCTGCTGATTACACACTACTACGCACTTTTCTTCACTACCATTAGCTTCGTGGGTCATTAAAACCTCCCTACTGGTGATTCTTTTCTTTCCCAATAAAGGCTTCAAAATTTAAAAGGCTTGAAAGTGTCTGCCTTAGAAGGCTTGGAGAACTCTGGGCTCCTGAATCTACAGAAGGGCGCCTCTCGCTTTAAATTAGGCCCAGGAAAGGCCCAGGTCTAGGCCCTGAGAGATGCTCTGAAACGTCTGGAGAAATCAGACTGAGAAAGTTTCAAGCTTTAGACCAGCACTGAAAGTGGGGCCTTGACTCACACTGGGAAGCTACCCCTGGGCCCTGGCCAGGTGGGATTGGAAATGTGACCCCTACAGAAAACTGCTCTCCATCCCAGGGGGCTGGAGGTCTCTGGGTGTCCGCAGGAGGGACAAGGGAGAAAGAGGCAAGGGGGTTCCACTTGCTTTGGCTCCGGCCTGGGGCTGAGAGGACGGAGCAGTGTCTCTTGGGGGAATTTGTTATTGATTTGCCTTAAATGTGCACTTGGCTGGCTGACCCGGGCAGCTCAAAGCTGTAAATTTTTTGAGGGAGTTTGTAGCATTCCAGAGTGTCACTATCCAACGTAAATTCTCTCTGGAGAGGCACACTTAGCACAAGCCTTGAAGGATTCCTGTAGGTAGAACCTGGTCATCTGGACATGAGTGCGCCCCCCACCGCAAGCCACATGAGGAAAACAGTTACCACAGATGAAAGTCAGCAGAAACAGCGGATGGTGGGATTCCACTCCGTGGGTTTCAGATGTGGGGCTGGTTGGGTGATACAGTACATTTAAAATACAACACATGAGGAAGAAACACGGCACTAATTTAAAACAAATCCCTGGATATTTGAAGAAAAACAAAAGAACTTCTTGAAATGAAAAATAATAATAACTGAGATTGAAACTATACCTTTCAGCAATTGGCATATGTTTTTACAGGTCATTTCTGGTAGAAATGTCAGCAATTCTGAATAACAGTATGTCAGAGACAATGTTTTCTTACCATGCTTTATACAATTTTGTAGGGTTAAATGTGTTACAAGGTATTGGAAAGAAAACACATGTCGAGCTCAGGCAGGCCTAGACCAGATTTATAGGCTGTGCAACCTTAGATTACCCTGTTACCTCTCAGATTCTCACTTTTCTTTTGTATAATCTTGACTCCATCAGTTTGCTCTGAGAGTTCATTTATGTAGGTTTTTTTTTTTTTTTCTCTGTATTGGGGCTTGAACCCAGGGCTTTGCTCATCCTAGGCAAGTGTTCTGCCACTGAGCTATATCTCCAGTCCTTTTACTCTCACTTCCTCCCCCCTTTCTTTCCTTCCTCCTACCTTTCCTCCCTCTCTCTTTTTTTCTTTCATATTTGAAATAGGATCTTGCTAATTTGCCCAGACTATCCTTGTGACCCTCTTGCCTCAGCCTTCCAAGTATTGGGTTTATTATAGGCATGAGCCAGTGTGCCCAGCTAATTAGGTAGTTTGAACAGGTCTGCATTGCCCTTTTCTCTCTCCTTCCTTGATTTTGGGAATTACATGGTCTCCCTTACCTCCTTCTCCCTTGAGCCGGGTCCTATCATTTCTCATTTGATTAAATTAGCTCCTCAGATGAATAAAGTGAGTATGTTCATGATTGCTGATCGTTCCCCCTGGGACTAGCACATGCCCAAGAGTTACTCATATTTATCTGGAGTCCATGAAAGGGCCTGGCCATGAAAAAGCAGGCCACCAGCCAGAGTCAACCCTAGAGAGCTGATCTCTGGCCCTGTCTCCCATCCCGGGTGGTGATGGATGGCGCGTTCTGATTTTAAGAGGGGCCTGAGTATGGTTAACACGGTGACAGACACGGATCTTAGCTGGGCACAGCCTGCAAATTCCAATTAATCTGATCCAACGCTTGAGAAATCTGCTTTGCCTTGAGCTTGAACTCTGCTTGAGGGCCTAGGGCCCAGTCTCTTACATAGCCGTGCAAGCATCCTGACCCTGTCCCCTTGGTCAGCTCTTCCAGGGTCTAAGATCTGCGAGGGCTGGCCCCAGGACTGTCCGAGGGCCTGAGCTCCCTAGGCAGGGAAGGAGGAAGATGAGGAAGGGGGGGAGAGGGGGAGGGGGAAGAGGAAGATGAGGAAGAAGAGGAGGGGAAGGAGGAGGGGGAGGAGGAGGAGGAAGAGCAGGGACCTGGACAGGTGTGTTCTGCGTTAGAAATAGCCACAGGCTGGACCTTTCTGCCTCCCTCTTTCCTTCCCTTTCCCCTTTCCTTCTTCCATCTTCCCATCCTTTTCTTCCTTTAAATTCGCTTTTTTTTTTTTTTTGAAGCTGGGATTGAACTCAGGGCCTTATGCTTGCAAGGCAAGCACTCTAACGGCTGGGCTAAATCCCCAGCCAAGTTCTGTTTTTCTCTTTCCTCTTATCTCCTTTCCTCCGTCTACTGTAGTAGAGAAATGTAAGACTTCATTTTTTAATTCTACAAAATGAGCCTTCAAGAATTTGGGGATCAGGCCTCCTCTTTCCTTGCCTGGACCCAGGACAGAGTTTGCTGCTAAGCAGGTTTTTGGAAGGAATCGAATGGATGTGTCCTGAACTTTCTGATCCCTTTCTGTGTGGCTCCAAGTTATGACAATGGAATTGGACCCAGGAAGGGCAGCAGTTCTGAACAGCGCCCACCCCCAGGAGGAAGTGGCAGCTTCCTCTCTCCCGGTCACAGGGCTCAGCGTGCGGGACCTTTCTGCCCAGCTCAGGATTGGAGCTCACCATGGTCAGGCCTGTGGATGACGTCACTGGGCTTCTGTAGGACAGCTGCAGCCAACAGCAGGACACGCCAGGCATGCCAGTGGTAACTGGAGATCTTATTTTCAAACGCCCCACAGCACTCATGTGCGGTGAGAAGCGCTCCTTCAGGAGGACTTCTCAGGTGGCTGCCCTGGTCAGACAGTGTCCCTGGGAGACCAGAGCGATCTGAAGCTAACCTCCTTCCCTGGGCCAGGGATCCTGGGGGATGGGAGGGAGGATAATCCCAGAGGGCTACAGCTTTCTGTCATTGTGATTCCTTCTTTTTTGGGGGGAAGGGGACTGGGCCTTGAACCCAAGGCCTTGCACTGAACTACATTCCCAGCCGTTTTCTATTTTGAGACAGGTTCTCCTAAACCGCTAAATTGCCCAGGGTGGGCTTGAATTTGTGATCCTCCAGTCTCAGCCTCCAACAGTGCTGGGATTATAGGGTGTGCACCACCACCCTGAGGGTATATTCATTCCTAGGCAATCTTTCTCAAGGCCTCTTTTTGTTATTCCATTTACAAAATGTTTTCTTCTTACCCGTCATTGTTGCCTAATGCTGCTTGTATTAGCATTGGATGAATAGAAGAGAAGAGAAACAAGAGGGGGTGAAACAAAGAAAGGTTTTAGGGAAGGGAATATTCCATGGGGGTACAGACAGTGCTATTAAGAATCTCAAGGTCCTCAAAGGGGATGAGACGTCAGCCTGTTCTGTGTCCCTGGTGAGAGACTTAAGGGTATGGGGAGGCCCAGTGACCTGGGAATCCCATGGGGGTGAGCAGGGGAGGGAGGCTTACATTTACACACCAGCTGTGGGGCAGCCAGAGTGCTGGGTGCTTGCTTCTAGGGATGTTAAGGCTATTTATGCCTGGGAGACAACCTCTAGCTTAGTACCCATTCTAGCTACTGCTCACTGACCACTAACCCCATGAAAGTACCAAGCTCTGGGCCGTCCGGTTCTCATAAGTGCCTTCTTGGCTGGGAGCTGTCAGTCACACCATCTCACCAACCGGGGAGGAACTTCTGGTTTTTGCCATGCTAGGGCTGGACCGCAGGGTCTCATGCATCCCTGCCTGGTGGGCTGCACTGCCGAGCCGCACCCCAGCCCTAGGATCTGCCTCGGACCCCTTCTCACTGTGGGTTCAGCCCACAGCCCTTCCTGCCACACCACATGAACATTACCTTAGAAAACTGTTGAAAAGATGCATTTTGGGAAAATGTGCTCAGAAATGAAGCTCTCTCCCTGCCTCCCCTCCTGCCTCCTTCTCCTGGTTGAGTCCATCCCCTTTAAGGGAGAGTTTACTATAGAAATGTTGGGGTTGTCATCTAAAAATGGACTGGCTCAGCCTGGAGGGACCTGGGTGGGGGAAGGGGACCACTTACGCAGGAGGACTGGGGGACGCTTGAGGTCCGACCTCAAATGGACAGTCCCCAAGAGTGGCCTCTCATGAGCTCTGGGAGCACGGGTCAGCCCCTCTGCCCATCTGCCTGAATTATTTTGCCTGCTTCGCTCCCTCTTCCAGGCTGTCCTGCGTGCAGCTGCCAGATTAATCTCCCAGAATACTGATTTCATGATGTCACTCCCTGCTCTGAACTCCCTTTACTTCTCTGTTCAGAAGCCCCAGCTCCTGTAGCCCAAAGTCAAAGCCTCTGTCCTCTGACCCTAGTTTCCCTTTCCAGCCTCCCTACCTCTCGTGAGCCCCATGGTCCCCACTCCCCCATCCTGGAGGTCTGCAGTGAGCCCTGTACCTGCCTTCCCAACACACTTCCTTCCATTCACACCTGGGGTTCCCTTACCTCTAGCTACCCAAGTTCCTTGCTTGCTTGGGGCTCAGTTACTCGGTGCTCGACAATTAGGAGCTAGCTCAGTGCCAGGAATGGGCTGGGAAAACAGAGACCAGCAAGACATATCTCCTGCCCTTTCCCGGGTCTCAACCTTGGGAAGGGGCATGTGTGAAAGCAGCTTTGGTCAGCTCCACTGCAGCCTTGCACAAAGCCTTCCTCTTCCAGGCAGCCTTTCCCGATTGTTCTATCGCTGTGAACATCTTCTTTTCTGAAACCCTGTGGACCATTGCCTCTGTTCTTCTCTTTCAGTTCCTTGCTTTTTGGCTCATATAACCCAGTTGCTTTTATTGCCAATATCTCTTAAATTTAGCCCCAAGGAACATACCACACTGCCAAGCACTACACCGTGTGCCTAATAATAGGAATGCATGTTTATATTGAGCGCTGATCGCAAAGCTCGTTCACATCCATGATTTCTCTCGCTCCCCATAACAACCCCGTGGAATAGGCAGGACAAATGTGATGAGCCCAGATTGAAGAGCAGTGAGTGACCTGCCTGCAGGCACACAGTTCCCAAGTGGCAGGGTCAGAGTGTGGCCTGGGGTCCTGGTGTGAGTATGCCACTGACCCCAGAGAAAGATGGATGGGTGGAGGCCCATCCTGTAGACTCTCCCTGGCCTCCGTATGGAGGGAATGTGTTAGGAGACCATCAGAGGGTGGGAGGAGGATCTTGTGGCTGCAGTGCAGGTGGCTCTCCAAGGGCAACAAGGGAGGGACATGGGCGATTTGGAGCTGCTTGGATAAAGGGCCATTTGTACCCCCGATTCTTCTTATCCAGATACCGCACTCCTCTTCTTCCTCCCTGACACTGGGGACAGCTGGTTGGGTGCGAGCACCATTGGGGCTTGAGCTGGAAAGGGATATTTAGGAAGAGAGCCAAGGCTGGGGACCTTGAGGGGGTCCTGTTGGTTCTCCCTGCAGGGGCAAGGGCTCTTGGTAGATCAAAGTCAATCAAAGACATGACTTCCTTATCTCCCAGATGGGGGAGAAGGCTTCAGGCCCAAGCCCTCCTTAATAATTTCAGAATTCTGTGCCATTCGTATGGTATGAGTAGGACGAGGCCCAGTGTGTACAGGAAGTGGAGTCCCGGCTCCCTCTCACCCTGCCTGTTGATTTTCAGCTTTGCATTTACAGTGAAAGTGCTGCTCGGTGAACACTAGCTGGTTGGGACGCTTGGGCTTTTGAAGCTCAGCTGTTTGAGCTACCTATGTGTTAAAAAAAATCTTACCTTGCTTTAACAAGAACAAAGTGTGTTTCTTCAAGCCTGGGCATGAATCAAAAATAGTTGAACTTTATTTTTGTTGTTGTTGCTCAGGTTTAAAAATAAAAAAGTCACCTTTGGACTGAGATCAAGAATGGAAAATTTCAGGGCCTAAGAGTAATTTTTTCCCCCTCGGTACTGGGCAAGGGACAACAGGCGCTGTGATGGGAAGCTGTGTGTAAATACCAACCATGAGTCCCGTGACTTTGTCGTCTCGCGGTGTCTCCTGGGTTTGGATGCCTCAGCAAAAGGCTTTCTCCATCCTCCTGGCACAGCAGAGTGTGCAGAGTGCAGGGGAATGTGTGTAATTGACTGAAAGCAAATGATTGGAAGACAAAGGAGGAGGTGATTACAGCTGTAACTTCTACAAGGTGGCTTTGTCACCCCAAATGACCAATGACTAAGGCTGTAGATTGGGTGGTGACCAGCATCCAGGAAGAACGGAGGACCTGGGGAAGTGGGTTGACAAGTGAGAACATAGATGGAGATTCCCTGTGGTTTTCATTGAAAAGAAAAATCTAGACAGCCTGTGACTTCCGAAGTGAACCTTGAAGGGCATTATGTAAAGCTTTGTTTGTTTGCCATCCTCTAGTTTTACAATTCAATATTATTAAGGTTTGAAGAAACTGTTTTCTTTATGTCGGTTTTACTGTTTCTGACAACAGCTTCTGAGGAAGTATACATTTGTACAACAGACGGCCTCGGCTGTTAATTCTAAATTTAGAAGCCGCCTCCATCGGATGCTGAAATCACTCACACAAAATTCAGGTGCTTGCTCAGAAAATCTGAATATCCATAAGTTGGGCAAAGTCTCTGGTGGAAGTTAGGCAGCTGAGCCTGTCTGTTAGGATCCTGGGGTTGGCAGAGGGTGGCAGACTAGTGATGGCTTGGCCTTAGACATAGGCATCGATGTATTTATGGACCAGAATCAGCACAAGTGGAAGAAGAACAAATAACCACTGACAGGTCCCAAAGCACATTACTAGGGCTTTTTGGTGTCTGGGTTTTCATCTTGACTCTGTCTCTTTGTAGCTGTTTGTCCTTGGGCACCATGCCTCACACAGTGACCTTGGTTTCTCTGTCCATAAAATGAAGCCATGTATGTATGTATAAAGATATATATGTGCAGGTCATACAGAGAGTAGCTATGGGCCATTTCCCAATCCCAGAGCTTGTGATTAACATACAGAAATTCAAAACTGCAACTGAGAGTTTTCGTTCTCTCTCATCTGGACTGTTTGTGGTGGTCAAAATTGACAACATCTTGAAAAACTTCTCTACCAGCTCAAGTAGACACTGGCCTAAGTTCTTTGCATCTTCGTATCACCCATCCTTCTCTGAAGGCCCACCCTGGGACTCCTCAAAAGCGGCCAGGAAAGACTTAACATCCATCCCTCAGGGAGTCTCCAGCCCATGCCCTATGTATCTACCTGTGTTAGTTAGATTTTCAGAGCCAATGGTCATAAGAGAGCAGATTTATTTATTTATTTATTTATTTTTTTAATTTTATTTTAAACCAAGAACATGTATTGGTACATTCTACATACAATGGTCCGAGCAGATTTAATAGGGGACATTTACAATATTCACCCAGAAGCCAAATGCAGAAGGTGCCGAATGCCCATCTAGGCACTGGAGACCCAAAAGATCCAATTGAGGGCTGGGAGCCCACAGCACTGTCTCACGTACATCTGTGTCTGCACATGATGGCTGGAGCCAGGAAACGATGCTCACAGCAGAGATGACAACCAGAGCTCCCCTGAAGCAACAGCAGCCGTCCTCGACGACAGCAAGGCCCCGAGCTCCTTCCTTGACGAGGACAGCTGAGCCCCCTCTGGAAGAACCAGCCTCAGCAGAGCGTCTCCTGGGAAACAGCCCGCCAACTAGCTGCGGCTCCTACTCTCTTATGTTGCATCAGCAACAACCCTCAGGTGGATCTCGTATGCCCAGCATCACATCAACTCAGTCCGGCTGGGCGTTCTGGCTCAAGTTGACCATATTAGGTCCACCACACTACCTGTTTTGAAGGTCATGGCCTTCAAAACTTCCCGTCTTGAACGTGTTGGCCATCCCCCTGGTTACAGGTGCAGCCTCTGGGCGGGTGCCACACGAATGATGTCGATTTTCTCAGACCCTGTTTTTGAACCTGAAGATGGGCCTTTTCAGGAGCAGTGAGTTTGAAGTCAGTATGAGGGTGGAGTTTGAAGCCCGAGTTCAGGTCCTGGCCTCGTCACTTACTGTATTAGTGTTGTGACTTTGAAGAAGTCATGTAGCCTTTCTTGTCCCAATTCATTAGCTGTAAAGTGAGGATGATAATAGTACCTGCTTTACCGAGCAGCTGGGATGAGGAGGGATGGTGGGAGACGGGGAGAAGTGAAAGGGTCAAGGTGTGATGTATATGTGCTCCAGTCTCCCAGGATGGATGTATTTATCATGTATCCCAAACATGTACTAATAAAAAAGAGGAAATAAAAAACAAATAAATCTGAACTTATTCCTAAAATAAACCCAACTTAACTAAACTATCCTCTTATTATATTATTGAATTTGTTTGATAAAATTTTACTGACATTTTTGCACTTGTGTTCATGGACAATGTTATTCTCTGATTTTTGCTATCATAATTCTGACATCACAGTATTACTCAGGAAGTATTACTTCCTCTTAATATTTTTGGAAGAAGTTGTTTATTATTTATTTCTTGAGGTGCAGACTTTGCCAGTGATGCCATTTGGGCCGAAGTTTTTCTTTATGGAAGATGTATGTAAATACAAATTAAATCTCTTTAATCGAGTTCTGTATAGGGCTATTCAAGCTATCTGTATTCTCCTGAATGATCTTTAGTAATTTGTGTCTTACAAGAAATGTGGCCACTTCTTGTCTGTTTCCAGATCCACTGAAATAAAGCTTTTCTGAAATTTTCTGAACGAAAAAAAAAGAGTTCAGATAACACATGAAATGCTGGAGTAGAATAAGTCCCATAGAAGTGATGGCTCTGTGTGTGCATGTGTGTGTGTGTACGTGTGCATGTTATTCATTTGTACTCCTGTGTCACTGGGCTTTGTAACAGTGGTCCCTTGGCTTCCAAGATCTTCCTCCCATACCAAAATCAACAGATGCTCAATTCCTTATATTAATGGTGCAGTATTTTCACATTAGCTATGCATACCTTCTTGGGTGATTTAAGCCATCTCTAGATTACTTATAATACCTAATACGTGTCAATGCTGTATAAGTAGTTCTTATACTGTCCTATTTTGGGAATAATGACAATAAAGAATCTATGTATGTTCTGCACAGGTACATTTGTTTTCAGTCTGCAGTTGGCTGAACTCATGGATAGAGTGTATGGATAGGGACGGCTGAGTATACATATCAACAGAGATAACTTCATTCTCCATCTACTGAGCGAATGTGTATCAATCTCCAAGAACAATTCTTGACAAATAGTTTTCAGTGAATGTTAGCTTTCATCAAAGCAAGTCCTACTGGGGGATAAATTGTTCTATTTTTATATAGTTTCAGTTTGTGTCTCATTGCTGATTAAAAAAATGGGTTTTGATACATTGTTAGGAGATGTCTTTTACTCGCGCTAGTCTCTCACTAAATACACACATACTTCCTTTCTCCATAGGCCTGCCAGGTCGCGGTACCCATGGAGATGGGGAGCCTGCCTGCAGAGTGGAAGCAAGCGGCTTTTGGGAAGAGCCCTAGTGCTTGAGGAAGGCTCCCTGGAGCCCACACCTCTGGTTTGTTTGGGACTGTAAAGGATTTAGAGGAAGGAATGCGAGGTCGAGGCCAGGCCCAGCTCTGGGAATGGGAACCTCAGACCAGACAATTTTCTCCTTAAGGTGTCCTGGCCAGGATCAGGAAGTGTGGGGCTAAGGTCCTCCCTGCTGTGGAAGGACTCAGTGGCTGTAGAAACCACTTCAGTGCAGCTCTTGGGGCTGAAGAAGCAGGTACTTAGCCCCCAGGAAACCTGATGCCAGTGTCCAGAGCCAGCGCTGCGAGTAGAGAGGCCACAGGGTGCATGGATTTGGAACCACCTCGAGGGGCTCCCTGCACTTCCTCTCTGTTGTTTTTGGTTGTCCCCAAGAGACCACCATTAGGCCCCACCTCTCCTCTACCAGCTGGGAGTGACCCAGATGTTGCCAAGGACAGAGGAAGGGCTGACCAACACCATGAAGAGTGACTAGCTTTCTGGGGCTGAAGCTCCCAAGCTCAACTAACCTATGAGGAGCTTTCAAACATATGGCCTGGAGCCAGTCACATTTCTGCTGTAGTTTGGATCTTAAATGTTGCCCCCATGGGTTGAAGTCTTACTCTCTGAGGTAGTGGAAGGTATAAGAGGTGAGGCCTAGTGGGAGGTGTCTAGCTCACTGGGGGACTGACCTCAGACAGATGGTGGGACTCCAGACCTTTCTTTTTCCTTTCTCTCTTTCTTATCCTGGCCATGAGGTACACAGTTTGCCTCTTCCATGGCTCCTACTATGGTATGCTGTTCTCCACAGACCCAAAACAATAGAGCCGTTCAACCAAGGGCTGAAACCTCTGAAACTGTGAGCCAAAATAAACCTTTCTGCTTTATGGATGATCTCAAGTATTTGTTGCAGTAACTGAAAGCTGTCTAGCACACATTCCCAGTGCAGCATTGGAGCCTGACAATGCACTGCTGGGTTATGAGGAAGCTGTATGAGCAACTCTGTACCTCAGATGTGTGGGCCATGAACACTTTAAGGAAAGAAAGTTATCATTGTCTGGGAAGGTCTGCAGCTCACTGGGGACTATGTCTATTGTCAAGATGCCCTGTTCCATGCTTACTTCCGAGTGTCTACTTCTTGGGTTCCTCTTGTGCCTTCTTCCCTCTTCCATGTAGATTGGCAGAGATCTTATTTGGAATCTCAGGGCTGCAGTCTGGGCCTCACTTGAGACACAGCAGTATTCTCAGCTGGTAGGGGCAACTCATATGGGCAAGAACTAGGCATCTGTATTATGCATCCCAAGTCCATTGCTTCTGCCTCCTTGAGTACCCACTGCTGAAGTCAGTGCACAGTGGGCCAGGTGATACCAACTTTTATGTGGGAGCTTGTGTCCTTGGAACTGGCCAGAAGGTTTCCTTGGGACATTGGTCAGGCGATGGGCCCCACCCGACATCCCAGTGCTGGGTTCAAGCTGGTGAACCATGGGCCAGATTTCTCACTTGCTTGGCCTTTGTACTTTTCCCCTCCTCCTCCACCACCATCATTCTGATCAAGAGGATCTGATGAAGTAGCTTGCTACTCTTAACTCAGCGAGGAAAGGTGTTTAGTACAGTCCTGCTTCTAGAAGTCTGTGCTCCAAGGGTGGTGCCACCTGAGTATCACCTGGCTCATGACGCAAGTCCCACCACCCATATTCTCTTTTAAATCAGAACTACAAACATTCCAGGAGTCGGCTGGAATCAGGAAAGTATGGCTTTCTGAGCCTTTTCCTCCACTGTCCAAGGGGATAAGAATACCCACCACACACGTTTATTGTGAAGATCAGATGGGATGGAGACCTTGAGAAAGCTTTGCAAATCATTCAGCTCCAAGTGCAGGGAAATAATGAAGCCTAATTGATTAACACTGCCATTTTAAGCATTTGTTAGTATTTGTACAGCCAGATGCCTCTTTTGCCTGGTGCAGTCTTTCTGCAAGTGTACTCCAGGATGTTAGCTTACCTGCTTAGGGAACTGTATAAAGAGGAAAAAGAAATAATCTCCAGGGAATCTAAATTTCTTAACTTGCCCAGACAGTTTAAAAAAATGTATAAAACATGGTGGGAGGGGAATTCAGAATTGTCCAACCTCTCCTCTCGTTGCACATTATTACTGTTTTTCTACATTCCCTGTTCATCTCTGGGAGCTCTAAAGAGAATGAGAGTTATATTCTCTGTCACTGCCTGAGAGTCCCCCATGAACTGTATAAACAGTACTGAACTGCACACTTGTCTCATAAACCCAGTAGGGCTAACATTATAGACCCATTTCTGTCCCCTCTGGCTGGCTGGATATTTGTATTTGTCTGCACGTCCTTTGTGTTCAGGGCACACTCTGTGCAGAAGCTTGTACCCTCCCAGCTGGAGAATGCCCATAACTCATGAACTCAACATTGCAGGGCTAATTGCGGGCCTTGATCCATAGTTTTCCTTGAAAGCCTTCAGGGCAAGATTACACTGCCTTTCGACAGTGATTGACAGCCTTCAAGATTGAAATAATGAACCCAGAGCCCCCAGTTCCCTGCAACACACTCTGGAGGTAATTTCTTTGGGTAGCTTTCCCTACCTTCCAGAGACCTGCCTCTGTGCTGCTCTGCGCTCAGGGGATATCACATCCATCTCCCGCTCTTTGGCTAGAATTAATTGCCAGTGTTATCCAAAGGAGTTATTTATATTAGTCTCAACCAACTACTGCTGCTAGAGGACTATCAAATATAACTCAAGCTCTAGTCCCACAGTGACTTCCAATCTCTGCCCTCACACAGCTGTAGGAGATTGGTTTGTGGCATCAGGGTTTATTTGTGCCTGTGATTGGTCGGCTGGAGGCTGGAACTGGGGAAATTGCACGCCCTGAGGGAGTTTTCAGCTCCCAGATATGCATCTCATGGCATGACTCTTGGGTGTTGATGGAAGATGGTTCTCTGGAGTTGAGCATGAGGCGCTTGGATGAGTGCATTCCTGACTGGGGGATCCATGCTCGTTTTGATCCTCAGTGCTGGGCGGATCTGGCCCGTATCTCCAGGGTCCTGGCTTCCACTGACACATACGATCGTGGCTTTGAGGTGAAGCTGGAGCGAAGATGTGTTTTATTGTCTGTGTCTCTGTCATCATCACTGCCACAGAGTACTGTTTAGAGGTGGCACAGCCTGAATTTGGATTTTTAATCCCTTCTAATCACTTTGAGAACTATAGTTTCTATTTTTTTTTTTTTTTATTACTAGGGATTGAACCTGGGGCATGCTAGGTAAATACTCTGCCACTGAGCTCCATTGCTAGCCCTTTCTATTTTTTGAGACAGAGTCACATCAGGTTGCCCAGACTGGCCTTGAACTTGTGATTCTTCTGCCTCAACCTCCCGAATGGCTGGGATTATAGGCATGCACCACCATGGCCAGTTTATAATTCTTTATTTATTTGTTTATTTATTTTTTAAAATTTTATTTTAGTGGTACATTTTAGATGTACATAACGATAACATTCATCCAGGGAATTTGTATCTGTACATGGAATGTCTTGCTGCTGCTTTTTTTCCCATTCCCCTTCCCTCCTTTCAACCCCTCCTCTCTCCTTCTTTACAATAGCTTTGCACAAAGCTTTTATAATTCTTTTTGTAAAGAGGAAAGAAACAGGCTCAGAGAGATGGGCAACCTGCCCACCATCCCCTGACGGTGAGTAGCCAAAAGGGGCTTGGAACAGTGATTTGATCCCAAAGACCGAGCTCTCTGGCTATATCTGTCAACTTGTAGATTCTTCCCGGTCCCCTTGAGAGGAAGTTAGGATACCTTTGGAAACCTGTGTGTTGCTATTGCCCTTTCAGGGCTAGGTTCACTGTTGGTCTAAATTAATTCTAAGTTGATCAAGAATCTAGCAGCTCATCAGTATTTACCTAGCTGATGCCTGCACAGAGCCAGAGACCTCCAAACACAACCAGGATTCCTGGTTCTACAGCACTAACTTCCTGAGGCATCTGTGTGAGCAAGGGGTGTGGCAGCTACATTGGTTCTCTGTACTGTTTCCTTTAATCTGTTTACTTTATCTTCCAAAGTATTTTACCACATGCCCTGTGCCAAAGGAACAATGATGTTTGGAGGTTGTGGGTGTTGGAACTCTTCAGGACACTCAGTACAGGACTCTGATTAAAGCTATGAGAAGCTCTTGGATTATTTGTTTTTGTGAAACTGAACTAGTAAAACAGTTGCACGCCAATTTTTAAAGTTCAGTTCAGAAAGAGAAACTTAAAAAAAATAGGCGGCACTGAGGTGTCATTTTAGTAAGTAATCTTTCTTTTTCCTGTAAGCAGGAAGGTTGTCTGTTTCTTGAGTCTTGTTTTCATGTTATTTCTCCAAGATCTACATTTCTGGCTTATTTTCCCCCACCCAGCTCCACGAGGTTTTCATTCTTGGATGCTTAACTTCTTAGAATGTCCAGAAATGATTCTGGATCCTTTGAGTTTTATTTGGGCTCGAATCAAGTCACAAGAAACTACACAGAGCTCCGTGACTTTGCCAGGTGGTCGCCCTGGCCTGGAGGAAGGGCCCTGTTGATTCTTTCCCAAAGTAGACAGTCATGTGCCACCGTTTCTCTGCTTCCTCAGCTGCCCAGGTCACCTCTCTAGGATGAATGTCCTTCTCTTCCTTAAATTTATCCTGGATCGGGTCCTCCCCGTCTGGTACACTGTCCACGATGTGTACCTCCTGTGTGTGTCTGTGTGTGTGGTAGTGAAGACACATGAAGAGAAGAGGCGCACATACAGAGTTCTCCCTAGTCTAGTAAGAGAGTTCTTGGTGAACTTGTTTTCCTATGATGGAGGAAGTTCTGAAGATGTCACTATCAACCCAAAGCCCACCCGTTTGTGATCCACTGACTGTTTTTTGCCTTCCTTGCTTGATGAATGTTTCCACGTCTGCTAAGCCTTTAAAGCCCTGCCTGGTCCCCGAGGCTATACCATCGTGGTTAGCTCCGTGCCACACCCATGCAGCCAGACAGCTCAGGTGAAGAGCAGTCTTTGGAGATGGCCCCTTCCTGGAGCCGGGCCTTGGCGAGCATGTGGCCTCTTCAGCCAGGGGCAGGGGCTCTTCTTTGGGCTTCATTTCCAGATTGCACATTTGACTTCCATACCGTCTCACTCACCTCGTGAGACCAAGTACTGGTACTGTTTTCTCTTCTGGGGCGTCTTCAGGGAGCCTTGGAGGTTTCTATGCTGTGTCCTATAGTGTTGCCTGGGCTTTTAGAGAGTGGAAAGAGCAGGTCTGGCGCAGCTGTGGAAAATCTGGCCTTAGCCTGGCCCCAAGGGTTTGTGGGGCCTGCTCTGAAGAACTTGCGTTGCCCTGCAGAGGAGGAACCTACAGGTGCCTCCTTCCGGTATCTGTCGACAGTGACCTTGGTTGGTGGTTTCCAGTCACCCTTTGGACCAACAAAATCCATCTTCCTTGTACTTGCTCAGCTGCACTATGCAGGAGTGGAATGCAAAATCCATACTTAAGCCAGACCCACCTAATGCTTCTCCAGGCTTGAGAGCCGCCTTGCATGCCACTGGTCTTCCGGGTGGTGGAAGAAGAGAGGGGGAGGGGAGGAAGACACTTGGGAGGAGGACCCTTGGGAGGGACCTTCTGTCCTTTGGTTACTTTGAGACCAGCTCCTGCCCATGGCTTTGTGGTGCTAGGAACAACTTGCTATTGCCACTGACCCTGGGCTGGAGTCAGATGCTCGTGGGACGTTACCGGGGAACACTCCTGAGGCACATCCAGATGGACCAGGTGGGCTCACTCTGAGTGACTCAGCACCTTCCCCTGGCTGCCCTGGCCCACGTAGGCGCCGGGCCCTGGCTGGGTGTGCATTATGGATGAGCAGGTGGCTCACAGGTGCAGGGTTGCCTGGTAACTGCTCAGTGGGAGGCTGGCTCACTTCTTGGGCCAGCGCTCACTCTGGGCCCAGGGGAGGGGAACATTCACTTCACCCACATGTGCAGTGTGGCCATAGCCCACCTTCCAGGTGCTGCTTTCTTCACGGCAGTGGGAGAGGAGGCCTGGGCTGAAGAGCCATTGAGGGCAACTCATGAGAGCAATTCGGACATCGGAAATATCGATGGGCTGCCTTTTAGATATGCAAACCAAAAATAGTTTTATGGTGCCTTGCGGGGGCAAAACTTCTCCTAAAAAAACCATTTAGATTTCCCGTTTCATCCAATAAAAAATGACACCGAGGAAATTGGCTTCGCCGTTTCATAGTAAAATGTTATTGTCTAGGCCTCTTGGGAAGTAGCAGTACAGAGGCAGCTTCCTACATTTCTGCATTCTGAATGAGGTCAGGGGCCACACCAGGAAGCTGAGTCACAAGGGTCCCCAGGTCTGGGGTCTTCAGGATAAGAGAAGATCACAAACTCCATGGCAAAAACAGGCACAATAAAGCTCTACTCTCTGGAGTGCTAAGTTCCAGTAATTGAAATTCTGTGTGTTGGAAGGGGTGCAGAGAACAGGGGCACTCACACAGATGGTTGTCCGTTGCCTTGGTGCACGTGTGACCCCATGTGGCATTTATAGTAGCTGCGATCTAAGTGGTGCCAAGTGCTCACCAGATATTAACCCTTTAGTCCTCTCTCTGCCCCTGAAATACACGTGCAAAGTAGTGTTTCCGTTTTCAGATGAGGAAACAGACCCAGAGAATGACATTCAAATCCCTCAGCTGGGAAGGGGAAGATTTAGGATTCCAGCCCAGCGCGGGCAGGTGTGTCCCGCTGAACTTCTGCTTTAACCACAGCCCGACTCTGCCTTGTCCAGCAGCAGAGGATGAGGTGGTCCAGGCTGTGCGGCGCCCATGATACCACCTGTCTCCTTGCACTGGCATGGCCCTCCCTTTGTAGAACTGCCTGCAGTTCCAGGTGTACCATCCTGCTCCCAGCCTTCTGTGTCCACTCCTTTCCTTACTCCTCCAGGTTTCAGAAACGCCTGGGAGTCACAGCTCTGTCTGGGGAGCTGATCCCACTCAAGGAGATCCAGGCCTCTGTGGCTGATGGTTGGTCTCCTCCTTGCTTCTTTGTCCTCTCAGTGGCCTGGGCTTGCAGCAGTCGATAAGCGTGGCATCGTGGAAAGGAGAGGGTGACTGTGGCTATGCCTCTGCCTTCCGAGTGGTGGCTCGCATAGCTGCACCAGTTCGCCTGATGGCAGGATCACAGATGCCCTTGGTGCCCCATGTACACCGTGCCGGGGGGAAGGAGGTTCTTCCCTGATCCGCCAAGGTTGTGCTATCAGCGGACTCCTAGGTGGAGACTCCAAGCATCGCTGTGCACCAGAAATATTTCATTAAAGGTTTCTCTATCCTGGCGGTGTGCTGTCCTGGCACTGGGCAGGACCAGTTCAATTGGTGAGAGCTCCTGGCCTCTTGGAGGGACAGCTTCGGGTTTGAGGTGGTGATAGGCAAGTGCAGGGCACCCATAGTGGGGCTCAGAGGCTTGGCACCAGTCTGCTGCTGCTCTTCTCTCCTGTGGGTCTCAATTTTCCCAACTGAAAAATGAGGTCATTAGAAATTTGGGGCCTTTAAGAATTCCTGACTGGATAGAACATTTGTCTGGGGAGTATTTTCCCACTATGGCCCAGGGTGATCAGTGCTTCTGGGGCTGACACTGCACAAATTTGAATTTGGATACACACAGTTCTTTCAAGGGAGAGAACAAGAATGGTTAATGAGCCCTTTCTCTGTCCCGCCCCTCAAGATATAGGCACATAATCCAAGCCACCTGCTCTCTACACAGCATTTAATTAATAAACTTGTGCAGGCTTTCTTGTCACTCCATGATATATGCATTTGAATTTATACAAAAATAGCGTTCACTGCACACCTTTAAGTCAATTTTCTACTCCATTATACTCCAGTGTGTCCCCTGAATGTCTCCGTATACCTTCAGCACCAGCATCTTAGTTGGCGCCTTCCATCTGGGAGGTGAAACTCAGGCCCTAGACTGAGAATCGCTTAGGTTGGGGGCAGCTTGTGAAAAGGGTTCTCCACATAGATTGCCTTTTCTGTGTGCCTCAGAAAAGGTCTTATTTTCACACTGCTGCCAGCATCTTTCCTTTGCAGACTTAGTGATGATGTTGACCTCTTACCTTAAAGACGCTCTAGGTCCGGAAGTGTGCTCTGAGGGGGAACACGCAACCTTGCTTCTGCCTAGACACAGCCACCCAGGTTCCCCGGGGAGGGAGGCACAGCCGGGTCAGAGGTGCTTGTTGGGCCAGTTCTCCAAGGCCCCTTCTTGCTCTTATGTCCGTCCAGGGGTCTATGTGAGATCCCAAAGCTGAGTCAGGCACATCGACAACTATATAGACAGCAGAACAGTATGCTAATCCATGAGACAAAGGAGAAAAGGAGACAGGAGAAACTGTGAAGTCCCCTGAGACTTCTCACTTCCAGCCGCAGAAGGAAGACAGCTCGGGCTTCCTTCTGGGAATGAGCTCGGGGAAGTCTACACTGCAGGTGCTGGATGAAAGGCAGCCCCAGACAGAGTCACTGTCAGATGGGAGCCTCTGGGGAGGGTGGGTCTGCTCAGTCTAGGAGTGGAGCCGGATGTCACCTTCTCTGCCCCTCTGTCCTCCTGACCACACGCACCAGGAGGTGCTCTTTCTCATCCTTCTTTTGCTCTGTCCTACCTCTCCCCTGGCCCTGGTGGTGAGAGGACAGGCATGCACAGCACTCTCATCACCTGGTGCTCAGCTGCGGTCTCTGTGCAGACCCCGAATCTTACCCCTTTTCTTCATCCCTGTGTGTGTTCTCTGTCCTCCTAGCACCATCGTCTTCTAGAAGGGAAGCTTCGAGCCTGAGAATAAGCCAGCACTTGCCTCCCCCAGCATGGAGTACAGCAAAAGGGGAGCTGCATGCCCTTGACTCTCCAGTCGTACCCTCCTCTGGGGTACTATCTCACTTTTCAGCGCTATCACCAAGCTCCTAGCTTTAAAGTGGTGGGTGGCCCAGGCTTGAGGAATGGCTTTCTGACCCTCCCTAATGCCTTGTGTTGTGTGGGGAATCTGGCTGGGACATTTAAACAAGGTGGTATGGTGAAAGAGAAACAAAGGGTGTCTTAGTCAGCCTGCAGGCTAGGCTATAATGAAGTACCAGATGCAGGCTACTTATGGAGGAAAGCAAAGTTTCTTTTAGCTCTTGGTTTTGGAGGTTCAGATCTAAGATTGGGCAGCTCCAGGAGTCTGGTTCAGCGCATCAGATTGGGAGCACAGGTCAGAGCCAGGGAAGCACCAGCAAGGTCCCACTGCCCCCTTCAAGAGCGTGTCCTGAGAAGGAAAGACTTTTCACTAGGTCCTGCCCTTCAGAGGGCCACAGCACCTCCCAACACTGCCTCTCTGTGCACCTCGCCTTTACATATGGACCTTTGGGGAACATCCATCTGGTGGAGGGCACCAGAACCAGACATCTGCCTTCTGGGGCATGGCTTGTCCCTCTTTGCTCAGCCCACTGGCATCCTTGTTTTGGGCCCTCCATGGGCTGGAGTTAGTGCTCTTCCTGTACAGCCAGTTACCTGCCCTCCTGCCAACTCCCAGGTAGGCGAGTGTGGCCCAGAGAGAGATGGAAGACCACCCCTTTCCAGGAAGGCAGTGACCTTCCTCCTCAGGACAGTGAGGAAAGAATTTAGCACCGTCTGCTAGCACGGCAAACATCAGGACGCTGATGTTGGTTTCTCTGCAGAGGCAGGACAGCCTAGCGGTTAGGTACCTGTGGGCTAGCATTAGGCTGCCTGGGTTGTGATGCTGGCCCTGATTTTTCCTAGGTGTGTTTTCCTGGGAGAACAGCTCTTGTGCTGTGCTCAGCTCCCTCCCCTGTCTCAGTGCCAGGCCTGGTTGTGATGACCGGGCTCATACTTCCAAGGTGTTTAGAGCAGTTCCTGGTTCGTGACCATCGTTAGTGATTATGTCCCTGCAGGGCTGCTGTGTTTGTGTGTCTAGGCCATTATTAATGGCCCAGAGGGGTAGGACAGCGCCCTGCTCCGTGACACCAGTGCGGCACACGGTGACTTTTCAGAGTCCTCATGCATGCCTTCCTCATCAGGCTCTTTCCCAGCCCTCAGGCCTGAGCACCAGGAAACAGAGCATTTGCCTCTTAGCTGTAACTCTATCTCAAGTTCCTGGAACAATGTCTGCCTCATAGTAGATGCTCAGTAGTGACTGAGCTCTGTTAGATGTAGAAAGTAATATGAATTCATTTGGCAGTAGAAACGACTGAGGCACGTAAACATGAAATGACTCTTAAGGTGTGTGAGGGTCAGCAGTAGAGCTGGGGCGAGACTCCAGACCCCCGGCCCGCAGTTTGGCTGGAACAGGGGCTGCAGGGCGGGCTTCTGTAGGTCATCCTCCTGGATCCCTACACACCCTGCTGCTGCCCTGTGGGGACTTAGTGTGTGCAGGCCAGGGCCAGAGGCTCTGGAGCTGGCAGACTAATGGCACCCGCTGCATGAGGCCATGCCAGGGGACACCCTTGGGGAGGCTTCTTGCTGCTCCAGGTGAGGTGGAACAAATGGCCATCTTTCTCCTCAAGTAGGCGTTGCCCTCTTAGCTTCCGGTGTTGGGCGTGGGTGCAGTGAGGCTGTGTGTTAGTGCCAGGCTCCTGGAGTTGGCTCCCTGAGGTGGTACACGAGTTGTCCTTCTGTAAACAGGATGTCTGTCACCTGAGGCCATGGGTACCAGGCTCCCAGGCCCCTTTGCCTTCCTGTGTGACTGGAAGGGAACTCAGGGGCCACTGTGTTCCCCCATCCTTTTCTGTCCTTACAAGACTGAACCAAATATATTCTAGAGATGTTATTTCTTTTACAAAGTTTCAAGAAATAGTTCTAACCACTTCTGAAAGTTTTTCAAAACTGAGAGTCAGCAAATTTCTTTTCCTGTAAAAGGCTAGATAATAAATATTTTAGGTTCCGTAGGCCACTTGGCTGTAGCTATTCAGTTGTGCCTTTATAGCATGAAACTGGCTGTGGACAGTGCAGAACAGATGAGCATGGCTGTGTTCTAATAAAACTTTATTTATACAAACAGATAGTGGCCAGGTTAGGCTCTCAAGCTATTGATTTGGTGACCCCTGTTTAGAATATTTGTCTTTGTTTGGGATCAGCCCATTTCTCTTGCTCTTGCTCATCTTGGGGTACTGCTTGAGTCACATAAACCAAAGAAAAGGCAACTCCATGTTGACTTCTGTCCTTGGCCTTTGCTTCAAAATCAAAGAATACTCAGGAGAGGGTCTGGAAGGTTCTGGAAACATGTACCTTCTATACAGAAGGCTTACTGTTAATGAAAAGGTTGGCTTTCACCCCAAATTCCAGTTGTTCTGGGAAGGCCACGCATAGGTGGGCCTGGATGGGAGGCGCTGCCTCGAGTGAGCCTGGGCTGCTATAAATGTTCAGGCACTTGGCTTCTTGGTTCAGTATCTCCTTCCTTCTTTCCTGGAGCCAAGAAAAATGAAGGCAAAGGCTGTCTGATCTGAGGCATAATATTTAAGTTTTATTGGGTAGGGTGAAATATAATTGACCAGGTCTGCTCATTTAGCAAAAGGCGCCTGGCTCTTTAATAATCCACGGTAAGGACTACAGGTCTGTGGGGAAACAACAGCACCTTTCAGTAGTTAGGGTAAATGTCTGGATTCCAGGAGGCATGGCTTCTAAGAGGGAAATGTGGTGTGACTTTTTTCCTCACTCATCTCTGCACAAGGAGATTTGAAGGAAATGTGAACACTCCCAGCTCAACATGCTTGCTATGAGCATCTTTCATTTTGACAGAGGAGTGTTCTTCCTCTGCTCTGATGGCTTATCCAGGCCAGGCTGGGTTCCTGGGCATCCTTTACAACAAACATTTGACGTGGTAGGAGGATCATGGTTTCTGGGATTGGAACTAGATTTACGCCTTGGCCTTATGTCGTTACTTGTAATGGCCCTCAGACAAGTTCTGGGACCTCACTTGGCCTTGACCTCACCTAACGAAGAGGGCTGGTCAAGTCCTCACTGCTGCTGGAGATTGGGCAGGCGTTGGTCACAAAGCACGGGGCACAGTGCTTGGCATGTCATTGGTGTCTACACGGTTGCTGATATCAGGTATGCTTTGCCATCTCTCGGCTTGTCTCTGTGCCTCCCTGACAGGGAGCCACCCAGTGATGATTTAAGGTTGCTGCTCTGTGAGTTGGAAAAGCTGCCAGTTACCGGTCCCTTCTCTTCCCATTGGAGACTCTCAGTCAGTGTGATAGCCAGGCAGCACCCACGGAAGGGGCTGTGTCTGAGGGTCTCAGGGGATAACTTTGTGTGAATGTTTTTGCAAGCTCAATGGGAAGTAGTGGCCCCGGGACTTTAGATGTCTCAGGCTGTCGTCTGCTTTGAAGGGCTTGTCCAGCCCCTGTCCTTGTCCTGGAGTTTTAGTGGATTCTTTGCAGCCAAGATGCTGCTAGCCCAGCCCCTTTCCTTCTTTCCTGTGTCTGTGTGGGTAGGGCTGGTGTCCCTGCCCCTACCTGGCCAGGGGGACCAGAGCTTTCTGTGGGGTCTCAGTGCAGCTGGGGGCCAGTGAGAGGGGAATTCAGTGGAGGAGGGAGGCCTCGAAGGTGTGGCGAGGAGGAGCGGGAGAGGAAGGAGGAGGGTGAGGAGGAGGAGGCTGCGGCTGGTGAGATAGCTTTCTCTCTCACTTACGCAGACAGCGTGTGATCACAGCCAGCCCCACACAGACTTTCCTCCAAGTGAGAGGGGAGTGAGAAAATGTAATTTTAGTGTCTGTCTTTAGACTGATTCCCTGCAGAGGTTCCTTCTGGGCTGTGGCGTTGGGTATCTCCCCTCCTCTTCAGAGGAGAGAGGGCCTGGGGCACGGCCATGGGGAGGGAGTGGAGAGCCTTACTTGTGCCCTGGGATTTGGGGGGCTTGGATTTCAGGACACCAAGGAGGCGGCATCAAGGACACTGCAGGGGGTATTTAGGGACAGGGTGGCGAGGTCAGCGGCCTGACTCAGTCGGGCTGAGCTATATTGGTCTCTGTTCCTAGCTGAGGCGTGAGGCCATGTTTTCCAGGCTCCAGTCCACGGCCCCGCTGCCAACACAGGTGTGCATTTTGGTGGAGGCTGTAGCCCTCTGCTCAGAACCAAGGTGGTGGAATATTTCCCTGGAATCGGGGTTCCTGGAATAAGACCCTGCTGGGAAGCTTGCGGTCCTGGGAGAATGTGTTCCAGGCAAGCCCTCAGGGCCTGTGCCCAGTTGTCTGTGGCTCTTGGCACAGGAGATGCCAGGCAGTATACTCTGCCGGCTGACCAGGCTGATGCATCTGTATGTGAAAAGGAGGCTATAAACCAAAGTGAGCTCCCCACCCCAACCCTGCACCCCACAGCCCCACGAGTGTGGGGAGGATTCACACTTGGTGGAAAATCTGCTTAGCATTTTTATTCCTACTTTCCTTCTCCTTGATGTTAGTCAGTGTGTGTTAGGGGAGTAGAAACTCATTTAAATATGACTCTGTGAAAAATATCATTAGGAAGATAAATTGAAAAAATGCATAATACACTCCTGTGCCAGATATAAATTACTTTATCCACACCGCTGCACCCATCCTTTAACCTGGAGAGTTGGGCCTTGTCTGTGGCATGAAACCCTCTTGGGAGGTTTTCCCAAGGAACCCAACTATGAGGGACTCCTCAAAAGCAGAAGTTGAAGGACAGCGTGTAGCTAAGTGCATATTGGAAGCTCATGGTTCCATTGAAATCAGTCACTCAGTGGCTTTGTCAAGAGTCAAATGAACATGCGGTCTCTTTTGGGTGTCTTTTCACCTGCTGTGAGGTTGCCTGGGGAGGAAGAAGGCTGGGCAAGTGAGGCTCATGCAGTTTCTGTCTTCCAGTGTTGGAGGATGATGTCGTATGGAAGGAGGCTAGAATTCTTTGGTGTCTCCCCAGAGAGCAGAGTGGGTGTTGTTTGTTAGGAATTATAGAAAAGGTAGATTTGGGGTCAATATTATGTATCATTTTCTAGCAAAGCATTTTGCTTAAAGCCATGGGCTTTGGGCTCAACCAAAGTCCTGATCTGTCACCTACTAGTTGGAGAACCTACTTCTCTCAGTTTCAGTCTCTTCCACAGGAAAATGGGTAAAAGTTAGCGGAATGTCAGAACCTCAGAGTGTTCTCTAAGGACTTAAAGGAGAATATCAGAGAATATGCTTAGCTCGCAGTTAAGCAAATGAATAAAAGGTTGGTGTCATTACTAGGAGAGAGAGTGGCATAGCAGGACAATTTCTGGTCCTGTAAAATCTCAGTTGCCCTGCAGTGGGATGGGACATGGGGGTAGTGAACTTTTCAGTATCCTTGGAGACTTTGGCCGTAGTAACATGGTGGGTGGCTTCTTCTCAGTGGTGTTATATGGAGATTCTTGGACAAGAATCAGAAATCAGATTTCTGGGTGAGTTTCAGTAGTCCTCAAACTTAGCACTGACCATCTCAACCATTTGGGACTCTTCTTTTTAAAAATTTTAACAGTTATTTTTTGAAGCTACTCACTACAAGTAATTAACTGTGAAGTTCAAAGAAGAAATTTAAGGAATTACTCAACATTTCACCACCTACAAATAACCGTCTTGAACATCAGGAGAAACCATTTAAGATTCTTTCTTTGGCTCCCCTCATCAAGCTGGAAGGATGTGTAGATTGCAGATTGACAGGAATAATTTTAGAATAATGGGATCACACTCTATATCCAAATTTTAGTAGAATATTAACTTGCTGAAATTTCTAGGAGGAAATGAGTACATCTGAAGGAAATTCTGAGACCTGGATAAATATTTCTTCACTGAAAGAGATCTTTTCTAAAGATTTTTACTAAGGTTATGAAAAATATTAAGAGGCTGAAGTCATTACTTTCTGTTAATAACTAATTTCAATTTTAGACTGTGGAGTCTGTGCTGTAAATGATGAAGCAATTAGCTCTCACATACTCCCTTCTGCCTCCTACCTCCTGTCTTATTTTAGTAATAGCATTATTTTTACAATGATAAGGCTGATAGTACCTAGTAAGTCCCAGAGTAGTTGCCTGTATGCAGGAATCAAATTTCTAATTGTATTCTTTCTATTTCTAATTTATTCAGCAACCTTAAATGGTGCTATTTTTGTCTTTAGTTTGTTTTCTTTGATCTGCAGTCTAACTATTCTTGTATCGAATAAATGTTCTTATTAATTTCATCTAAAGCATGAAGCACTCGGGCAGAATTTCCTGTTTCTTTGGCTCTGTTTTCCAGGCAAAGCTCTTCATCATCTGTTTGCTATATTCCTTATTTGCTGTATTCCTAATTGCCCAATAGTGTGGACAAATACATTATGACTCCTTCTGTCACTCACCTTGGCCTTGGGGGTTCAAGATGATTTCTGGTGCTGAGGGCACTGCAGGGAGCCCACGGGGTGATGCCTTGAGCTCTTCATTCTGTGGTGGACTGTGCTCTACTCGCCTGAGAATTTGTCCCATGTTGTGCTCCAACATTCATTCCACCCGTGGGATGACCCATTTCCATGCAGGGCTGCCCTTGACATTTCTGTGACCCTTTTAATTGAGCACTGAGCCCTGCAGCCTAGGATTTCATCAGAGAGGGGGACCCCCTAATTGTTCACACCTGCTGTTTTAAGTCTGTTCCCCCCCCCACCTCTCTTCCTAGCTGTTTTCAGTTTGTCCCCCCGACCTCTCTCCCTACAGAGTTAGAAGGGGCGGGAGGAAGAAAGATACACCCCCGTCTGTTTCTGTCTGAATGTGTAAGGATTAGTGGAAAGTCTTAGGAATTCGGCCTCAGTATACTGCTTCTGAGCAGGCGAGGACCCTCAGGAATCAGGTCAAATCCTGCACCCCTGCCCAGGTCTCAAAGTTAGGTGCTGACGGCCTGAGCGTGTGCATGTTCCCTGCCTGAATGCTGTTGCCTTTTTCCTTTGTTTTTGTTTTTAATTTTTGCTTAATTATGTATTGGGACAGGGCGTTATTGTGATTTGACTTCATTCTGCCATCTTCGTTCTCCCTGACAGTGTATTTTTTTAAATACGGTTTCCTCCGGCCCAGCAGAGATACAGGGAATCGGATTTCTCTAGGGGAGGGCCACAGAGATCTGTATTTTTACAAAGTTCTCAAGGCAGTTCTAACGATCAGCCAAGTCTGCAATCATTTTAAGTTTCCTTTAGGATTCTTTCCAACCGTAAAGTTCTGTGCTTCATTGTGTTCTCTTTAATAAGCGGGAATGGCGCTTTAGCACAGCAATCTCGTCACATACTTCCAGGTGTGCCTACCTTCGGCAGGAGAGGAAGAGGCACGGACTTCCCCTCATTTTGATTATTCCTCTCTTGGATTGTAGGTAGGAGGTGTTGTAGTGCATTGGTGCTGCTGTAGCAAAGGTACCTCAGTGGGATAATTTATAAATAACAGAAATTAATTTCTTGCCATTGTGGAGGCCAGCAAGTCCAAGATCGAGGTGCCGCTGGTGTCTGGCGGGAGCCTGCTTCCTAGCTCACAGGTGCATTTTCCAGCTCTGTCCCCACATGGTGGAAGGGGAAGAGCAATCCCACTCTTATGGCTTGGGATTTCAAAATTTAAATTTTAAGTGACCATTAAAACCATAGTAGAAGAATAAAGTTGGAGGATCATCTAAATTTTGCTTTCCACAGGGCTCTAAAAGTTTGCCTTTTAAGCCAACTTTTCCTCAAGTTTTATTTTTTTTTAACTTTTTAGGAAATTGTATTTTAAGGGTACATTTTAGATGTACATAGTGATAACACTCATCACAGGGGATTTGTACCTTTCCCTCAAGTTTGTGTGTGGATTAACCATTTTGGACTCCGGCTGCATGTTAGAATTATTTTGGGAGCTTTTCCAATACCAGTGCCTGCTCCCCAGACATGTGGAGTAACTTGTTCTGAGGTAGGGCTTCTGTGATGGTTAAGATTAATTGTCAACTGGGCTGAATTAAGAGGCCCTTGGTGACTGGGTTGTGGGAATGCTATACCCACCAGTGGGTTAATCCACTAGCTGAATGTGCTGTTAGGAGGCGGGGCTCGGTCCAGGGAATCACTGGGAACATCTCTGGAGGGCATATCTCTCACCGGCACTCTTCTCTTGTGCTCTGCTCCCATGAAGTGAGCAACTTTGCTCCGCCATGCCCTTCCTCCATGATATTCTTGTCTTGGAGTGAGCTAACCATGGACTGAGTCACTGAAACCATGAGCCAAATTAAACCTCTCCTCTTGTGAGTTGTGAGTGGTAGGCGCTATGTCCCAGTGATGAGAAAGCTGACCAGTACAGCCCCAGTGACCAGCCCCTCCTCAGAGCTCCCCGAGTTGCTTAATGTGGTGCACTGCTAGAATTGAGAACCAGCGGTTTATTCTTCCATATTTCTTTAGTGACTCATGACTCATTCTCCATTTTCCTTGCTCTTCCTCCAAGCCTTGGTTAGGGAACATGTATTTTTCATTGCCTAAATATTTCCTAAGGTAACATTATTTAGAACATAATAGTGTTGTAGTTGCAAGTGTGGGGTTTGGAGTAATAGTAACCTGAATTTGGAACCCTTTTCTGCCCTTGCTACTTGTGTAACTTGGACCAAGTAATCTGATCTCTCTGTTCCTTAGTTTTCTATGTTCTTCTGTTTTGTAATACAGAGATTTCAAATCTATCTTTCATTGTTTTGAGGCTGAAAATTACTTCTGAGTGATATTAATTACATGCTATATCAGTTTTCTTTTGGTTATTATTCTTTTCTTTCTCTTTATTGTTGACCTTTTACTAAATCATTGTTTCAGATATGTGTCGTAATCATACAATAGCACAATTTTCAAAATCCAGCCTGATGATCTCTGTCTTTGAGCAGGCAAATTTAATCCATTTATGTTTATTATAGTCAATGACATGTCTGAGTTTTTTCCTATCATTTTGAGTTTCGTGGCTTGTCTTTTTCCCTTTCTTGTCTTATGTTGAATGGATAGTTTTAAATCCTCTTCTTCCTTTGCTGGTTCCTAAACTATAGACTATATTCTCTTCTCTTAGTGATTCCTCCTAAACTTTTAGTATGCCTACTTAATCATAATTTTTTCTAGGAACATTGAAAGTGACATACTAATATAATGTATGGAGCCTCCAGCACAATGCCAGATGGTCATTAAAGTGCATAAAAATTCCACTTACTGGTGTTTCTCTTACTACTACCAACACTGTAATGAATATTAATATCATTTTACCTAAAGATCCACTAAACATTATTTTTATCCATAAGTGTGTTATAAAGAAACTGAACATTATGAAAATCATCTAGGAGAGATTCTAGTTTGAACAGTGCTGATTTTTCCCAAAAGAAGGACCTCTACACCGCTCTGCTCTGGTTTGTTTTTCTCCTGGGCTCATGACAACATCTTTTCACGTGAGTTCACTTGTTGTTAAATGTTACACTGAATATTCAGTAAGTTACATTTTGCATGGTGCTTGGCACATAGTAGGTGCTGAGTAACTGGGAAGTTTTCTGTGGAAAGGAGCGGAACTTCCTTTTTGAAACTTCCCAGCCGTGTCTTGTCCACCTGAAAGCCAGTTTGGGGCATGTGTCTCTTCAGCTTTGACCATTAACCCAGAACTTCTGTGGACTGAGCATGGATGTGACCTCTCTCGCCCACCTGGCTGAGCCCCACCTGGCAGGAGGTCACCCAGGACTGTTAAGCTGATCATGATGCTTCTGGGAGGAATTGTTAGTGAATTAGGGAACACAGGAGAGATGGTCCAGATGGAGGTAGGTGTAAAGTAGAGCTTTGCTGGAGGGAGTTGTTTTTATACAACATATTGATCTCCTTTGAGTGGGAGAAAAAAAACAGCAACTCTTCATCACTCTCTGGTGGGGAGGCAGGTGGTAGTCTGTGGGCCCCTCTGCTGGCTTTTTTTAGATGTACCATCAGGTGTTGTAGCTGCATCCTGCTGTTCCCTGGAGATGCAAAGGGTAGATCACACAGTGAGCTGAGCCCTGCTTTCCTCAATGACCGCAATGTTGGCATTGGTGTGTGGTGCAGAGACTACGAGGCGGTGAGCCTCACACCCGGGCCCACGGGTTGAACACGGAGCAGAGAACTGCTCTGGGGCAGGGGATTTGCGCAAGGCTCCAGCTGGGCTGCCCATCAGATGGGCCCTGAGAGTAGCGAGGGCCTGCAAAGAGGTGTGTATGTTGGGATAAGGGACCCTGTCAGAGCTGAGTTCCATCCTGGAGGGGGTCTTCTCATCCCTCCCCCCCCCGTTTTTTTTCATCTTCCCTTTGAGAGAGCAGAATTCTGGTTCTTAAGTCTCAGTCTTGCATCACCGCCACAAACTCTTATCTGGGTAGCTTTAGATCACCCTCCTGTCCCACCTGTGTGCTGACTGCCTTGTGGGGTGTGTCCCACCCATTCACTGTATGAACACTGGACTGTCACAGGCAGGGACTAGTCAGGTGGACTCCCTCTGTGGAGCTGGAACAGAGTCCTAGAGGCCACATGTGGGGTCCACCTGTAACTCTTCAGCTGTTGTGTTGTGGGGAGATGCTGAGAGTCCACACAAAGAACCTGATAGAAAGTGTCTGAGGCCTCATGGACTTGGGACTAAGGGTCTTGCTGAGGGGTGGGGACCAGCTTCATATTAGTTTGGCATGTAGAACTGCCACCTCCAAGACATGTGTGAAGAAACTGAAGTTTGGAGATGCTAAATGACTTTGCCAAGGCCACGTGGTGAGTAAATGGTGGAGCTGAGGTCTAACTCAGATCCGGCTTACTCAGGACTCCAGGTGGGGCTAGAAAAGGGTCTAGAGTTGGAGGAGACCCTAGAAAAGGGGCCAGAGTGCTGCTTTGGGCTCAGAGAGCTTGATGGGGGATCTCAGTTTCCAGAGCCACTTAGGTTTTCCTGGGAGTTGATGGCCAAGGGTGAGATCGTAGGTGTGTGTGAGTGAGTGTGGAGGGTTTAGGGTACAGCAGACACATAGAATGTGTGTGTGTGTGTGTCTGCATGTGTGCACATGTAAGATGGGGGTTGTGTGTATATTTGTAGAGTGGGGGTCACGTGGTGGAGTATTGTGTGTGCATGTGAGGTTAAGGATTCTGTGCCTACAGTGTGCAGATGTATATCTGTAGGGTGGGGGTTTTGTGTGTTGTGTAATATCTACGTTGAAGTTTGTGTGTGTGTAGTGTGTTGTAGGTGGGGGTTGTGCATGTGAGTAGAGAATTGTGTAGCTTGAGTGTGTATGTGTAGAGTGGGGGCTATGTAAATATAGTGAGTGTGGGCGAGTGTGTGCATGTTGAGTGGGGATTGTGTGCATGTAGAGTGTGTGGGGGGCTCTATGCTTGTGTGTGTGTAGGTTGGGGAGCGTGAGTGTGTATGTGTTTGTGTAGGGTGGGGACTGTGTTAGTGTGTGTGTGTGTGTGTGTGTGTGTGCAGAGTCCCTCCTGAAGCGCCCCCCATCCCTCTGAGAGTGCAGCAAATGCAGAAGGAGTGCCAGCCGTGAAGACCTGCACACGGCCCTGCAGTGGGGCAGGCACATCTGATGGCCAGAGTGGCTCGTCATGATGATGTGGGCGGCTGGGCCCAGTGGCTACTAGACTCTGACAGCTCCTCAGGAGCTGTTATACTGTAATAACACATTGTTCTCAGTTTCCCAGTGCTACGCTGGTTTCCTTTTCCACATTATTTCTTCTGTTCAAGGCTGATGGTCATGAAAAGGAGGGCAAGTGAGATGGAGAGACGTTAGGTACCTCAAGTAAATTCCCGAACTCAAAGGTGGGAGAGAGAGAGTTCAGAGAGATATTTTCCCTTTTCTGTAATTCTGGGTGGATCTCAGGAAGAAGCCACATTCTGAGCAGGCACATGTGTCTCAGGTGGTGGGAGAGCCCTTTGTGGCCCCTGGCTGGCACCTGTCCAGGGAAAGTGGCTGGGGATGGGGGTGAGGGTGGTGTGGGACTATAGACTCACTGTGGTTCTGCTGAGGGAGTGGCCCTATGGGGCAGAAGAGGTGTCCCTTGAGTTGGCATCTGGTAAGATGGCATTGGATGGACCAAAAGGAAGGCATCTCCTGTCTGTGAGATACAAAGTTCAGAGAAAGATGGTTCTAGAGAGACTCCATGTTGGGGGTCAGGATACCCAGTCCTTTCTAACTCTGAGTTCCATGTGTTTCCTTGGAGGTTTAGAATGGCTGGTGATAGCCGATGTTTGGGGCCATCTCTGGAAAATACCATGAGTGTGAAATAATTAAGGGCCGGATTTATGAAGAGAATGGCTAGAGCCAGAGACTAGACCTGGACCTGTGCATCACTCAGTTGCCTTACATGGCTGCCTAGGACCTCACGCTCTAGCCACTGGGCTCTGTGCTTTGACTCAATTTTCCCAGCCATTGGCCCTTTGAATTATGCCTCCTCCCTGAGTTCAGCTAGAAGCATTGTCCAAATGGCTATTGAAGGGAAGGTACAGACTGGCTGTGTTTGGAGGAAACTAGTAATAACACTGAGGGCCTCCTATGGTATTTGAGACATTTGACTTTAAAATCCAGACATTCGCCTTTAAGCCTCCAGCTGTGGGCATTTCAACCCCACCCTACTGCTGCCTGGCTGTGGGACCTTGAGCAAGTCATCTCTCTGGGCCTCCACCTCCTCATTTCTAAAGCGGGGGTGGGGGGGTGTGATGGTAACAGACCTACTGCTAATCTCATAATAAGGCTGTTGAAGGAATAGAGGAGTTCCCAACTTCGCTTGTAGCACATTCTAAGTGATAGCACATACTGGTATTACTGCACCACGAGGAGGCTGAAGCTCGATGAGGTGCAATACTTTCTCCCAGGATCACTTTCTAATGTGTGGTAGAGCTGGAATTTCAGTTCAGCCCGGAGGTGGCCTTTCCCTTTGGACACAGCCAAGTGGTGCATGTGGGGGTTGCACCCTGACCTTGGCCTGGGCCCCTTCTCCTCTCACCCTGTGGGTTGGGAGGAGAAAGATCTAGACTTTGGGAGTGGCATCCTGCTTCAGGGAGAGGGGGCCCATTATGTCTTCCAAGGACTGTCTGGAAAGTCTTTTCAGTGGGGCCCAGATGCCACTGGGAAGAAAGATCACGGCAGGATGCAAGCAGTCTGGGGAAGCCCCTGCGCTGGGACTCTGACAGGGAAGGCTGCTGGCTTCTGCCTGTTCCAGCACCAGGTAGCTTTCTGCCCTTGAGGGACAGTTCTGAACTCTGTCTCTAGGCACACAGTAGTTGCCAAACTGAATCGGTACGCAAAATACACATGCCAGTGTGCATTTTTCTTTTCTTCTTTTTAGACTGAATTACAGCTTCTCCTGTCCGTACTTTTACTAGCTTCTCCTGTCTATACTTTTCAAAAGGAGAACTATAAACTTCTTGGACCAAACCCGAAATCCCTGGAGAATGATTGTGTAGATGAAAGGACTAACATTATAGACATTACTGTGACAAACATTTCTGCTGTAAACACTTTCTGTGGCCACATGTTCTGTGCTGTGGCTGTATGTGCCTTTGGACAAATGATTAACTTCTACAGAGGTTGACTGCTTCTTAACTTTTCGCTTGTGTAGACTATTTAGGCTGTTTATGCCATTTGGCTTTTGTAAATAACCTAACAACGATCATCTTTGAGCTAAATGTTTTATTAATGTTTTTGCCTTTAGGTTTCCGATTTGGCACACCAGAGGGAGGCTGGGCAGGGCCTGGGAGCTCCTTGGTGGGGAAGCCTGCTGGGGTTACCTGGCCGCCTTGGCAAGGGCTGCTTGCCCAGAATGGAGAAGACCAGCTGTGGGGTTGCGGGAGTACAGAGGGAGAGCTCTCCCTCCTGCCATCAGGAGTGGAAGATTCAGGCCCGGGGCTATGGAAGTCGATGTTTTCCTGGGAACTAGTCTTAAGAGTGTTGGAAGAGGTGGGCGAGAAGGAGCAAGGAAGAGCCACACGTTTATAATGTCCCCATAATTCGTTCCTCTGACATCTCTGCCTTGAGTTACCAACGAGCAGCAGGTGAGTCTCTCTCCTGGGAGGCAGGCCATCGATCCTCCATCATCAGGGTTTGCCATTGGCACCCATCAGAAGGACCTTGAAGGTCAGTGGCTAGAGGAACAGCCCCTTTGTAGTGTTGGGCACATCTTGCCACGTGGTGCTGGAGACAAGGAAGGCACAAAGAGGGGATGGATGTGGGATATGGGCCCTATACTAAAGGAGGTTATAGTACTTCCAGCCTCTGCTCTGCCCCCTCCTGGGGTGTCTGTCTTCCCCTTGTTTGTGTTTATGAATGAAGCACTTGAGCTCCACAGAAGTTAATTGTTTGTCCAAATCTATGTAAACTTTGAATGGGGTGGGAGACTGTACCAGGAGCTCAGCTTCCTGGGTACCCTCTCTCCGTGTCGTGCAGCCTTGTCTTTCCTCATTGGAGTCAAGGTCGTATCTGACCTCGAGGAATCACCAACCCAAGTGGCATGACCTTGTCAGGGCCCTGTGCTTAAGAAGGCACGGGCCTGTCAGAGTATGGATGATTTGTTGACCGCGTGTGTGTTCATCCTTCAAAAATATACTTGTATTCACTCTACAAATATTTTTAAATATGTGCTGTGTTCCAAGTATGCTAGTAGAGTTTCTGTTGCTACAGGAGAGAAACACTTCAGTGGAAGTTATAGAAGAATTAATTATAGGTGGTAGCAGAGTAAGGAAGAGGGTGACTTCCGATTGCCAAGGGAACATAGGCAGTGGGGCGCGGCATCCTTTGGGGACCCCTTTCAGAATCACTAGGATGGCCTGCGCTCCTATGTCAACGTCTCATTCCAGGGGGAGAGTTTTGGTAACTGTATTTTTTCCACTCGGCCTCTGGTTTTGGCTCTAATATTGGCCATCTGGGTTACTTTAAAAAAGTCATTTGCTTCTTTATGTCTGGTTGCTTTATCTCTAAAACGAGATTGAAAATTCCTGCTGCCAGTCACTTAACTCCTAGATCATCTACTGGATCACCTTCCACTACCACAGTGGAAACAAGCGTAGGAACAAGCATACCCCTGCTTTACAAATACTCAGCACATGGAATACTTTACTCTTGGCATTTTCTCTTTTGAGTGGAGTCTGGCCATTGGCTGGTTCTTGGTGCGCAAAACTTAGGGGGGGTATTTTTCAGGATTAACTGAGTAAAAATGAGAAACAGACTGAGCCTGGCTCCTTTCCACCAACAACCATCCTTCAAACTGAGCATCTCGCTCTCTTCATTTCCTGGCCAGTCCCTCCTGCAATGCCAGCCTGCGTCTCTCCTGGCTTGGCCAGGCTGACTAGGGACCCCACTGCCCTGCAGAGGATAATCTGTCCCTTTTGTACACCTGGTGGGAGGCTCAGAGGCCTCTTGTGTTGGAGTCAAATGACGTGTTAGTATACTCCTGCTTGGGTGAACTGTCTGCAGTTGGCGTATTGTGTGGTGCACGGAGATTTCTCCTCAGGCTGACACGCACAGCCAGCCTCTTCTCTCACCAAGCACGATTCAGTGTAGGCACCCCCTCCAACTGCTGCGTTTTGTACCAGATTATTTCTGATGCATATTGACTTGCTGGGGAAAACCACTTGTGAGGGTTAATGAGCTGGGTGGTTTCCTTCATTTTTCTTTGTTGTCGTTGAATTCATATGGGCAACTGGGCTCTCCATGTATACTTTATTGGTTCCTGAGTTTAGGGATGGCTTTGTAATTGACGATTTCATCAGTACCACGTGGGCCGAGAGAAGCCCTGGACCTTCGGCTGCTGAAGCTGCAGGGAGCAGTGCCTTTCTGGGTCGTAGACTGTGGCCTGAGTGGGGGACACTTTTTCCCGGCCTCAGCCTGACATAGCTGGGAAAGTCCTCGCTACCTCTTTCTTGCCTCTGGTTTTCCCTTGCTGTCTTAGGAGAGGTCAACCAGATGACCTTGAGCATTGGCTATCCTGGTTCCTGGATGTTCTAGGCTAGGGTGGAAACCCTTTTCTTCAGTGGCTCTGTGTGTGAAGGCCGGGGGACTCCTGTGTTCAGGATGACAGCGCTGACCCCATGTGCTGTTGCCATTGTTTTCCCCGGAGGCCTGATGGATGTGTGCTGAGTCACACACATGCATAGCCAGAGTCCTTTGCAACTAAGTGGCGTGTTTTGGGAGAGCTGGCAGGGCGGGTGGTGTAGCTTCTGGGCTGAGGCAGCCTGAAGCCAGTGTTGCCCGGATGAGGAATAAACCCTAACCCTGCAGGCCTGGGTGGGCAGCACCTGCCGTGGAGCTGAGGGTTCGGGACTCCCCCGCGTTCCCCTTCTGTCCATTCCATTCCGGCATGCTGACTGTCAGCCCTGCTTATGCATACAGGAATTACTCTTGGTTCAGACTCTCATGGAAAATCTCGCTGTCAGGTTCTTAGGACAGGATTAAGTCGAATAGGTGATAAAGGTCGTGGGCATTATTTACTCTCTTGACTTTTATTCATCCCTGTGGCCTGCCGACAAGCTGGATGTCTCCAAGAGCAGCAAAGACTTGAGGCTTGGAATGAGGCACACCCCGGTTTGCAGCCCAGCTGTGGGCTTTGGCTGCGCCGCTTCGACACTGACCTCCCTGAACCTTGGTTGTCTTCTCTAAGGTGGTGGGAGATGCCTGTGACCTAAGACGTGGCTTCAGAGATGAGGTGGGCTTTTGCTGGGTTTTGCAGCTCTCAGTACTGGCAGTACACGAGGCAATGAGGAGGCACACAGACGAATTTCTTATTATAGTTGTGGATTTGAATGCGCCTGTGAAAAAGTAGATCTAACACATCAGAGCTTGCGATTTCACAGATATTATTGCCCAGGACAATGCTATTTTAAAAAAAGTGAGACAATTTCGGCTTGATTTAAAGGATAATGTGCAGTGAATTACGAGTGCAGGGTATACGAGGCAGAAATCAGACAGATGGGCAAGGATGGGCTTTTGGGTACTTCTGAGCTAGGTGACACTGAAAATCTCATATCATCCATGGCAGGAGCAGAATGGTGTCTTTCCTTTCTTGTTTACTCCTGGCACAGGCAGTGTGTAGGGCACTGGTGAGAGAAGCCCCTGAGGAAAGGTGGGCATCCCATCCCACAGTCTGGCAGGTGACGCAGTCGTGCCCATAGGTGAGTCCTGCTGGTGCTCATGGACACGATGGCCTTATTTCTTCATCCTCTGGGGGCAGTTGTTAGTTGTGATTGGATCAGAGCCCTAGAGCTAGAAGAAATCTTAGAGATGATCTCTTCCATTTTGTGTTAGACTTTGATGGATTTTTTACAATTTTATTTTAAAACTAAAAAAACAAAAAAAACCCAAAAAAAACAAAACTAAGAAAAGCCCCAGAGAACCATACACTCACTCAAAGACACACGAATAGAGAAATAGCTGGGACAAGTCTTTCCTCTCCCCCGAGCATGGCTCTGTCCTGCCCCACTTCCCATCCTGGCCCGTCACTTGGGCATTTGGAGGGAGTTCTCAGGCAGGACCCAGATGTGTAATTCAGGACTGTAGGAACCTATGCCGCAGTATTGTTTGTGTCTCTTGCCCTATTATGTTGGTGAGAAAATCAGAAAGCTAACTGTGTAGACACTGGGAAGAAGAAAATACACATTTAAAAATCACAATGCCTGCCCCTGGTGTAGAGTTTTACCTTGTGACCTGTGCATGGTGCTGACCTTGCTTGACTTTCCTCCTCTGTAAGATGGGTTTGACCTCTGTAGTTGTGGATGACCTCGGAGCACAAATGGCCTTGTGCTCAGCTCCCTGGATAAAAGGAGCTGAGGCTGAGTCTGTGGTGGCCAGGATGTCCCCTGTCATCTTCACCCTGGACCTGCCGGTTCCTCGAGCCACGATGTCCCCATGAGAGGCTCATGCTGGCCCCTTGGGTTGGCCTGGCCACTGTCTGCCTGGGCCTCAGTGTCCTTGTCCTTGGGGAAGCCCCAGGATAGGTATAGAGTTAGGTTATCTAGGAATCGAGTCTCCCTTATTTATAGTAATTTTTATTTTCTTTCTCGTGATTTCTAGTTTCTAGTCTGTAATTTTAACTCATTCATTCATTTATGTAATTGTCCTGTGCTGGGTTCTAGGGGTAAAGGCTGCATGATATAACCAGTTTTACTTACGTCTTCATCATGGATAGACATTTTGGTTGTTTCCACCCTTGGCTGTTATGAACAGTGTTTCTGTGAACATTTGTGTACACATATTTTTCTGTATAGTTGTTTTTAATTCTTTTGGATATACACATAGGGGTAGAATTGCTGGGTTGTGCGGTCCACTTCAATGTAACTTCTTGAGGAATTTGCTGGATTTCGAGGGCAGTGACTTTAGTCTCAGTTTTCAGAGGTGGAGACGGAAGAACAGCCCTGCAGCCTGAGAGTCGTGGGCTGGGGTTGAAGCCACAGACGGAGCACAGGCCTCCTGATTGTGGTTGGGCGGCCGAGTGTGCGGCATGGAGCATGCTGATCCCCTGAGTGTGGGGGCCGTGAGGGGACCCTGTTCAACCCTACCCCACCTTTCTGCTCTTTCTCACCTTACACCTCCTCTGCGTTTCTTCCTTTGTCCCTTTTTCTCCTCCTACCAGCCTCACCTCTCTCTTTGCATAAATGGAAATGGCTTATGGTCTATCCTAGAGATGGGAGCACAGAAAGATGTGCCGTGTGGTTACACCTGCAGGGCAGTGGGGGAGGACCCCCTTGAGCAGATCCCATGGAGGATCCCGCGATGCCTCTAGGCCTTCAGGCCTGACTCTAAGTTAGATTCTGGCTCTGTCTGGTGTTCCTGGTGCCTTCTCTCTCCACTCTTGTGACTGCCCAAAGGACGATGGCCTCCTGTCCACTCTTGTGAGCAGCCCCCAGAAGACCCTCCATGCTGGATGAAGGGCCCACGTGTGTCCCATGTATGTCCCCCGGCTGTGCTGCAGGTGGGGATTCTTGGCAAAGGAGGTGGCCTGGATGTGAAAGGGGAAGGCTCTCTGGAGAAATGAACAGGGGGCCCCAAACCAGTTTGTCCAGCCAAAGCTGGCCCCGATTATGGGACGTATTAATACTGCATGAGGCCGTAAGGGGACCTCAGGCTTGAAACCAGAGCCATGGCCTAGAATGGAGCCGAGCAGTGGGCCTCATCTTAAAGGGGCATGACGAGCCCCCAGAAGTATGCGGCAGCATTATCTCCCACTCAGGCTGTGTACTATATTTGCACACAGTGCCGCCAAGGGAAATGGCTGTGTAGTAGGGAAAGTGTTTTTTATTGTACAGGGCAGCATCACTTCAGGCTCCTGACTTCATTGTTGTTCCTTTCCTTACTTTGGTTAGTGAGAGAAAGGAAGAAGAAGGGTGACAGGGAGGTGAGAGGAAAGGGGGAAGAGAAAACAGAGGACAGCGGGGGAGAAAACCTGTGTCTGAGTGTTTCGAGCTGTACCGTGTGGCTTTGGAGAAGAGCCAGAAGTCACACGATGCCAGATCTGGTGACTAAGGTGGAAGAGGACGCACTGTCATGTTTTTTCAAACCTGCCTTTCTGTTAGATGGCACTTGGCAGCAGCATTCACTCTATTTTTGATCACACCTCAACAAGACACAAAAAGGACTTCTTGAATTGCTTCGGAAAATGGCAAGGGTGATGGGATAAATGTGTTCAACTCAAGGAGGAGGGTTTTGAGTGCCATGTGCCTTTCACTGTAATGTATTTTTATTTTTAATTTGACCATTCACTGTATTTTTGACCTCATCACGTATTTGGCCAAAATCTCAGCTTGCACATCCGTTCAGAAGTCCGGGGCCCATTTGCAGGTAGAGCAGGGTGAACAGCGTTGACCCAACCAACCCAGTCTGGCCTTCGAGGCGCCGGCGTGAACCTCTGCTCCTCCGATTGAGTTTCCAGCTGTACTTGCGTCTCTGTGGAGAAGGGCGAGTCCGTGTCGCCTCCCGTGTGAATGTTCAGGCCTTGCGTGTTTGCTCAAATCCATGCAACTGTGAAGTGTCAGTATCAGGATGCTGTTGGCTTATGTGAAAGAAAGGATGTCAGAGATTTTGTTGAAAGGTTAAAAGAAGATGCAGCTGTGTGTAGTGGTGTTAGTGTTCAGAGTGCTTCAGAATACTTTCATTCTTTTCCAGGTGGTGGTCACATGCATTAGGTAGGATGCTTTTGACTACACAAAATGGGAAACATCAATTCAAATTGGCTTAAACAGGAAGGAAAGGTATCTCTCATAAGTAGGCTAGAGGTGGGAGTAGAGGAAACTCCAGGGTGCATGGATAGTGGTTCAGCGATGCTTTTTGATGTCCTGGATCTTTCCATTTCTTTACTTTGTTGTCCTTACTCACCACTTCATCCTGGGTCTGCTTCCTCTCCTGGCTGCGAGATGGCCACAGCAGTTCCAGACATCACACCCAGAGATGGCAATGTCCAGAGGTAGGGCGGCAAGCGTTGCTTCATGTGAGGGCTTTACAGAGAGAAGAAACCTGTCACCAGAGCCTCCTAGCAGTTCTTCCATTTGTTGCACTGATTGGCCAGAACCAGGTCACTTACCTATCTCCAGAACAGTGAGTGACACGTGGAATGGGAGCATCCTAGTCGTTGTGGAGTAGACAGGCCGGGCCAGCATGGGAGGGGCTGGAGGACAAGTCAGTGTAGGAGAACAGTGAAAGCTCTAACCAAACGGGGCTGTGCTAGCAGACAGGAGGGCTGGCATCTGGCTGTCCCTGCATCCACCAAGAGCAAAGGCTGCCCCTGCTTATCTGGAGTGTACATGGGATGCTGGGACTTGGTAGGAAGTTAGAGACTGTCCCGGTCACTCCTTTCACTTGACACATAAATACAAGCAAAGCATCAAGAGTGGGGGTGACTTGTCCACAGCCACCCAGCCAAGCCTGCACCCCAGTCCACCTGTCGGGCCAGTGGGTGTTTGGGGTCCGGCTGATGTGACACAGGAACCCGGGGCAGGGGAATGCTGACTGAACTTCTGGAAACTGTCTGTAGGGCCTGTCATTTCCCTTCAGTAACTTCATCCATCAGCCCCCGCCTCTCGAACCCTGTACTCTCTGGTGATCATGAGGAAGGAGACTAAGGAGTCTCAGCGCATCCATGGGAGAATGAGCCCATGCCTGAGGCCGTGTTCGCCTCTGGAGAGAACTCTAATTTTATTGTCATCTTTCATACTCTCCTGCTAGATTCCAAAGACTTACCTCAGTGGAACATGATGGGTCCTCTGTAAATGCATATCAAATTGCATCAATTAAAACTACACGAGGCCCAGAAAATGTTGATTTCATCTTATTTTAACCTGTACAGATTGGCTGCAAAATTGAGTCATGGTAGCTATTCTCTCGACAAAGGAAGATAGTCTGGTAGCCACCCTCTCTAAACCTGGCTCATTTGTGGACAGTGATCTTGATGGTTGAGGATTAAGGAAGGAGGTGGCGATGCCCTGACATGGGGTGCAGCCAGTGTGGCGGAAGGTAGACCCAGGTCCCCCAGTTCCCCTGTGCCCCTCTAAGGAAAGCGCCACAGCAACCCACAGCTGCAGCCCTGTGCACAGCGCCTTGCCTTACACCTCTTGAACTGAGGCAATAATTGGTGATTTAGAACAGTGCACGTGAGCCACCATGCACACGTTTCTACACCCAGGCTCCAGATCCTGTGCAGTTTTGAGAGTGTCAGAAACTTTGAACATGTGGAGATTCCCCGAGGAGACAGGAGGAGCCCTTGTATTGCTGGGAGAATACAGTCCGCATGTCCTTAGCTTCCTCCACACTCAAATGCTTGAATTGGGCCGGTCTGTCTGAGGATGAAGAGCGAACTGTGTCACAGCTCCTCTTGTGGCACCGGCGGAAGGTTCTACTGCTCTGTTACTAGAGCTTTCCACATCCCCTCTCAATGTCTCCCACACCTCTGAGCTGTCCTTTCCAGAGGAGACAGATCTTACAATGCAGGTGCCAACCCCAGGGTTCTTTAGTGAGTGAATATTTGCAACGCAAGCCCTAGTCTCACGTTGTCATCACTTGGACATTGAAGATAAGTTCCCGTCGGGGGGAGGATTGTTGGATCATTTGTTTTGTTAGTTTTTAAATGGAACTATCATACCGTGCTGAAAAGTGAACCTACTATAAAGTACATGCTGCTTCCTCAAAATGGAAAATACCCTTGCAGCCAGCACCCAAATCAAGAAGTGGACACGCTTCCTAATTTCTGGGAAGAGACGCAGAGCACCTGTGTGTTCTCCAGCATCTCTACACTTTGCATCTCCTCTGTGTCATCAGCCTCCCTTACCCTTCGCCAAACCATGGATGTTTCTCTCCCACAGAGGGGTGACCTGGCTGCGCCTCTGTCTTAGCTTTTCTCCTTGTCTTCTTGTGTGAATACTTATATACCCGCATTTTAGGCAGACTCCACATATGAAAAACCATATTTGCCAAGTGGGTATAGTGGCACATTCCTATAATCCCAGCACTCTGGGGACGCTGAGGCAGGAGGATGGTGAGTTCAAGCCCAGTCTGGGCAATTTAGAGACTTAGCAAGACCCTGCCTCAAAACAATCTGTCAATAAAATAAAATAAAATAAAAATAAATAAAACCAGTGACTGGGGATATAGCTCTAGTGGTGAGTTCAATCCCCAGTACCAAAAAAACAAAAACAAAAAAACCCCAAAACCCCCTGTATTTGCCAGTGGGGCCAATTGAGGGTAGAGCCCACTTAGTACCAGTGTGATCTCTTTTTTCTTTTTTCTTTTCTTTTCTTTTTTTTCTTTTCTGTTCCTTTAACTTGCTGGGCTCCAAGGTGACCCATCTTAACCATCATAAATATTTCTTAATTGCTCACTGTGTGCCAAGCATTCTGGTGGACGCTGTATGTGTGCCCGCCTGTGGTATTGGTCATTCTGACATCTGTTTATGAGGGAATCAGGTGGTGATGCTGGCCCAGCCCACTGATGCTAAGGGAGGCTGGAGCTCAAGTAACCCGTGACTGCTCTTGGTGCCAGTGTCCAGAGGAAATGGGTGGCAGATTCTTCTTAAGGGTGTCCCAGTCCCAGAGAGGAGATAAGCCATGCCCTTGCTTGACTGTGATCTTGCCACATGTAACAGATAATGGGAAGAGCTGGGGGAAGGGAAAAAATCATGCTCACCCTCCTGTGATTCAGGAGGACTTCCTGGAGGAGAAGGGCATTTAACAGTGCCACTGGGTGGGGCGTGGTGGTGCAGACTTGTAATCCTAGCACTCTGGGAGGCTGAGGCAGGAGGATCATGAGTTCGATCCCAGCCACTTAGCAACTTAGTGAAGCCCTGTCTCAAAGTAAAAAAAGGGTTGGGGCGTAGCTCAGTGTGAAGTCCCTGGGTTCAATCCCTGGTACTGGAAAAAGAAAGAACACACTGAAACAACAAAGCTCAGTGACACTTAGCTGCCTCTCCATGGGACCAAGCTTACACTTCTGGCATGTCAAGAGGAAAAGGAGGCTTGCCCTGTTTGGTAGTAGGTGCTGCTGTGGACTGTGTGAACCTGACTGGAATGGAAGACGCTGGGCTTGTGCAAGGACGCTGGACTTCTCAGACCCCACATTCAGTGTGGAGCAGTGGGCTGACTGCACCCGTTGGTGGCCTGGGACCCACTTGCTGTGGGTCAGCCCTTTAGGAGTAAAAGATGGAAGTGCCTCACTTGTGGCTTCCCAGCCTCTGCAAGCCCCACTCCTGGGCAGTGACAGCTGTGTGGGGTGGGTGAGGGGCTGTTGTCAGGAAGCTGTTCTAGGCTCTCTTTTTTGATGTTAGGGTCACTGGATGCCGTCCTGAAGTTGCTCAGTTCTGAAACCACTGAGGGTCTGGGGCCGGATGGAGGTGCTGGGGGTGGTGAACCAAAGAGGTGGCGCATTTGGGGGCATTTTGGAGAAAGCTGGGTAAGGGAGGAGGGTTGTCTTTGGGGAGCACATTGCAGGTGTGGTACAGAGACCCCATTCTCTCCCGTTCTCCCAGAGGTGTTGGAAGTGGTCCCCTGAACGAGATATCTGGATTCCTCGTGAGGTCCCCAGAAGTCACTATCTAGAGTGAGGATTGGTGGGGAGCACACCTAGTGACCAGCACCACTGAGTCAGAGGGTGCAGTGCGTGGGGGGGCTGGGTGAGTGAAGGGGATCATCTGGTCAACCAGTTGTCATGCCCAAGGGGCCAGTAGAGAGCGACTCTCACAATAAGAACGATGGTGCTCGGGGCTGGGGATTTAGCTCAGTGATTAGAGTGCTTGCCTTGCAAGCACAAGGGCCTGAGTTCGATCCCCGGCACCACCAAAAAAACAAACAAACAAACAAACAAACAAAAGAACGATGGTGCTTGTGGTAGGTGACAGCGATGCCACATTTACGGGCGCTTGCTGTGTGCCAGGGATGGAGTGAAGGGGTTCATATCCTTTGTCCTCACAGCAGCTCACAGAAGTGGGTCTCTGGTATCCAAGTTTTACAGATGAGGAGACTGAGACACAGGGAGGTCACACCAGCTGTCCCAACCACCAAAGCAGTAGGTGACAGAGCTGGGGCTTCCTGGTACTAGTGTGCACACCTCTCATCTTGCACTTTGCTGCCACTAGGAATTAGGCACTAGGATGGAAACTGAGGAAACCAGAAGAGAACAAGAATAGGAAGTACGAGATGGGGGATGGGGCTCTGAGAGGTTTTCTGAGTAGGAGATGGTCCCTCCTGTGGCTCCGGAAAGGTTGCTTTTGGATGAGGGTGACAGAAAGATGTCTGCCTGTCCTTGATATTACTGGTAGAATGTTGTCCCCAGAGAACATGTCATGCGCTTATATACCCCAGGACCTTTGCATATGCCATTCTCGTTGGCTAGCGTCATTGTCGTGCCCCCCCGCCGTCTTTGTATGCTGTAGCCTTATTATCTGTCACGTCTTATTTTAAGGCCATTGCCTGTAGAGCCTGGCACATAGTAGATGCTTGATAAATTTGCTGAGCACATGACTGAGGAGTAAAGCTGTTGGACATTGGGGGAATAACTAAATTGAGAAGTTTGGAAGGTTTTTCTGCTGCTGAACTTTTCAAGATTTTGCTGTCTTCCTAAGGCTGGGGTTGTCAGGGGAGATGCTGCTCACGCCACTGTGGGACTTTGTGTGTCAAGAGGCAGCTTGGCCTCTTGTCCATACCTTTCCCAGACAGAGTTTCTTGACACCTCCCAGGATGCTCATCTGAAGCGGGGGCAGGGGCGAGGTGAGGGAGCAGGCGGAGGGCAAATACATGGTGTGGGGTGACTAGTGGCCCTCGGTGGGATGTCTGGGAGGCACAGGGCAGGCCAGTGTACAGCAGGGGACGTGGCGTTCTCTCTCTTCCTGGGTTGGTTTTGGGACCGGATGAAATCATTCCTCCTCCAGTTGTTAGTATTAATAATAACGAGAATAAGGGCAGATATTTAGAGAGTGCTACTTTGTGCTGCACCGTCCAAGCCCCTGAAGTGCACCGTGCCGCTGAATCCTTCCCAGCCACACGCAGTGCGAGGACCTGCCACATAAAGTGACTCTCCAGGGCTCACACATCTGGAGGGGCTGTGAACCAGACCCGAGCCAGGCCTGACCTCACACATATACCCTTGCACCAGCCCTTTTCCGACTTTCAGTGCCACCAAACACAGGGCACTTCTGTTGCCAGAAGATTCCTAGCTTCAGCCTTAGAACATTTTTTCCGTTCTGCATTTCTCCAAGGAAGGTTTTAGCTGTTGAGGTAATTGCAGAATTCCTTTGCTTTATAATCGGATATGGTATTTATTGTTCTTGTTATTATTAATAAAAGCCATTAATTCAGCCTTTGGGTGGAGAGGCGGCAGCAGCCGGCTGACTGACCTTGGTCATGATATGAGTTCTCTCTCAGTCTCCCCTTGATTATCCAGGCTAATGGAAAGGGAACCGGAGCCTGCAAATAATTATTAAAAAAACAAATCAATTATCTGCTCCCTGTGGTGTTGACTGACATGGAGGTACTAAGCCTTTTGTGAGGCTGGCCTTCACACAGGACTGCTGCGCTAGCCGTCTTTGAAAAGAGTAAGGTGGGAAGTAATCTATGCCCTGAGAGCAGGGATGGACAGCAGGCTTTGCTTGGGCCTGGCACTTCTGTGTAGAGATGATGCGTGGATATCGTCCACTGCCAAGGTGGGAGCAGAGCTGTTTTCCCTTCGCTGAAGCAAGTCTGGGTGATGTATCAAGTTGTTTTAACCCCCCATCCCCTCCACCCCCAGCATTTGGCTGGCTGATGTGTCCACATGGAAAATGTCAGTGTGCTGGCCCGGGCCAGGCGCAGGCCAAAGCCAGCGTGCCTTACAGCTCTGCGGGGCTGACGTGGCGTGTAGCTCTTAAGGGGATGGAAAGGTCATAATGGCCTGGGACAAGGGAATGGATGGGGCCAATCGCACTGTCCGGTAACATTATACGGAAGATGAAATTGTAGTGAGGAGCCGAGAGATGCAGGGCTGGGAAAGAGACCTCAGCATTTTCCATGATTAACTTTCTAATAGTAACCGCGTGTGTACAGCGGTTGCTAAGCAACAGGAGGCATCTCCCCGGAGCGTGCATTAATATAGCGCGTGTGGCTTCCCACTGTTATTGGGTTTTCCCTCGTTTGTTTGAGGCAGGGATCAGACCACAGACCTGTTGTCCTTGATGGCCGAAGGTGGAGGCAGCTAAATTTGTCTCTTCTTCTAATTGATCTCTTTCTTCCCCCGGGACTTCCCATAGCTGCCCCTCTGAGCCCTAAGTCAAGAATTGGATGCCTGTGGAGCTTATCCATAGGTTGGGACAGAACCCCAGCTCTTAGACATTTAAGCAGCCCATAAAGAGAGAGATTTGCAAGAGCATGGTAATGGCTGCATGTGTTGAGAAGGATGGCTGGGGAGGATGGGAGGCAGGAGGGCATTGCTTAACTCAGTAGGCTAAAAGGGACTGAGACTTTTGGTGTCCCCAAGGCTTGCAGCGTGTTGGCATATTCTCGGTGCTTGGGCCACAGTGGTGAGCAGTATTCAAATCTCTTCTCCTTGGGACTTTGTATTCCAGTGCAGGAAAAAAAAAAAAAGTAAATGAGCAATCATTTAACTTCAGATAGTGAAAAATGGTTTTATTTATTTATTTTTTTTATTTTGGGGTACTGAGAATAGAATCCAGGGGCATTCTACTACTGAGCTATATCCTCAATTTTTCTTATTTTTCATTTCAGATAGAGTCTCGCTAAACTGCCCAGGCAGGACTTGAACTTGTGATCTTCCTTCCTCGGACTCTCAAAGTACAGCACTAGGATTATAGGTGTGTGTTACCGCGCCTGGCTGCTAAGTGGTTTTAAACCTGAGGAAGGTGAAGATGGTAGTAATGTGAGTGCATAGGTGCCAGGGAGGGTCTCTCTAAGGATGTGGCTGGTGCCTGGAATAAAACTGACCTGCCTAAAAAAGGGAACTATGGGAACATCTGAGGGAACTGTGCTGCAGAATGTGACAACTCTGTGGAACAGCTCTGTCCCCTCCCAGCCTCCATCCCCTGCTTTATTTTCTTATTTTCTCCAGGCTTCTGGTTGTCTTACTGGTGTGCTTCAGTTTCCCCAGTTTCCCCAGTTGCAATATCTACCCTTTGAGGGCAGAGGTGTTGTCTGCTCTGTTTCCTTCACATCCTGCCTGGCAGTGCTGGGGGTACTGGTGCTTGGTACCTGCTGTTGAAGGAGGACTTGAGCACAGGTGCCCATGGGAGGGGATGTGGCCAGTGAATGGGGGGGGGTCAGGCACCAGGGTGGGGGAAGAGCCCAGAGAGGTGGCCCTTTTGGTGCCCGTGTCCTTGTCTGGTGGCTCCCAGAGTGGGCCCGTGGGTCTCAGCATCCCAGAGCCCCGTGGTTCCCAGTGGCTGTGCCCTGGGTGACGTGTAGCTGGCAATCAAGCACCCTTCGCTGCCCCTGCACCTCCGTGACTTGGGGAACCTCCAGGGATCCCTTTAGAAGCACTCTAGAGACCCCGGCCCCGGTGCCCATGTGCGGGGCCAGTTTGTGTTTCGAGGGATTGCACCTGCCCCGTTGCTGCTCTATAACCACCTCGGGTCCTTCAATGGACGTGGCCTGGATGTCGGTGACATCAGCTCTTCCTTGTGCAACTTGGTTGAGGTCAGGCCGCAGGTCACGCGGAGGACCTCTTGCTGCAAGCGCCCTCCTGTCCCCGCTCTCCAGCCTGATTGTATGCAGGGCTTCCCCTCCCTCGCCTACTTTCGTGCACACACCCAGGTCCCCAGTGCCCCCAGCCTGCACTCCTTCCCTGCTCCCTGATTTCACCCACTCACACATGCACCTGTGACTTCTCAGACCTCTTGCAAGCCCCACCTTGTGCACACTCAGAGGCTCCCCCACCCCTCCGCTTCACATCCTGACCTACCTGGAGGGCAGCAGCCGAGCACTGAAGTGTGTAAGGTGTGAAGTGTGAGAAGTTCTGCAGGTGTGCTGCCCACTGAGCGAAGCAGAGGAGGAATAGGAGGAAGAAGAAGAGGAAGGGTGACCTGGGTCTGGCTGCATCTCTGCTCAGGACTCAAGAACCTTTGTTTCTTAAGGGACGTTTTGGGAATTTCTCTCCTTTTCTCACCTCCTCTCCCTTCTCCACTCCTGTCTTTCCCTCTTGTACTTGGGATCAAACCCAAGACCTTCACAATGAGCTGTATCTCCAGACCTTTTCTTTTTATTATTTTTTATTTTTTATCTTGAGGCAGGGTTTCACTAAGTTGCCCAGGCTGCACTTGAATTTGCCATCCTCCTGCCTAACGCTCCAGAGTGCTGGGATTATAGGCTCGTGATACCACGCCCTGCTCCTTCTTTTTCTTTCTTAGATTTGTTTGTGCAACCAACATTTGCTGAGTACCCGCTGTGTGTCCTTACCATCCTGGGCCCTGGGATGCAGCAGAGACCAGTGAAGGGCCAGGTAGAGACAGACCTTGTGCAGGATATGTGAGAAAGTGGGGCCAAAGGACAAGGTACACAGGGAAGGGGACATCGCAGAGGGCACACTGTCACCTGAGGTGGAGGGGAGCTTTCCCACAGGGACTTGTGGGTAGGTGTCAGAAGGGACATCACAGACAGACGGGTGGCAAGTGCAGAAGAGTGTCCGAGGCCAGGGAAGGCCAGGGGAGGTGGCTGTGTTTGGAGGCATCGGGGCAGGGTCTCCTCCTTTGGTAGGGATTTCTTTTGCAAGAGGCAGAGATCCTCTGAGTCCCTGGGTGTGTCACACTCGTCTCCTTGGTCCTGGGCACGCCTCGGGTGTTCCCAGCACTCGGTTCTGGAGAAGATGCTTCTGGCTGGCAGAGCATGGGATGGAAAATGTCCAGCCCTTCCCTTGAGGAGCCCCCTGCCAGGAGGGGTCTGCTCACCCCCTGGATTTTGTGAGTCAGGCGGGCGTACAGAGCAGCAGAGAGCAGTGTGCAGGTGCTGGGAGGGAGAAGGGGATGGGAAGGGGATGAGAAGGGGGAAGAGGAAGGGGAAGGAAGCAGGGAAGACCAAGGGCTAGACATGAAGATAGGATATAGGGCGGGAATTCCTTTCTGTGTCCAGCTCCCTCCCTCAGAGTGGGAGGAACCCACTTCCCGGCTCCTTAGCCTCTGGCTGGGCAGCAGCCTAGGAAGACCGCCCAGTGTAGAAGCACAAGGATGGGGACCGCTTCAAGTCTCCCCAGTATCTTTACCCCACCTCCTTTCCAGAGGAAACAAACTGGGAGTCTATGGGCATGTTTGGCTTTGCCTGTGCCATTTCATAGTTGATGTATTTTGGCATTAATTGCCTACATTTATAAAGTAGGAGATTTGAAGTAAAAACCTGGGTTGCCAGCCTTCTTACAGGAAGAAAAGAAGATTTAAGATGCACATCTGTGACCTGGGCAGAGCCGCACACCCCTCACTTGCCATAACAGGCTCGCTCCTGTGGGTTCAGGAGCACGATCCCTTTTTGGACTAAGGAAGCAAATAGTAGTGTTGCGCTTCTGCAAGTTCTCAGGGATGGCTCTGGAGTCCTTAAGTGCCTCTGGGTCATTCTCTTTTCTCTGCTGGGAGCCAGGGTGGGAGCCTGTGCTGTGTAGCCTCTGCTGCAGGGTGGTGGGTGGCAGATACGGGGGTGGGGAGGAGGGCTCTGGGATGTACTGCTCAACGACTCAGGGCATCTCTGGGCTTTCGTAAGTGGCATCTAGACATGGGTGTGTAGGCAGCAGGCCAGAGGTTGTTTGCAGATCTCAAAGGCTAAGCCCAGAAAGCTCAAGGTGCAGAAGAAATGTACAGTAGGACAGGAGGGTGGGCAGGGCCAGAGTTTTCTCCTGTCTTGCTCCCCACTTCCCTCTGGTACTGTCCTGGTCACAAGCCAGATACTTATGACCTTCTGGAAGGGAAGGGAGCGTTAGGAGTGATGCAGATGGTGAAGGATGTGGTGAGATGGCTGCTCCCTCGCCACACTGCCTGCAGCGCAGGTTCTCTCTGTGGTGGGTCTCCGTGCTCGAAGCCCTGTGTGGGTCTGCACTGGGAATCTGCCCCTGGTATCTGTGCTCTTCTCTGGTCTGTCCCTGGAGGAGGAGGCTAAGCACACACCGCTGGGGCAGTCTGTCGATGTCACCACCCGTGGCTCAGGTGCCAGGGGACTATCTTGGGAGAGGGTCAGTTGTGCAGCTAGAGTACAGGTGGCTGATTCCCCTCGCCGGTGCTTTCCAGGGTCTCATGGTTGTCTGCAGCAGCTCTTGGGCACTGGAGGTGGCACTTCTAGACCCCTTGGACTCGGAGCAAGGCCTGATGCACCAGGGTAGGTGGCAGAATCCACATGCCGCCTGCCACTGATGCTAGCAGGGAGGTTCCAGGCTCGGCTGTAAATTGCTTTTTCAGCCTGCAAGACTTCTAAAGATAGTCTTGGTGGCACTCTGCTGGCACCAGGAGCTCTGGGCCATCTGTGACTCCCAGACCCACCCTCGGAGGGAGTGCAGACGTCAGCAGGCGGTGCCACAGCAAGGACAGCCCAGAGGCAGGTGGGCAGGGGCCAGTGTGGCCAGGATTCCCCGCCAGGCCCCCCGGATTGTGTCCTGCTGCCTGGCTCCAGAGACCAGCAGCAGCCACGATGTGTGCAGTCTCGCAGCTGGTGGAGCACAATAAATGCACATCCTCACATATTTAACAAGTGGGTTGCTTAGCTTTTTCAGGAGTCACTGCTTGAGTCGGTCTACCCTGAATTGTCCGTTCCTTCCCCCATGATTTTCCCTCTATCTTCTATGAATTACTTGACTGGCTCTTTATGATCTCGAAGGCTCTGGTATAACAGACCTTTCAGAGGATTCACATGCTAGCTAGATTTAGAGACCTCCGGTCCACAGCGACTCCGGTACACAGCCCAGTGTTTGCTGGGTATACAAGGAGCCAGATTTCAGGACCTCGGGTGGATAAAGACCAGAGCAGTGTTGCCCAGAGTCAGCTCGAAGTCAGCTCTGTGTGATGTTAATAGGCGTAATGTAAGGGATTCTGTGGCCAACATGTTTGGGACATAGAGGCTTCTTGATTATAGACCTTTCATGTGTTTCTTATTAATAGTTTTGGAGATAATAACTTTAGTGTTCCTCAAACTTTTCTGACCATGAAATGAGGAGAACAGACAGGACAGTGTTTGAGAAGAGCTGGGGAGGTCTCTGGGGAGAAACAAGGGGTAAACGGGATCTTCACGTCCATGAGTTCCGACCAGTTGCTTAAGTGCAATCTAGTGTGGTGTGTTGCGCCCTGGGGCAGAAACTGGGGCAGTTCCAGAAGTGAGTAGGGACTGTTATACATCAGACTCCTGTCCTATAAGCAGAGGCCCTACAGCCTTGAGGGTTGGTACCATCCTTCCCAATTAGCAGATGAGAAAATGGATACCATGTAGGAAAGTGAAATCGCTCATCTTACTGCCAGTAAGTAGTGGAGTTGAGATCATACCCAGAATTAGTTGAGTCCCAAATCTCTTATGTTTCTTTTCTTTTCTTTTCTTTTGTGCTGGGAATGGAACTCAGAGTCTTGCACTTGCTAGGTAAGCACTCCACCACTGAGTTAAATCCCCAGCCCTCTTCTGTGTCTTTTTTAAACAGTCAATTCATGGAGCTGGCAAGGGGCTGGACAGGAGCAAGGCTCATGGAAGGCGGCCCCGGCCTCCCCGCTGCATCTGTGGGATCATGCTGTGCCGTGCTAAGGGCAGGAGGAAGACATAGTTAACCCAACAGCATTGAAGGGCAAGGTGGTTAGCATTCAACAAACCAATCCAAAGTGCAGTTTTTTTAAAAAAAAATTTTAATGGTACATTTGAGATACACATAGTGATAACATTCATCACAGGGAATTTGTGCCTGTACATGATGTATCTTGCTACCTCTTTTTTTCCCATTCCCCTCCCCTCCCTTGGAACCTTGCACATTGTTGTGGAAAACTGGCAGTTCCTTGTGACACTTGACATCAAATTATCTTGTGGATCCAGAAATTCCACTTTAGGGTGCAGATCCCCAAGAATGAAAGCAGGGGCTCAGGCAGATGTTTGTACATCACAGTCATAACAGCATTATTTGCAGAAAGCAAGAGATGGAAGCAGTGCCAATGTCCACTAACAGAAGGACAGATAAACAAAGTCTGGTTTATGCATACCGTAGAATAGTATTTAGCCTTGAAAAAAAAGAAATATGGACACGTGCTACAATATGGATTAATTTTGGGGGGAAGCGGTGCTGGGGATCAAACTCAGGGCCTTGTGCTTACAAGGCGAGCCATCTAACCACTGAGCTAAATCCCCATACCAGCGCGGGTTAATTTTGAGAATCTGTTGGTAAGTGAACTAAGCCAGTCACAGAAAAGACAATATTCTGTATGATGCTACTTCTCTAGGTTCCTACAGTAGGAAAATTTATAGAGACGGAGAATCGAATGGTAGTTGGCAGAGCCTGGGGAGAGAAGGACATGGATTGCTAGTAAACAGGTATAACGTTTCAGCTTGGGAAGATGAAGAACTTCTGAAGATGGATGGTGATGATGGTTGCAGAATAATGAGAGGGTACTCAATACCACGGAACTCTACATTTCAGAATAGTAAATTTTATGTTATTTATATTTTACCACGATAAAAAAATACAAAAAAATAAAGGAGCTATTATATCTGAGAGACAACCGCTGTTCATATTTGGATATATTTCCTATCAGTCTTTTCTCTCTGTATTTAGATGCATATATACATTTTTCCTCATTTCACCCACAATGCTTGGAAACAGCTTTTCGATGGTGCATATTACATTCTCAAGTGGAAGCACTGCAAATTATTTAACATCTCCCCATCAACGGTCCTGTAAGCTATTTTGAGTTTTTCACTGTTTTAGGTGGTGCTGAGGTCTAGATCTGTGTGTGTCCATTTTTATTCACATCAGGGCTTGTTTCCTTAGGACAGATTTCCAGAAGCAGAAGTGGCTGGCCCCAACAATATACATGTTTTTAAGATTCTCCGTACATGTTGCCAAGTTTCTTCCTAGAAAGGTCATGCAGGCGTCACACAATCTCACCAAAAGGGTGTGAGAAAGGGTATCTTTTCCCGTTGGCCCCCCACGCCCTCCCCCAGAGGAGGAGCGGAGGAGGGCACAGAGGAAGAGAGGTCCGTAGGGCCCCGCAGAGCTCAGAGCGGGGCTGCGGCGGTGAGCTCGGTGTCCTGGGCAGTGAGTGGGCGCCCTTCAGCGAGCTGGGGCGGGGCCGGTGAGTACTCCGCTGGCCGGGGGTGTGATACTGATGCTCTGTTTCCAGTCTGGAGACTTTTTATCAAGGCTAATTGCAACTTCAGCTGGGGGCTGGGGCAGGTCTGCTGAGCTGTCGCTTTCAACCTCAGATCTCATTTCAGGGGCAACATTAGCAAGGCGACTCCACATTGCTTTTCTCCAATGTTCCCTGATGCAACATTTTAAGGAATGAGAAAAAAAAAAAAAACCAAAACCAAAACCAAAACCAAAAAAAAAAACCCTAGCCGTTGGTTTCTCACAGACGTTCCCTTATTTAACAGGGAGCGAAAGCAAGTTGCAAGAAGCTTCCTTTTCCTATGCTGTTCCATATGTCATTTACCTTTTTTTGGAAATAAATTTTATTGTGTGTGTTTGAGGCTTACAATGGGATGATACAGAATACATATAGATAGTAAAACGGTTACTATGGTGAAGTGGATTAACATATCTCTCATCTCACATAGCTGATTTTCTGTGATAAATGCAGCTCACATGTAGTTTTTGAATAAAAATCTCTAATACAATATAATTTTTCAATGTTAGTCCTCATGTTGGATATTAGAAAAGTACATTTGTTTAACCTACATATCTACTATTTTGTGTTCTTTGACCTACTTTTTCCATTTTCTTTCCCCTCCTTCCGCCTTCCCTGGGAACTCCTGGGTCATTCTCCACTCTGCATGTATTTGATCTCTCTACTAAGTTGCCCAGACTGGGTTTGAATTTGTGATCCTCCTGCCTCAGGTGTGTGTACTACCATGTCTGGTTCCGTTTACACTATGAATGAAAAACTTAATTTAGAGGCTGCAAAAATTTTTCTATTTAAATTTTAATATTTTAGTAGATTGTAGACACAGACACTAGCTTGAACTTTTTTTTTTTTTAGGGCAGGTACTGGGGCTCGAACTCAGGGCCTTGCACTTGCTAGGCAGGTGCTCTTACCACTTGAGCTAAATCCCCAACATGCCCTGCTCCAGCCATTTGGGAAGTAGCCTTTTGCTCTGGTCTGCAAAGAATGGCCGGTTCTGGAATGAAGCTCTATGGGAGGTGGAGCCAGAAGGGGCAGGGGAATAGAAGGCTTCAAAGGGACCTTCCCCCCATCTTACTCTGGGAGGCTGATGCAGGAGGATTGCAAGTTTCAGCCCAGTCTGGGCCGTTTACTGATTTAGTGAGATCCCGTCACAAAATAAAAGATTAAAAGAGGCCTGGAGATTAAAAAAAGAAGAAGAAAATGATGAGGAAAGAAAAGAAAAAAGCACTGTTCCCCTACCCACCCCTTCAAATTTAGTGCTTCACAACATCAGCCGTGCCAGTGTCCTGGGCTTCTCTCTGGGTGTAGGAAGCCCTGACCAGGCTTCCTGTTTTGATTTTGGGGTGCTTTTGAGAGAGATTTGAGCTGTGCCACCTGGAAGTCAGCAGCACAGTCAGCGTCTGAGCCGAGCCAGGAGGCTTGCTGTTGATGCTTTCAGCCCTTTGGAAGAAACTCTGAGTAGCTCTGTACAGGAGCCTGGTGTAAGCTCCACCAGTGTGCGGTGGCAGCCACATGCCCATTCCCCAAGAGGAAATGGGAAAAGGGTTGGGCTCTCCCCAGCAGCACTGTTTCCGGGGTCCGTGTTCGCTGCTGCCCTGGTTCCACCTCAGTCAGTCCCTGGGATGTGGTCCTCCTCTCCTGCTGCTGTCTCTGGCCTGGGTCAGGCCTCTGTGGCCGCTCTGTGGCCGCTCCGTGGCCTCTCCGTGGCTTGGATCATTGCAGCAGCCCTCCAGCTGGCCTTATGACTGTCTCTTTTTTGTTTAGTCACACTCTTACTACCCAGTTCAACTGCCTAAATGGTAGCTGATTATTTCACTGTTCTCATCAAATACTCTTTCATGGGTCCTCATTAGCCAACGAAAACATAAAGCCCAAACTTCCTTTCCTGGTGCAAAGATTTCCATAATTCCTTCTTGTTTTCCCTCTAATTAGCCTAGCCTCCAGCCCACAAAACTACTCACGTTCTTTCCTGCCTTGTGGTGTGGTTCATTCCATCCTGTCTGTTTCCTTGTCTTTGTGCTCTTAAAACTCAGGAATTCTTCATGGCTTGGGGCCAAAGACAGCTCTTTCAGAAGCTTGTGGTTTTCTTGTTCTGAGAGGTAACTTCTTCTCATCTTCTGCTGTTCCTCTTAGTAAATCTTTCCTTCCTTCCTTCCTTCCTTCCTTCCTTCCTTCCTTCCTTCCTTCCTTCCTTCCTTTCCTTCCCCCCTTTCCTTCCCCTTCTCCTTCCTTCATCCCTCCCGCCCTGCTTTCTTTCTTCTTTCTTTCTTGTACTGGAGATTGAACCCAGAGCCTTCACACTGAGCTGTATCTCCAGTTCTTTATTTTTATTTTTAGAGACAGGGTCTCACTAAATGGCTAATTTCCTCAGACTGAGCTCACAGCCTCTTGCCTTAGCCTCCTGGAGTGCTGGAATTACAGGCATTCATCACCAAACTCATAAAGTTTTCTGACTCGTAGTCTTGCTTGCCTCTTCGAGCCTGTGGAGCCCAGATCTGCCTGTGCATGGCAACTGCCCAGTAAGGGCCGATGAACAAATAAGTGGCCAGAGATGGCCAACCCTTATTTTCTCCCTGCCCCGCGGTTTGCCTGTTCTGGTGCCTGCTGGCAAGCCATGTGCTGCTGGGTACCACTTAACTCTAGCACACTTCTGTATTCCCCACACAGGGCAGGGGCAGTGGGTGGGTGAGTGACTCATGAGGAGGTGGAAAAGGTGATCGCCTTGAGAGCTGCTGACTCAGCTGTCAGCCTGGGGCTCTTCCGGGCTCTGAATCAGTGAGTGGATGGCATGAATGAGCAGATGGTCATAGACTCTCTTGGGACCCCTAGTCTCCTAGATCCGCACTTTCCAGCCTTAGAGGTACACACAGCCCAGATCCTCACAGGGAATGCTCAGAGCTGCAGTACAAACACAGCTTATTTTCCTGGAAAAACAGGTCTTCTTGCAGAAGATTAGAAATAGATATTCTTCAATATTCAGTTGCATCTATCATGGTGAGCAATGAGATTGTGCATTAATTTAAAAAGAGAAAATGTAGCACTTTAAAGCATCTTTCTGCCCCTGGAAGACTTGCTTTGTGTTCCAGGTGGAACCTGTGGCAGGAGGCAGGCATCATTCTCTGCCTCCAGGGGCTGTGATGGAAAAGTTTATGAGGATCTACGCTAGCCTGGGCCCCCCTCCCTTGCCAGTCTCTCCTTCGCCACTTCCCCACTGTTGGCCGCTCCTGCGCAGGGGTAGATGGTGATGACAGAGTAGACTTGGAGAGTCGGTGGTGCTGGGTTCAAATCTCTCCAGTTCTGGAGACGCCATGTCTGGAAGACAACGGATTGGGAGAAGGAACTTCTGCTTTCCGCCTTTCCAGAGGAGAGAAATGAATGCAGAAAACATGATAAGGCTGTGAAAAGTACGTGGGACAAATTATACAGCTAGTGCAGTGGAATTACCAGCATCCGTCTATGGAAGAAACACATTCTTGTCAGGCAGGAAAATAGTGAAGCAGCAGTAACTGGGAGCAGGGCTGTGGCAGGTGATGTTACTCAGTGGTACCCATGTGGACAGACTCTCTATCCAGCAGCCTGAGCCCTGCCCCTAACACAGCGCCACCCCCCCCCCCCGCATTTAGTTAAAGAGTATGTTGGGCACGTGATGTTAAGTACAGAACACCTAATGCAAGAAAACTTGTGTAGACAGTAGTAGTTTCTGACACTCGCTACCTTCTCCCTCCCAGCCCTGAGATACCCTATAAAACCTAAGGGTAGTTTTATTAGTTCAAACTAATAAAGTTTAGTTCAAACATGGAGCTGGGTCATTTGCTCCCTGGGATTTCTTTAGAAGCAGTTTAAAGAATGCCAGATCCTGGCAGAGCCTGGTTTTTCGCTGCATTCCTACCTGGTGTGAAACAGCGGCTCTGTGCGTAGTAGGTCTGGGTGTGGAGTAGGTGTTTGGCCAGTATTGGATGATGGGATACAGGAAGTTGGTTCATCATTGTGTTTGGGCAGCTGAGGATTTGCTCAGAATCTGTAAGAAATTTATTTGATAATACATTGTGATTTGATGACTTCTTCCATTTCAGATAGGGTCACCAAGCTTTTCAGGAGTTTTCTTTAGGAGTCTACAGTTGAACTCTTGGCTTCATGGAATGCCCCAGCTAGGTAGATGGAGGGTCCCCAGGTGGAAACGTGTCTAGAGTGTAAGAAATAAAATGAACCTGCTCCCCAGACCCCTGGTACCAGGAAGGGAGAGGTGAAATGGTTTTTTGTAAAAGAAGCGCACTGAGTTTTAGAAGAAAAAAAACCCTCACTGTGCATTAAATTGGTTTTTGTTTGGAGGATGGATTTTGTCAATACATTTTAAAAACGGAAGTCTGTTGCTAACCCCTCTCCTTCCCTAGCCTAGGGTTTGGAGTTGATGTTTGCAATGTTTCAGCCAGAGTCTCTTGCCTGCTTTTTGGGTAGGGTTGCCAAGCTGTCTTGGATAAATCAAATGAGGTGGAGGAGTATGTCTTATGTGTTAATGGCATTTATCACCATCATCATTATCATCATTTTTCCTATAGCAGTTTCCAGTTTGGTATCCACTGTAGGTGCTTGGAGCTTTGCACATGTAATCTGAGGTAGCTCTCACTGCTACCATTTTCCAAGTAGGAAAACCAAGGCCTGGTGACTTTAAGTGGTTTGCCCAGCTGTCAAGGCCAGGTACGTGGCAGAGGCCAAGTAGAGCTCAATGAGTGAGTGTAGGGTTTGTCAGCAGATGCACCCTAAATCCTTCTTTGGGTGTCCAGGGGGGTGCAGCGCTGTGAGGGTTGCTCTGTCCTCGCAGGCCAGACACCACTCCAGATCTGGGGATGAGCCAGATGGTCTGTGGTTAGATCTGCGGGCTAATTCCCCAGAGCAGCTGGGACGGAAAAGGGCAGAGGAGGACGGAGTTTGCAGGGGATCTTTCTGGAGAAGGGGCTTCCAACGTGCAGCATCTGGGCAGAGAGACTGTGCAGCCGGCGCTCTGGGTGAGGGAGGTCACCGAGGAGGGTTGCTGGGGCAGGCGGCTCGGAAGCGTCCACCTCTTCCCAGGCATGCGTAGCCTGAATGAAGCATCCTTTCCTCCCATGAAAAGTGCCTTAAAGAAAAGGCACTTCCCCCGGCAGCATCACGATCCTGGGCGTGCCAGGTAGAAATATCTCTTCGTCTCTTTTTCTGTCTTCCCAGGCTCCTCAGCTGCTAAGATGTGTGGCAACCTGATGTAGCAGTAGGATGCTTTTAGAATGTGCATTTGAGTCTTTGTGGGTAGGTTTTTCTGCTGTGTGACCTCAGGGTGGTCTCAGCATCTCTTTGTGCTTTGTGAGTCTCACCTGTCCAATAAGGAGGTTACGATGGGTGATTCTGCTGTGCACTTGTGGCTCTCAGAGGCCCCAGAGTGCATTCTGTCCATGAAGACACACGGTTAGCAACGGAGAAATCCCTGACACATTGCACATTTGAACTGCATCTTCATAAGTGGAAAATCGTCTCTTGCCCCACAGGACGTTTTGATTTAACTAGGACACACCTGACCCTGGTGTGCTTATGGCCACAGAGAATCTGCTCTGTGACCTGAGGCTGCTGCCTGCCCTGCTCCCTACTCACTGTGGGTGGCAGTGGCCAAGTGGTACCTGGAGACAGCGGCCTAGAGCATGGACGTAGTGTTGGCTTTGTGTCCTCCTCAGAGACGGGGCCAGGGCTGAGGTGGGCTCTGCCCTTCTCTGCATCCTCGCTGGGCTGGGAGTGGGGGAGGAACTGGGCTGCACAGCAGGGACAGAGTGAGATGTGGGTGGGGGAGGAGGCCCCGAGATGACAAGTTGTGTGAGTCACTCAGCTGTCTGGTCCAGCTGGAGCACACCAGGGAGGGGAGAGAGCTACGTTGACGTAGCATCGATCCACTCTTGGGGGTGGCACATCCTCCTGCACACAGGCACAGAGGAGTGGGCGCAGCAGGGGAGCGCAGAGCCGCCAGCCGGGGGGCAGCCCTGTACTCCTCCCGCTCTCCCAACTGTATTCAAAGAGAGGTACTAATGCTCTTCTCCATTTATGGATGGTGAGTCTGAGGCCCAGAGAGGCTTGAGAGTTGTCTCAAGTCACCCAGCAATGACAGAACCGGGCTGGGTTTGGCCTCGGTCCTCTAGAGCCCCTGGACTTAATCACTGCTTTCTTGGTTCTCAACCTTGAACCTGCCTTAGAAGTGCCTGGAGGCCTGAGCCCACCCTGGAGTGTCTGATTCTCCCTGGACCTGGGTTGCACATTTCCCATATGTTTCCAGGTAACACTGATGCTGTGGTCCAGAGACTACCAAGTTCCTTACTCTCCTTATTCATCTTCTGGTGCCATTTTGCACCTGTATGTTGAGTGCGAGGCTTGGAATCTCCTACTAGTTCTCTCCTGTTGACTAGTTAACTGGTCACCCCTGAGTGCATCCTGATGGGGTTCAGTCCTAATAAGGTTTAGTTAGGACTGCCTTGATTTAGGAAAGACCAGCAGTGGCGGACGACCTGTTGGCCCTGTTTTTGTCATTACTTCCTTTTATTTTTGATGATTTCCTGTTTTGAGTTTTGATGATGGCTCAGTACATAAAGGTCCTTGGCTTTCACAGAGTCACTTTGGAATGGATTATCTTTATCAATATCAATGTAAAACCCCCTGCATTGTCTTATTTAATGTCTCATTTTTTGATTTTTTTGATTACCCTCCAGGAAGCCTCCAGTTTGGTGTCTTCCTCTTCACTTGATTTTTGCTGACGTACTTTGATCTATTCTTTTACTTTTATCCTCGTTTTATCAGTATGTTTATGGTATAGTTTTTATAAAAAGTATACAATTTTACACATTTATTTAGCATGTATTATCCCATCTATTTTATATCATAGAGTATATATATCCCATTTTTTTCTAATAACTACTATGTTTTTTGGCCTTTCTTCCCTTTTTATGTTTCTTTGCCGTCTCCTTTGTCTTTCTACAATGGACCATCTTAAAATTTCATTTTATACTTTTCTCTAGTACATTGAAATGTTAGCTCTATCTGTGTTGCTTCATAATTATTTGAAAATACTCTTCGATCATACTGTGCTGATGATTAACCTACTGAGTGAAATAGCATTTCTTGACCTCTTGCCATATAAGGTGACAATTTGTCTTTCTTTTTCTTCCTCCACTCCTAAAATATTGCAGTAATGCTCTTCTTATGTAGACTGATATTTTAAACCTCTCCCGTATTTTGCATATATGTATATTTACATTTTTATCTTTTCTTTAAGAAGTTTTAGTTTCATTTTCAGTTTGATTTGCAATCACAGTTATAACAATTATTTAACTTAATGGATCTCAGGGTTCATTGCCAGATCTTTATTGCAATGGATATCTAATATTAAAGTCTTTGTTTTGATCAGTGTCTCAATTGTGAATGTGAAAAGCTTAGCACCTGTATAAACTTTCTGGAACAATTGGTTCTTTTTTTTTTTTTTTTTCGGTGCCGGGGATCGAACTCGGGTCCTTGTGCTTGCAAGGCAAGCACTTTAATCACTGAGCTAAATCCCCAGCCCCTGGAACAATTGATTCTTACTCATTGCTCTTTGTATCTTGTGATGCAAATGGCATTGTGTCCCTGCTATTGGGTTTTGCAGAGGAGATGTCAGATGCCAGCCTGATTTTTCTTCCTTTTGTGGGTCCTCTGACATTTTTTTGCCTGGATGCTTATAATTTTGCACTATATGGCTGGGCTGTAGCTCAGTAGTAGAGCATTTGCCTCGCATGCACAAGGGCCTGGGTTCAATCCCCAGCACTGCAATAATAATAATAATAATTTCACCATGAAATGAAAAGAAGAAATACATAGAGTGGTCACTGAGCATTTTGGCCTTCAGATGTAGGTCTGTCTTCAGCTTGGAAAGTGTTCTTGTATCCTCATCAGTTTTTCAACACTGTTCAATTCTCAGTTGACTCCCTGTCCTCTGCATTCACCATTCTTTTGTAAATCTACCACCTTAGACTTCCCAGTCAGTCTTTTTTCAAGTCTCTTTCATTTTGAGTGTCCCGTCCTTGGCTTTTATATTTAACAATGTTTCCCTGGTCCAGGGCAGGCTTTCGTGGTTTTCACCCATGAATGCAGCCAGTGTTGGCCTGCAGATAGGGAGGGCCAGTTCTCCCAGGTCCCTCTGCTGTCCACCTTTCTGCGGGTAGAACTCAGCTCTTGGATCTTCCACCACAGCTCTGGGTGATGAGGTGGAGTCTCACATGATTCAGTGGCCTGTGAGGCTGGGCCAGAGAGCTGCAGCCGTCTGTAGTTCCGGCAGGGAGATTAATCCCTGTGATCCTTCTCTGCACTCGGTAAAGCCGCTGTACTGTGTGCCAACTGTTTGCCTCTGGCTTGCTGTTTGCCTTGGCCGCCGTGCCAGGTACACACTGTGCTGGGACTTGTCCTCCTTCCTGGACCTGCCACCTGCTGTGTCAGGGACAAGCCCCTGCTTCTGATTGTACCTGCCACGTGATCCCTGGGGCTTCCCAGAGCTGCTGCTGACCAGGGCTGGCTGCTGTGGACCCACAGGTCCAAAGGTCCTGGCGCCTTGCAGCTTTTCTGCTCAGTTCAGTGCGCCCTCCTGCACAGTCCTACAGATCTAGGCAGCTCCGCTGTGTCGCTCTTTAAGGGTCCAGCTTCTTGTTTTCCAACCATTCTGCTACTTCTTAAGGAGCAAGGCTGCCTGAGGGGGGCTCCCTGTGTTCTCTCTCTGTCTCTCTCTTTCTCTCTGTCAGTCTCTGTTTCTGTCTCTTTCTTTCTGTTTCTTGGACTGAAGGGGCCTTCGCACTGAGCTACATCTCCAGCCCTTTTTATTTTTTGAGACAGGGTCTTGCTAAGTTGCAAAGGTTGGGCTCAAACTTCTGATCCTGCTGCCTCGGCTTCCCAGGTGCTGGGTTACAGGTGTGCACCACTATGCCCAGCTGCCACCTGTCTTTCTGCGTCACTGGCTCTTTTCTTCTGAGGTTCTTACAGGTTTCTGGCACATGGTGGGCCCTTTCCTGGTTTCCTGCACTCTTGTGGGGTTTCCAAGCTTGCTGTGTTGCTTGGGTGACATCCATGGACACCTGGGCAGGAAGGCATCGCACGCCTGTGTTCACTGTGCCTGCTTCTCATAATGGACAGTTCCTTGTGAAGCCAGGTGCAGGACCTTTGTCCCCTCCCTGCCTGCATAGGGACTGGTGGGGACCAGCCACCACTACCACTCTCCCCTGATTCCTCCTCTTCTCTCCTGAGGGTTGCGTCTTCCACTTTCTCCCTCATTCCTCCCCCACCTCCAATCTGAAGTCTGCTGGCAGAGGACTGGGGCTTCTGGATTGGAGATGGAGTGGGACAAGCCCTTGCAGCCTCATGTGATGACAATGAGATGACTCCATGACAACACTGGCCCTGGTGACCTCAGTTGGGTTGCACTTGGCTCTCTTTTAGATCAGGAGACTTTACAATAAGGAGCATGCACTCTGCTAGCACTCTTTATGTAGCACACGGTCGTAGGCTGGGGACTTGGTTTTGAGACATCTGTCTGGAGGTTCTTGGAGCTCAGGGGCGAACATGAGAAGGTGATGTTGACTTGCTGCCAGGAAGTGCAGGTGGCAGGGTCAGAAGTGCACTCCGTGTGGGACCTCGCTCACCTTCCAGGCCACCACTTGGCTGGTCACGTCTGGTCTACCTGCTCTTGGCTGTAGGCGTGGCCACACCCCTGACCTTCCAGGGGTGGACAGAGTTCCTACCAAGGCACTCAGATCTCCAGAGTCAACAGTGTGTTGTGCAAACTGCCTTGCTTCCTTGCTCGGAAGTGTTTCCTTTGTCTTTGTTTATTTATAAGTGACAGTTGACAATAAAGCACTGACTTTAATGAGAAAACTCATTAAGCAAGACAAGATTGTGGGGTTTTCCCAGCAAGACGGGACAAAAACTAACAGGAGGACACGTTAGGGCGAAGGATGAGCTCCCCGGGGGTTGTTCCCTGAGATGCTGCTTGCCCACATGGGGGACGCGGGCCCTCTCATGCTCCTGGTCAGCAGAATAGATGGAGACTTTCCAGCAAGCTTAGAGAATGCAGGGATAGCTAAGTTGGGGGTGAAGAGGGGCAGCTATAGCCTCAGGGAGGGGAGGCTGTGAGTGGGGCTGGAGGTGGTGACCCAGCCCTCAGTCCCTGGGACTGCAACCTTATTTGGGAAACAGGATTTTTTTGAGGGGGGTGCTGGGGATTGAGGGAAACAGGATTTTTGCAGGGGAGCAGGTTAGGATGAGGGCATTAGGAGAGCCCTAATCCTGCATGACATTTGGACACCGAGACAGACACATACAATAAAGAATGGCATGAAAAGGTGACTGCTGAGGTGGGTGCTGGGTCGGCAAGCCACAGAAAGCTGCAGATTGCTGGAGACCACCAGAAGCGGGGAGAGGACCTGGAACAGGTGGCCCCTCACAGTCCCCAGAAGAAACCAGACTTGCCGACACTTTGATCTTGAGGTCCTGGTCCCCAAATCCAAGTGACAGCACATTTCTGTTCCGAGCTTCCCAGATCCTATTTTTCCACTCCCTGGAATACTGCTGCCACTGGTGTCAAAGATCCATGTGTGTGACACCCTGCTTTTGACTTGTACAGGAATGACGAAGCCACCCCGTCTGGGTGACAGAGGCTGATGTTTGACCTGCAGAGGATCTGGGCAGCTCTTGTGAGCAGAGGCTGCAGGTGCGCTCCTGCCTCTGTGGCCTCCATCTTTCTCCTTGCAGTGTGCCCACCTTCCCAGCCCCTGCTGAAACCCTCTGGGCTCTGGGGACATGTGTGCCAGGCAGCTGGGCCACCTCTTCTGCACAGACCTCGTTAGGAACTTGCCAAGCACATATCCTGCCCCGCTGTAATCTGGGGAAGGCTGGGCAGTGAAAACTGAAACCTTAGTACCGTATTAGGGAACTCAGGATCTAGCTGATGAGACACCCAGAAAAATCAGAGGTTACTTTTCAAATCAAGTACTATGTGGTGAGCTTCTTTGAATTAGAAGTTCTCTGCCATGGTTACCTCATTCTGGGTAGCACAGCCAGGTGTCTGTTTATCTGCCCAGCCTGGTATTGTGATGTTGTGGCTGTCATCTTTCGAATGTTTGATTCTGTCCCCATTATATTCCTTACAGGCTCCCGGAGGGCAGAGGCCTCCTCTGTGTTGTTCAGCCCGTACCAGGTGGCCTGCATTTGCACAAGGCTTGCCTCCTTCAGCCTTTGTACAGTGGGCCTGTGTGGATGTTTTATCAGCATCACCTTCATCGCCCAGGAAGGAAGCCCAGTCTCCAGGGTGCGGGGCCTGGTTCTTGTTTCACCAGCGGTAGAGGTAGACATAGCTCCCCTGGCACACAGTAGGCTCACAAGAAATACAGTAGCTTGAGTGGCATCACATCTGACTTTAACAATCCCCTCATTGTTCCCACAGGTGCCAGTCTGTGCCCCTGCCTCAGATCTCGTGGCTTTGGTGATAAGGCTATGTCCTTTCCTTGCAGCCCGTGGGCTCCCAGGTCTGGGTTGGGCATGCACCCCTCCCAGCACATCTGTGTTGATTGATTGGCATGGTGTTAAACATTTGGCTTTTTGTAGGCAACTCTAGGAGGGTGATGAGCTTTACAAATCTTCCTGGTGCCTAAAATTGAACCACACATAATTCACTCATATGCATGACTGAGGCGGGTTTACATTCTCCCCATGTCCTCCCTCCAGCTCGTGCTCGATGCCGTAAGATTCCAGACTTCTCCAGCATACAGCTGGGCCTGCCCTGGCTGGCCAGGACCAGATTCTTGACCTTTGGGCCTTGGGTCCCTCTAGGCTCTGGCCCTCGGCGAAGCTTCTCCAAGTGTTCTGCTGCCTCCCTTCTGCTTTCTAAGCATGGTGCCTGTCTTGGGTAGGGTAGAGAAAGTGTGAGGCATGAGCAGTGCCCTGGCAGGGCTGGGGGCTGCATTTTCACAGCTTTGCCAGAGCCTACAGTTGTTGAGTCTGTTTAATGGGACCAGCACCGTGCCAGAACTGTGGGAGATTGGAAAACACGATGAGGTTGCAGAGAGACAGGATAAGCAGCAGAGGATTTGGGTTAATAAACTCAATTGCTTGGTTCCAGTCTGCACCTTGGAGCTTTGACCTTAGGTGAATGATTTTGCTTCTCTAAGCTTGATTGCTTTGTAAACATTCACAGGATCTTACAAGCATCAAATAAGATAAGGCACGCAGAATGCTTTAGTATAGTGCACAGTGTGATGTAGGTGTCCGATGACTCTTACTGTAAACACTCTGCAGCCTCACTTCTGTTGCTGTGACAGGAAAGGTCACATATACGGGGCCTGCTGTGTGCCGGGAACCTGCAAAGGGGCGTTGCACGTGTCTACTCACCTACTCTCCACAAATTCCCTGTGAAAGATGGGCACACATACTGGTTATAAGGAACTCGTCTGAAGTTCCCAGGTGCAGTGCTGGGGTTCGATCCAGGCAGTCTGGTCTCTTGTCTGTCCCCTTAGCCCCCTTGCTACCTGACCTTGCTTAGAGCCCAACCTACAAGGAAGCCTTGCATCGCTTTCCTGTGCCTCAGTTTCCCCATATTTAAAATTGGGATGATGAGAGTACCACCTGGGAGCCTCAGGAGAATTCCTGAAGCTTTGGAAAGGGCTTCAGATGCTGCGTGGCACATCATAAGCACTCAGTAACTGGCAGCAGCTTGGATAAGACGTACATGTGCACAGGTGACCAAGAATACGATCTGTTGGAAGAGGCAGGCTGATGAGGTGGCCCAGCTCTTTTATTTAATTTTTGCAGTTTACTTTATTGACATGTAATAATTTTGCATACTTTTGAGGTACAGTGTGATGTTCACCACCATGTGAGCATTGGATGCCTTGATCAAATCAGGGTAATTAGCATATCTGTCACCTTCAACACTGATCATTTCTTTGTTGTGAGAACATTCAGAATTCCTCTTCTAGCTATTTGAAATATACAAAGCATTATTGTTCTCTGTAGTCATCCTACCGTGCTCTAGAGTGCCAGAACGTTGGTCAACAGGTACAGCGTCATAGTGTTTTTAGGATGGGGATTTAGAGCTGGGTTGTGTGGGGGGTGCGTTCCGAGTGGGGGATCGCTTGGTGGGGAGAGGAGCTGGGAAACCACATGGCCCGAAACCGGCAGGTCAGGAGCAGAGAGTCTAACTGAGAGTATGGAGTTGGGGACAGACCACTAAGGACTTTTCCTGGCGGTGTGGGTTTTAACATGCATCGTGGATAGGCCCGAGACTTGTCATCAGCAGGTTGACTGTCATGGACCAGAGAGGCTGCAGCCCATCCCTGGAGACCAGATCAGCGGCCACCCAGGAGAGAAGCGGCAGGGTCCCTGAGATGATCACCGATCCCCTGCGTCTGAATCGGGCCTGGGATAGCCCAGGAGGCTGGCCCTCGGCCCCTGGATACGTCCAGGGTTACTGCCTTTCAGCTGCTGTTTGTGTCACAAATGCCTGTCACATACAGGGCATTAAAAATAGCCTGGTGGCTAATAGCATTTCTCAAAATAACTGCTTACAAAGTTCTTTGCAGGGGTGAGTGGCTACTAAAATTAGACTCAGTGGTGATGTGTTTTGTGTGTATGTGTGTGCATGTGTGCGTGTGCATGTATATGTGTATTTGTGCTTTTTAAGACTGCTGTCCCCTACTCAACCATTCTCTTGTCTCTGTGCTCCCTTTTGCTCTGTGGTCCCTCTTGTCATTGCTGGGTGTCTTGCAGTGGTGTCTGCTGTTGTCACCCATGGTACCCTCTTCTATCCCTGGGTCCTTGGCACACTGGAGCTGCTGCCCTACATCTTCCTGTTGCTCTGCTCTGAAGAGCAGAATTTTGAAGAATCTTGGAGGGTGGGGTGGCCTCATTATGGCGGTGGCCTCATTCCTTGGTGTGCCAGGTAATAATAGCACGCCGTGGGAGGGATCGCGCTCAGCCTACTGTCCAAGGGGGAAACTGGGCCACAGAACAGCGTGGGAGCCCCACTCAAGGTGACCTAGTAACTGAGGGCACGGACACATGATGTCCTGGACCCTCTTTCCATATGGGAGCCCTGGGAATTCTTCTGGGGTGGCCTTGGGCCAGTCCTTTGGGCCATCAGGCAACTGGGTCACTTCAATCCAATCAATTCTTCATTCACTAATAACATCAAAGGGAAGATGGGATTTTAAGAGTAAGTTAGAAAATGCTGTGAGTCAGCACTTGGGGGAATTTGGGATTTGGGGCCAGCAAAACCTGAAGGCCAGAGCTGGTTCTTCCTTAGTTAACGACTTGTATTGCAAATGATGGACCCCATTGTCCACCTTGAGATGGTGGAACATTCTGGGATTCATTTTGTGGCAATTACTGAGTGGGTGCCTGCTGCGGGCCTGAGTCTGCAGTAGGTCCTGGAGCTCCAAAGAGTGATTTAAGGTAAAAGCAGAGTCAAGGAACATTTAGAAGACAGTGTGTTGTATGTACAGCTGGCCTCTGACATCGGAAAGTTTGACTTAATGATTTTTTTTAACTTTATGATGGTAAGAAAGTGACTCAAATTCATTAGACATCGTACTCCCAGTTTTGAATTGGATCTTTTCCTGGGTTTTCAACACAGTCTAGATCTGCAAGACTTAGAATTTCTCCCGATGTTGGGTAGCAGCAATAAACTGCAGCTCCTAGTCAGCAATTGACGCCCTTCATCCAGCAATTAATTTAGTTCAAGGTTTCAAACATTCCTCAGGCCCAAGTACTTTCAGTTGTGTGTGTGTGTGTGTGTGTGTGTGCGCGTGCGCGCGTGCGTGTGCGTATCCCATATGACCACTCTGTTGTCCACATTCAGTACAACATTCAGTAAGTTTCACGAGATCTCCAACACTTTATGATACAGTAGGCTTTGTGTTTGATGATCTTGCCCCATTTGGGTGAATGCATGAGTTCTAAGCACTTTTAAGGTAGGGCGGGCTAACCTATGATGTTAGGTGTATTGAGTACATTTTGACTTACAGTATTTCCAATTGCTGATGGGTTTACCAGGACATAACCCCATTACGTTGAAGAGCATTTGGGCTTGGCTTTCCCATAAGGACTGGGGTTCTGTGTGGCTCCAGGTGAGAAAGGCGTCTTCAACATATTGCCTGGATCATTATGCCTGCTAGAGGAAAGCCTGTGAGTTTTCACCAGGATGGAGGCCTGGGGTCTCCCGCTTCCCCATGGGAGCTGAAAATAGATAGAATAGAAAGAACACAGGTTGGAATCAGGCAGACTCTGGGACCTTAGGCAAATTCAAAACTCTCTGAACCTGTTTTATTTTTTAAGGAAAAAATTACAAAATTTCATAACAAAATAGGAAGAGAATAATAATAGCTAATACACTGTGTATTGTTATCTTCAAAGTAGTTACTCAGAGTACAAGATTCTTGTACTCTGAGTACAAAGAAGAAACAAACAGATAATACCACAAAACTTTCTTTTCAATGAACTAAGATAAACTAGTAGTATAAATGAAACAAATTAATCTTTTTTCTAACTGCTAGATATAAGTAGGCACATCACCAACCTCTTAGGGCTGTTGAGGGCACTAAATGGTGTAACAGTCCAAGGTACAAAGATATAATAGTGTGTGTAGCACCCTACACATGCAAGTAGAGTCAGAATAGTGGAAGCTGGGTTTGCCTGAGTACCAGTAAATCATCACCTTCAATCAGGGAGATGGTAATTTTGCTTTTGAGTATTATGGAGTAATAGCCTTCTGTAAGGCCCTCAAAGAACTAGAGCTCCCCACTGAAAGCTGGTGATAACAATCTCTAAATGTGGGGAGGATGAAGCAAGTGAGGTAGGGGTACATTTTAAAAAGCTGACATGCATCAGATCTTGGTAATTCACATCCTATTTTGGGTTCTTTACACGAGTTACATACCTGGGAAGAATCTTTTCCACAAACCCATGTGCAGACATTAGGACATGTGGCCTTTTTATCCAGTGGTTCTTAGCCAGGTGCGATTTTGTCCCCCGTGAGACATTTGGCACCACTGGGATGGGTGCTGCTGGCGGCTGCTGCTCAGCATCCTGCAATGCACAGGACAGCTGTCACCACAGAGAACTGTCCAGACCAAAGCGTCAGTGGTGCAGCGTCAGGAGACTTTTTCCACACCTGAAGGTAAGGGGAAGGGTTCCAGGGGAGGGCCTGACTTGCCAAGGTCAGAGAGCCCCTCGGAGTCAGGGCTGTGATGCAGAGCAGAATCCGGTGAGCAGACTCAGGTCTTCTCCTGACGCACCCGGGTGCCTTTGGCTCATTGTGCAAAGCAAATCACCTTTCATAACATTCAGGAGGTCTTCCTCTTTATCATTCTGGGGGCTTGTGATACCCTAAGTTCTGCTTTGGGAAGTCCAGGTTTGTGTATTCTGGGCTTTCTGATTGGTAGACTACAGTTAGTAGATTTAGCAAGTGAAAGCGAGGTAAGCAAGATGTAATCTTTTTGTTGTTGCTGTTTTTCTTGAACTATCTTAAGCAATATTTGGGACCTTATGCTAAAAATTTATTTTGTGGTTATTCACAGATTCACATGTAGCTGGCATCCTGCTTTTTATCTGGCAACACTATGATTTCTTGCCATACTCTGTGTTGTGGTCGCGCCTAGCTGTTCCCCTGAAGCCTCATGCAGTGATAGGTGGGGAACGTCGAAGGTGGCTGGATTAGGGTGTGTGAATGTGGGTTAAGAATGTGATACCGGGTTATGGGAGGCACCAATCAATAGGCCTGGAGCCGGGATGGAGTATAAAGGGACAGAAAGAAAGCAGGTTTGTGGCTGCTTCTTACTGCTGCTGCCTTCTGCCTGTCTTGTCATGGACTGTTTCTCCTCTCTGATGCCCCTCTGCCATGCCATTGTGCCCTGAAGCCAGGTTACTATTGACCAAAATGCTATAGCTGAAATAAACCTTTCCCCATTTGAGTTGTGGGTGTCAGGTATTTTGTCTCAGCAGTAACTAAGACAACGTGAGACCCCCCCCCCCCCACAGGGCTTGGGCCCTGTGGTCTCTGCGTAAGATCCTGGCGTTACCTAGTCCCTTGCTTGCAGGGCTGAGGTGGGCGAGTAGTGCTAAAGAATAGACAGGTGCCCCAGCCCTGGCTCATAGGTGCCTGGGGGAGGGGTCGGCCTAGATAACATCCACGCTGGGCTAAAGGGCCTGTAAGTTGAGAGGGTGGTGAGCTGTCCCTGTTTATAACTGGAGAGCAGGTCAAGTGAAGTGTCAGCAGGTGACCAGGTCCCTAGAGCACCTGACCCGGTGGACGTCATAGACTCTGCTGCCCAATGAGTGGCAGAGTGTCCTCTTACCCCTGCTGGCTTCCTCTAACTCTTACTGGATGTAGCTGCCAAGGTGGAAGCAGCCCTGGCGATAGCTCCTTTCAGGCCTGGGTGCAGTCCCCATGTCATTCCTTAGCTCTGGGGCTCTGGAGATGACAAGCAGGGCAGTACACCCCCTCAGCCTCACCTTGTCTTGTACCCCTCTGCACCCAGCTTCTTCCCCAGGCCAGATGCCAGACTCCAAAGCTGTCAGCAGTCAGTGACTCTTGGGGTCCAGATGCTGACCTCCCCTCAGAGCAGCTTCCGGCTGGTGAGCTGATGGCTACGGCTGCTCGGGAAAGAGTCAGCAGACATGGCCTCAGCGCAGTGGTCTTTTTCCTGTTGACTCAGAACAGCTTTGAGGATGTTTAGGGTGACTCCTTGGGGGGTGCACCGTGCTGACCACCATCTTGTGGCCATCCAGAGGTCACCCGATGACCAGTGGCCAGCGACACCTGCACCTGGCTGGGTAGGTACTCAGTAAGCGCATGTTGAATGAATAGATGAAATAGCCGTGCGTATTACAGGAAGAGTCTGATGGTAAAGGCTGAAGTCATTGGTGCTGAAACCTGAGTGGGCTTCAGCATCCCCAGGAGACTGCGTGCAATCACAGAGGACCAGCTGGGCTTCACGACTCCCGACTCCACAGGTCTGGGCTAGGGACTGAGCCTCGGCACAGCATGTCTCCAACTTCCCGGGCTGCCGCTGGCCTAGGGCTGCACTTTCAAAACCACTGGTGTAAGTTATTGTGCTTCTTCAGATGTCTTGCTGTTATTAAAATATTCATTGATTAACAAATTTAAAACATCTTCAGAGAATACCTGCCATGTCCCATGTACTATATTTGGGGGCTAACAAGATAACGGTGGCCACAAGGAATTTATAGTACAGTACTGCACATTAAAAATGATCGATACCTAGTCTGACTGTTTCTGCTGGGTATTGTCCTGGGGGAGTGTGGCAGAGAGGGCGGTAGGGGGAATCCTGTGGAAGTTAGCGTGACAGTAGTGGCTCTCTCTCTCTGTGTACTACACTTCTGTGTGGCTTGTCTTCCCACTTGTCCTGTAAGATCCCTAAGGGCAGAGTCATCCGGCTGAGTTGGAGTCCAGTGTCTGGGCTGGTCTTCCTCTTCCGATTGTATTCTGGTTCTGAGGCCGTAGCAGGCTAATGTGTATTGTGTGCATAAGTATATACGTAAATTCATAAATTATGTGTGTCCTAGTCACTTTCCTTGTCCCTGGGACAAAACACCCAATGCCTGCAATTTAAAGAAGTTTGTTTTGGCTCCAGTCTGTGGTTGGCTGGCTCCAAAGAAGAAACAGCATGGCAGAGAGGCGTGGTGGAGGAAAAAGCTGCTCAGGTCATGGGGCATGGTTGGCCGGAAAGCAGTTAAGTAAAGAGCCAGGGAGGGAGGTAATCCCTCCAGGCTACACCCCCATGACCTGCCTCTTCTGAGCCCACCTCCTAAGAACAAGCCAGCTATGTCCCCCATGATCCAATCACCTTCCAAAATCTCCACCTATGAGCACCTGAGGCTCTTCGGGGACATCTAGAGAGAAACCATAACATCGTGTACATGTATGTGTATATGTGTACATATATGTCATATTTCCAGAGGACATATATATCCCCAGTTCTGGGAATACAGCAGGTAACCAAAAATGTATACGTATGTACTATATGTACATATATGTATATGTGTATGTACACACACACATATTACTCAAAGAAAAGATGTTGACTTCAAAGATGTGAATGCCTGATGGTAGAATTTCAGGCCCGGGTGTGTGAGGATCTTGCTGACTTGAATTCTGTCACAGACATGTAGGTTCCGTGCTGATCTGAGGGAGATCAGGTTAAGTAGAGGACTCCCTTCCTATCCCGCCCATCAGCTCGGCATCTGAGATTCTGGGGACTGCTGCTGACATTTCATCTAGAGGGATTCTCGGGTCCTGCCTTGTCTCAGGAAGCTCCTTTTCAAGAGCCCTAAGTGGTCATGGGCTAGTTCCTAGCCAGGGACTTCTCAGGGACTCGGGAGGGAGGCCTGTGAACCTTCTCTCTTCCGCACAGGAGCTCCCACTGGAAAGGGAGTGCCTCCTGGTTCTGACCAGGGCTGAGAGAAACCTGGGGCTTGGGCTGGCGCCAGAGATGGCCTTCCTTGATTTCCCCCATAGGTCTTTGCTGTCACCTCCTGAGTGACAGACATCAGAACTCAGGCCACTCTACCTGTTATTAATGACAAAAGTATCCAGCACAGCTCATGGTCTGCAGTGCACTGCCCTTTGGAGACACCACAGGTTCAGGGGCAGGGTGAAAAGGGTCAAGGAACAATCGATATTTATGGAACATGAGCTCTTGGGCATGGGTTCAAAACAGTCTGTGTGCAGTACTTTATTTAATCTTTAGAGCAACCCTAGAGAAATTGGGTAGAAATGGCCCTATTTTAAGGAAAAGAGTATTGAGGCTGTAGAATTTGAGTAACTGCCCCAATGTCACTCCAGAAATAATGAGTCGCAGGACCCTGGATCCCAACAGGAGGACTCCAGAGCTTGAGCTTTGCTCTATGGTTCTGCTCTAGTTGGTGATGGTGAGAGGCGGGAGGAGGATGCAGGTGAGTTGAGGAAGGAAGAATTTTGTTCATGTCTAATCAGCCACCTCCTGCTCCTGGCTTCTTCTAGAGCATCTATCCTGGCTGCTGCCGTCTGTGATGATGCCTTCGTTTTGACCTGATATTGACATTTAACTTATTAGATGGCTTGTTGTTATTATCTTGGTAGGATTGCAACACCTTGAGAGCAATGCTGGCCTCAGGCCTCTTCCTCCCTCCAGGACAGCCTAAAACAGGGTCAGGGTAGAGCTGACAAACACTTGGACTCACCCAGAGCCCCATCTAGGGACTGTCCTTGTTTTAGCACTGGAAGACTGACATTCTGGGGATACCCCTCCGTCCTGGGCAAGCCAGGCCAGCTGGTCATTCTGTACCTCATTTGACAGGCAAGAATGCTGGTGTCTGGGGAGAGTGCATGGGCCACGTCTCAGACATGGTTACTGGTGGAGGCTGATCCCTGGGCCTGCTCTCTGACTCCTGACCCAGTGTCTCGTCCTCTTACTGCTCCTAGAGGCAAGAGCTTGTTTTCTCGCTCTCTGCCTTTAAGTCACAGACTTTGATAGGTAGCTGCCTACTTTGTGTGTGTGTGGGCATCTCGATGCTTCTGTTTTCTTTTGGAGAAATGACCTCCATGGTCACAAAGCTTTGGCTGAAGACTCATACTCAAGCCGGACTGGGCACTGCTTGGAGTATTCCTGTGATGGGGGGCAGCAGGTGCTCTCTAGAGTCTTTCAGTTTGCAGAAAGAAATAACTTTTTCTGATCTGCAGAGCCCAGTGATTTCTTAGGTGCCACCTGTTGGCCTGCAAGAGAAAGGGGGCACCTGACAACTTCTCATGGCCAGATCTTAACGTGGGAGCCCTGAATGCTAGACCAGCAGTCTCCTGTGGTCCAAAGGACTATAGGAAGAAAACATTAAATTTCTATTTCTGTTTCCTGTTCTTCTGTCAAATGAGTCTTTCTGGGGACATCTGATCACATGGGTACTACTGGCACAGCATGGCACGTGGGGGACATGCAGAGACACAGGTAGGGTGCACGCTACCCGGGCTTCCCACATTGCCAGCTCTATATTTTAATGGTAATGAGGCAGCTTTACTGAAGGATGGATATTGGAATAATTTTCAGAAAGGGAGAATGAATTTTAGTGTAATCTGACGTAGCACATATCTGGATTGGGGTGGGTGCACCACAAGTGGCATTTAAGTGTCACAGATGGTGTGGGCCCAATTTAGGGGGGTGTCCTGTGTATCCAGGAGGGAGCTTCCCCCAGCTATGCTTTTGCACATCTTGTTTGCCTCCTTCTGTACCAGGATGTTCACATTAGCTGGTGGATGACGGGCAGGCTGGGTAGGACAGAGATTCTCACAGTGGGGTCCTGGCACAAGCAGCATAGACATTACCTGGGAATTTGTTGGCAATGCAGAGTCTAGCCCCCCTATCTCAGGCCCACTGAGTCAGAGACTCTGAGGGTGGAGCCCAGGACATCTATCTGATGCAGGAGCAAGATGCAAACATGGTTAGGAGTGCAGGATTTGAGGCTCTGTCTCCGGTGCTTCTTGGCCTAGGGCAAGTTCCTAGGGCCCTGAGCCTTGAGTTCCCCCTGTGACAGAGGAGGGTTATCACAGCTCTCCCTAACCTACTTTGAGGCTCCAAGTAGGAGATAATTGGTGTAAAGTGCTTGGTGCCACGCCCAAGCACAGAGGAAGTGCTCTCTACCTAACCTAAATTCTTATTTTCTCATTCATTGTGTATCATGGGGTGACTTCCATAAGAAAGAGGCCCCCAAGCGTCTGATTTCTCTGTCCTTCTTGCCCTGGCTTGGTAACCTTGGGCAAGTGGGTCTCCTTGCCAGCTAATAGGATTGAATGAGATGGCATGAGCAAAGTGCTGTGTGCTTTGAAAAATACCAAGCAAATATGAGAAAATTCTGGTTATTTTTTGAAGTCGTTCCTACTTTGTCCTCTGTAGAAAACACTTCCTCTTCACCCAAGTAGTAAATGAGAGAGGAGAGAAAAGAAGGGTGGCAATCACACCAAGCAGGAATGCAGGCCTGGACACTAAGAGTTCTCTTGCTCCACAAATCACTGTGTTTTTTCGCTCCGCTATTGATGTTCCCTTCTGCCTCTGTCCTTTCAGACTGGATCGTGGCCTCACCTTACTTCTCCTGTGGTGTGATGTGGATCCCTTATTAAAATGTTACCTGCAAGTAGTGAAAATTCTGTCTGGTTATCTGGATGAGGACAGAGTGGGGGTGGTGACCGTTCATTGTGTCCTTTTGTCATTATGATAATTGCACCAGCAGTGGTGCCAAGACATCACATAAATTGCCTCCTCCCCTCCCGTGTTTCTGTGCTGATTTTGCAGCATGAATTGTCTCCATGCAGAGATAAGCTTGGCTCATAATCTCACCAGATTCTTAGGTGAGGAAAATGGGCAAACAGCTTTCCCTTCCCTGCACATTCCCACTCTTGCCATGGCAGGGTCCAGCCACCGCTCACCCACTCCAAGGAGCTGCTGGAAGTTTGCAGTCTGGCCCTGCCAGTCCTGAGGGCCCAGAGAGGTATCTGCAGGGCAGAGGGGTGCAGGGGTACGGAGAAGCCCCTCTCTGGAAAAAGTGTCCATTGCTTCCTCCTTGGCACCTGCTCCATGAGCCACTCATGGAAAAAATGAACACTTATGTCGCCACCATGTCTCCTTGCAAGACTGCTGATGAATAGGGACAGCAGGAAAAATGTGTTGGGCTTAGCCGGGCAATTTTCTGCTTTGCCAACAGACTGCAGATAGTCCCTCCCTGGAAGAGGCGAAGGGAATGGGGAGCAGGGAGATTTCTGATATGTGTTAGGGGCACAGACATTTCCAAAGGAATTAGCACAGGAACTCTGCTGGCTGCTGGGGTGGAAACAGTCTCGTCTCCTGACCCCTTGAGCCCCCAAAGAAACTACATACTGGTCTGATTCTCAGAGACCAGTTCTGCTGTGGTGGGAAGAACAGACCGAGGTAGGGGTGTGCGTGCGTGCGTGCGTGCGTGCGTGTGTGTGTGTGAGAGAGGGAGAGACAGACAGACATAGACTGTGGGGGCCTGGGAATGTGTTGGGCAGTTCGGGACTAAAAGGATGCTGATGACCTTTGAGTGTTGAGGTTGGAGGAGACAGAAACTGCTGTAATTTTGTTTTAGAGCTAATGAAAGGACAGAGGTCTCCAGCTCCGATGAAAGCAGAGGGGGGCTGTTAAGGACTCTTGGCCCCAAATCACTCTTTGCTGTAAACCGCCAAGCCACTTGAAGGACACACAGCCTGTAAGGCAGACAGACCTCAGTGGCTGGGAGGCGCGTGTCCCTGGCGGGGTGAGGAACACGCTTTGAATTGACCACGTGCTGCTGTGGTGACAGAGGTACACACGACGACTTGGCCCTTATACCGCGCTGCACTTTCGTGTGGCTAAGTGACCTAGGAAAGAGCCAGAAGGAGGAGGCTGCCTCGCTTTCCTGGGGCCAGCCCACTTGGGTTACTTGGGCGTCTTCCTGATTTTGTGATGGTCAGCCCGCTGTCCTCACCACCTCTCGCTTTTCTCTAAAAACTTAGGACACAGCGTGTGTGACCTTGAGCCCATCCTGGGATCCTTTCTGATCCTTTCTGAGCAGCTTGCCATGGTGGGGTGGGGGGTGGGCACTTGGCAGAGCCCATGGTGCCTTCGCATTTTTCTTCTTCAGCCGGCTGCTGTTCTGTCCAGGGACAGTGGGGTCCTCTCTGGGAACCACTCCCTCACTTGCTCGAGCCATAAAAAATTAAACTACAAGGCTATCAAATATTTAATCTGCCTGATAAATGAATGTCTGCAGATTCTTAAGAATTCTTTGCTTTGATTAAATAAAATTGAAGGATGGGAAGTGTCTACCCAGCACTTTAGCAAAAGACAACTCAGAGTTAGGCATGGTGGTGCACACTTGTGATCTCAGCACCCTGAGAGGCTGAAGCAGGAGGATCACAAGTTTGAGCCCATCCTGGATAACTTACTAATTTAGTGAGACCCTGTCTCAAAATAAAAAGTAAAAATAGAGCTTGAGATGTAGCTCAGTGGGAAGGCCCTGAGGTCAATCCCACGTACTGCCAAAAAAAAAAAAAAAGCCACTCAGTGTAGTTGCTTTCTGCCAGGGATCTGCTTCCAAGCTTCCAAGTCCTGTTGAACCATCTGGTCATGTTGCAGAGTTCTGGACTTTACCCTGCTCGTGGTCAAGAAGAACAGTTCTAAGACCAGCAGCCCTTTAGAGTTTGTAAAGCATTCTCCCAGCAGAAGCCAACTCCAGTATTCTTAATCTCAGACAACCCTCTGATCCCTATACAGTGGGAATGAGAATACTAGTGGCACCTCCCCTATAAGAGTATTACATGAGAAATATAAATGCCCAGTGCCTGATACCTGGTATTTTCTAAGAAATTGATAATCCCATTATCACTTTATTTCTATAATACTGTGATTGAGTGGACTTCTCCTGGGGTGGGGAAGGGCATGGCTTGGAGGGGGATGAGCCTGTGGGGGGCTGACAATTCTTAACAAGACCACTTGTTCATTTATTCATCTGTTCAAGGCTCTTGTGTCCCTTCTTCAGCAAGATGCATGAAGACTAAGAGATTGGTCCCAGCCCTCTAGGACAAGATGCTTTCATTATATATGTCTGTGTGTGTGTGTGTGTGTGTGTGTGTGTGTGTGTGTGTGTGTGTAAGTGTTCCTCATATAGGATGGGAAAGGTTCATCCTGGTTGGTATGACTCTGGGCAGGGTATCAGGGAGATCTGTGGCTGCCAGGAAGTTTATGCAGGGCCAGCTATGGTCTAGCACCTTGGAAACCTGCAGCTGTTTCTGCAGCTTCTAAAGAATCAGGAGAGCCTTGTGCCCATGGGTACAGCACCTTCCAGGCTAGTGTACCTAAAGGATTTCATTGCAAAAAAATAGCATCTCCCCAGGCCTGCATTTGCTGAATTGCCTGCTCTGGGGGGAGGGAGCTGCTTCCTTCGTTGCCTGGTGCTTTAATAGTCTACTAAAAAGTAAAACATGCCCTTTCTGGCTCCCCGTGGCTCAGATGGAGGAAAGTCACCCTACTGCAATTTAGGAGGGCATGGTGGAGGTTCGGCAAGTGGCTGGTTCACACCAGCTTTATGACTGGGATTTGCCTGGAGTCCTGGGTTCCCGTGCCAGACCCAACCGCAGATCAGAAGCTAGAGTTGCATTCCTGGGACCAGATGGGAGGTGGCAGGGCCAGCCCTGCTCTGTCAGTGGCTTGTAGCCGGCCCAGGTCTGGGTCGGGGGGTGAGGCACACATGTGACCTGCCATATATTGGCCAGTGGCTCAGTCATGCAGGGGCCAAGTGCCACTGGCACAGGTGACATACATTGGCGTCCTACTTGGCGAGGCCGGCAAGGGAGGGTGCATCCAGCTTCTGTCTTGGTTGCAGGCCGAGGTGCCCACGGGACCATCCTTCTCTTTAACCTATGCAATCAGTTAATCGGTGAGCAAGCATTGGCTTGCCCGAGGTGTCAAGTGTTGAGGAAATCTCCACGTGGCTCTGCAGGACGCACGGGACATTCTGAGGGGTGGCGCTCCCTCCTCCACCCCGGGGCTTTCAGTGCAGTTGAGAGAAGCAAGAGAGAGAGGTGCGCGCTAAAGGTTAAACAGCTTGTCCTAGCTGGAAGACAAGACCCACGGTGGACATGTCAGGAAATGTCATGGGCTGCATCTTCTCCGTGTAGGACGCAGAGTAGCTTTTCACAGTGGCAATGATCCGGACAGATGGAAGAGTGACTGGCTGGTGTGCAGGGCCCAGGATGTAGGCTTTGGGGGTCTGACTGGTGAGCTGCAGTAAACGACTTTACCTTTCTGAGTCTTAGTATCCATGTTTCTCACTTGGGCACAGCCATATCTGTCTCCCAGATGTGGGAGAGATTTTGTGGGACAATGTGTATGAAGGATTCGGCGACTTCTCTGACTTTAAAGAGGACCCCACACTATGATGGTTGATTTATTGTTGGCTGCAGGGGTTGGAGGGGCTTTGAGGAGCATTGGGAGGCGAAGGCCTTCCCGCAGCTCTCTCTGTCTGCCTTTGATAAAGCCGGAGACTGTCAGGAGGCGCATAGATACCGCTGCTCCCTCCCACCATGGTTTGTGTGGATTTTATCCCATGCTGCTGTTTACCTGACACGGGGCTGGCCCAGCACTTAGCAATGACGCCCTGCCTCCTTGGGGAGGGTCTGTCTCTTTGTTTGACCTGCTTCTTTATGTGAAAAGAGATAAATGTCTCTTTGTAAATCCCAACAAGGATGAATAATATCTGTGCACATTCTCTTGTTTCTTTACTACTGTTCTACACCTTAGAAAATTCCTTAGGGCACACTGGAAACTATTCGCAAAGAACAGAAGAATGCAAAGAAGCAGAAATAAAACCTCCCGTAATCACAGTAGAAACATCTACTATTATTTATGTGTTGTTTTATTTTCTCCCAACGATATTAGTGTACATTTTTCTTCATAATGCTGAGATCCCAAGGAATGTGCTATGTAGTGTTCAGCCTTTTCCTCAACATCATCTGGTCAGGTTTCCACCTGTCCCTGGAACTCTATAAGCATATTTAAAATGACTAATATCTTATCATATGGATACTCATCCCTTTTCTTTACATTTGTTCTTTGGTCTCTCTCTCTTTCTCTCTCTCTTTTTTTCCATTATAAATGGCTTTGTACTCAGTGTCTTTCTGCAGAGTTCTATACATTGTCTCATTTGTTCGTAACAAACTCTGAGCATCTGCAATGTGCAAAAAACAAGATGCTTTTAGCCCTGATGGGGAAAGTGCTTATAGATGTTCAGTTTGACACTGGGAATGGCAAGGGAAGGTTTACTCTTAGGAAGAAACCATCTGAAATATGCGGGATTATATATATATAGATGGGATACTTACTATGCAGTTTCCTGATGCTGTTGTTTGTGGTAACCATCCCTGGCTTGCAGTAGGACTGTGGGTGGGTGAATTTCTCTGAGTCACCGTTTCTACGTACGTATTCACTAGGTGGTTACTGAGCTGTCTCCTGTCCCTGATTTTAACTGCAAAAGTAGGATCACTCAGGGATCCATCTCTTCTCATGACTCACTCGGGCTGTTTGTCTGTGGCATTCTTGGGGCACAGATGATGTTGTGGATGGGCCTGGGCACAGTCTGTTTGTTCCCTTCCCCTCTCAGCCAGGATCAGAGTGTTCATTTGCTCAGATCTTCTTTTCTTCCTTTCTTTCTTTCTTTCTTTCTTTCTTTTCTTTTCTTTTTTTTTTTTTTTTGGTGCTGGGGATCGAACTCAGGGCCTTGTGCTTGCAAGGCAGGCACTCTAACCCCTGAGCTAAATCCCCAGCCCCAGATTTTCTTTTCTATAAGGAGTTCAAGGGGTGACTGCAGCCTGCCTCTGCTGGCAATTAGCACACACACAGCAGAGTCCTCTAAAATGGCGAGCAGATCAATCAAAGAAGGATGGACTTCATCCAATCCTGACTTGTCAAGTGAGATGTCCTTTTTAAAATTCCAGCGGAGGAAGTCTTAGACACATGGGAAAGATTCTTGCTACATAAACCCCGTTGTAAACTCAGAGCATGTATTGTCCTAATAAGAGGTAAAGGCAGAAAGTGGAAGAGACTTCAAAATGCCATAAAATTCAAGGTCAGAGGGCATCTGCAAGATGTTTAGCTGCGTGGTTGTATATGGCTGTGCCCAGGGTCCCCAGACCTTAGATGATGACACCCTTTTTGTAGTATTGTTCTCCGTTCATAAATAATATGATGGAGACCGCCTAGGCCATTCTAGTGTGGAACGGACGATTCCCTAAAAATAGTAGTTTCTTGCTGGGGATAGATATGTTTTTGGCTTTGCTGGCACAGAGAACTTAATTTTAACAATTCACACAGAAAGACTCGGGGTCAGCAGAGTGACTGATATTCTGCTTACTCTTCATTGACCGCGGGGTACTGTCAGGTGGTGGGCAAGGTCACAGGGACAAAGTGCCACTCTCCCACTCCTTACTCTTAATGGACACCCTTAGCTCATCAGGACACACCCTCTGGCTAAGCCAAGATGAAATTTCCAAATCCTTTTTAACGCAGTGCTCCAGGTGGCCACCTTCAAACAGCTGGAGTTAATTTGCTCCTGGAGTGAAACCTTCTTCCCATCCCGGCATTTGTTGATGCATTTTATTTTTTGGCCGTGGATAGTACCATATGGGGACACAAGTGATCATCTACAAGGTCCCGGAAGCAAGACTCAGAGGGGCTTGATAAATGGCATTTCCTTACTCTAGGTGTGTTTGTCCAACGAGATGGGTGCCGTCCTAAGTAAGCCCCAGGAGTGTGAAGAGGCACAGGTGTTCTCTCTGCTCTCAGCTATCAGAGTCTCTGCTGGTTCATGGACTGCTAACACATTTTTGTCATAGGTACTTCCCAGAGGATCTGTCACTATGCTTTGTCATGTTTCCCTAGTAACACCCACGGGATCCTCAAAGTTGGGATGATCTCCATGCCACAGGTGACGAAGACTCTGGGAAGACAAGTGACCTGGGGGAAGCAAGTGACACATCAGTATTGATGTCCTGCTTCCCTGCACCAATTCTCTGGGGAAATTTTTTGTTTTTGTTCTTTTTTTAAAATTTTTTTATTTTTAAGTTTTTCACTGATAAAGTTTGTCATGCTGTGAGTTCCTTGAAGAAGGATCATATCTTCCTCATTTCTGTGTCTTTTACTGACCAATCCCAGTTTACTATGGCAAACAGGAAGCGCTCAAGAAAATATTTATGGGGGAGAAGGCAGAAGATTCATTCACCGGTTCATTCATCATTCATTCATTCATTCATACCAGGAAGAGACACAGAGGTGCCCCTTCTGTCCTTGCTTCCACTGGGACTGCCCTGAGCTTTAACCACAGGAGTGGGGATCTGGCTGCCCTGTTTTCACACGCCTGAACAGCAGCTGGTGACGTGATCCCCACAAAGAGGCTGGTCACTGAGTCCTTAATTGGGGTCCATGGCAGAAGGACCCAGAAGCCACTGACCAGCTCCATACCTGGTTTTGACCGCACGGGTTCTGAATACAGGCATTGTATGTGGACGGTCTTCCATATTGGTGGTCCTGAGCCCCCAGGCTGGGCCAGCACCAGGAGGGAGCAGGCCTCAGGGAGGTGAGAAGTCCATTGAATTCAGGTTGGTGGGGGAGGAATGGCAGGCCAAACAGCCCAGCTCTCCTATCCCTTTCTGGAGCCATCTTTGTTTTCTGACTTATAATGGGTTGCCTTTGGGGATGGCCTTTTGACATGTGCTAATTATAATTTGTCCTTTGGTGCATTCTGATAGTTCTAATAATTAGAATTTCTAATTCCAGTCCTCCGTGCTGCTCCCAGCAGCCTTATCCTGGGAGAGTAGCACTTGACTCATTTGTTCTCCTGCTTTAAATCGCTGCAGGAGGCCCCAGCCTGTGTGCGCCTGGAGGAAGGGTCCAGACTCAGTGTGCGGGTGCAGGCCTTCTTGGAATCAGGATGGATGTCCTGGAAGACCTTTCTGGTGGTGGTCTGTGCAGTTTTAAGGCAGAATATTTTTTAAAAAGTCAAAGCACAGGGCAAGGTGGTCTACGGAACAGGAAGAACCTTAATCGTAGCCTGCCAGAGCTACGTGTGGGCTCCTGAGCTAGAGACCCTTTGGCCTCGGTTTCCTTGCCAATAAACTGAGTGCATCAGATTTGTGATTGCCAAGGGCTCTTTCAGTTCTGAGATTATTTGAATCTACCAAAGGTATTAACGTTGTGTTCTGGGTCATTGTGCTGTGACTCTGCCAATGCTGGCTACGTGGCTTCATTTGCAAATGATTTGGTAACAAGGTATTAAGGTATTAAATAAGTTTGTTCAAGGTCAAGTCAAGGCTTGTGGTTTTTTTTTTTTTCCCTACTCAGCTACATTGTTCAACCTCCTGTAACCTAACCTCGGTTTCTTCCTCTGTGAAATGGGAATGGTGCCTGGGAGATGGTACCAGTGGTCACTGCTTGCCAGGTCTAGAGCACTAAATTTGCACAGAGGTCATGGGAATCTCCCTGCAGCCTTCCATGACTCACTGGAAGAGGCCCACCATTGTCTTCATTGCCTTGTCCAGCCCAAAGCCAGTGCGTCTTTAGCACTATGCCACAGTGGTGGGTGGGTCTGGGATGGGAATCAGGTCAGCTCGTGGGGATTCGGACAGACACAGGTGTCAATCCTGAGAAGCCACTAGACACCCACCCTACTTTGTTGTGCTCTCTTGGAATGGTGAGCTTGCTTACTTCGGTAGGATGGTTTACTGGTGCACTCCTAATATGTCTTTCATTTGCAGATGTGGGTCGGGGGCAAGGTCAGGCAGATAGCAAGTAGAGGAGCCAGGACAGGAACGGAAGTGTCTAGCTCCAAGAAACGGCCACCACTGCCAACCTCATCCGCACCTCTGCGATCTCTGCAGTTGCTCCCTGCTCTGTCCTGCAGGCCCTTTCTCTCCTGTGCTCAGACCCCAGAGCTGCTCCTTGCTGCACTGGTTCTGACTCTCAGGCTTTAAACTGGGAAGGAGAATGTTGGTGTGGAGGCCCCTCCAGGCATTGCCCCAAGTGTTCTGGTGAACTGATGGTGGGAGAGGGGCTGAGATGGCTTTGTAATCCCCCCAATCATAATGGCTTGTTAGGGTAGCCTTGCGTGAACCCAGCATCCTTCCGGACTGGGCCTCCGGACTGTCCTTTTTCCTGTCTCCTCTTGTACTTTTTTCCTTGAAACGTCCTCAGGGAGTCACACAGAAAGTAAAAGCAGCATCCAGAGGTCTGATTGGTTTGGCTGTTCCAGTCTTTAAAAGAGAGAAAGATGACAACAACAGCAGCGACAACAAAAAAGAATGTAAAACCTCCAGACAGGGTGTGCACCAGATACTTGGTGTGACTGTGCCAGGATTGCCTCACAAAGTGCCACCTCTGATGGGGCTTGGACAGTAGGAATCTGTGGTCTCACAGTTCTGGGGAGCCAAGGCCAAGGCCAAGGCACGGTTGGGATCTCCTGAGGCCTTTCTCCTTGGCTTGCAGATGGCCACCTTCTCCCTGTGTCTTTACCTGGTCTCCCTCTGTGCCTGTGTCCTAACCCCTCTTCTGATAAACATAACAGTCTTGTTGGATTAGGACCCACTCTACTGGCTTCCTTTTATCTTCATCACCTCTGTAAAGGCATTATCTCCAAATACAATCCTATTCTGAGTTCCTGGATGGAGGGGGGAGTACAATTCAACCCCTAACACTCCCTGACATTACTCCATGTCTGATGGACACATTTTTTTTGCTGCCTGCCCTACCCCTGAGGATATTTGGCCATTTCACCCTTGTTTTCTATTGAAAGTCTTAGAGACTGTTGGGGAGAGAATGTGAGACCTCAGTGTGGAATAAGTGTCTCAGGATTGTTAGGGAGAGGGAGGATAGAGGGGCTGCCCATACCTGCCTCACCTTTGTCCCTGTGACTGCTCCAAGGATGGGACCCGAGTGAGGCAAAGAGGCTGTTCAGAGGCTGTTCAGGCCTTTGAGGGACCTGGCAGTCCTAGGGAGCTTAGCTGATTAAAACAATTATAATAACTGGCCCTCAAAGACACATATTTATAGCTTTGTGGCACGTTATTAGGGATTTAATTTGGATCAGGATTCTGAGAATCTTATTTTTAGGCCCGAGGAGAGCCTGGCAGGCAGGTGACCAGGAGGTCTCTGGTGGTTTTGTGTTCATTCTGTTGAATCAGAGAATCTCAAGGCTGGAAGGAATTCAGAAGGTCATGGCCACCCTTCCTTCCACCTTACGCTTCATCATGGCTCCAGTGCCCCTCTGAGCGTCCACCTGACCCCTCCTAAATACTTCCAGTGCCTGGGAGCCTCCTCTCCCAGTTGTATGAAAGTCAGGCTCTAGTGAAAAGCAAGCGCCAATTTTTCTTCCTCAGTCCTCCCCCTGCTATTCGGAGTGCCCCTCAGAGAGGGACAGTCTCTGCTGAGCCAGTCACAGATCTCCACCCCTGGATGGCTTCAGATAAGACCCTGTTCACCCTTCAGCGGCTTCTCTCAGGAGTGCCAGGAGCCCCAGCCCCTGCGTCTAGAAGATGTGAAGGCTCAGCTCTGGGTCCAGTGACTCCTCCAATGCCTGCCCCCTGGGGACAGCTGTCATTTTGGGTGGGGCTGGAACTTTTGAAGTCAACTGACCTTTGTTAAAGGGCCTCAGGGGAAAACAGAGTACACCTCAAAGGGAATCACCAACATGCACCTGCCTTTGGGGCCTGGGGGCAGAAAGGTGGAGGCTGAATGTGGATGATGGAGGGGCTTTGTCCCATGCTGGAGGCAGCACTGTGCCTGGCAGGGGATCAGTGTCAGGGATGTGGCAGCGGAGGGTGGGGTGGGGGATATGCCGAAGTACCCCGATGGGCGGCCCTTCTGAGAAATGAGCATTTGGGCTTTGATGTGCTGGTTGTGGGTGCTCTGACAGGGTGGACCTGTGAGGCAGTGTCCCCTGGCTCACTCAGGCACACCATCAGTGTTACTCTGAATGGAGCAAGTGTGTGCACTTGAGCAGGAGTCTTCCTGCCTTGGATCTTTGGGTTCTGCCTGCCCCCGTTGCTTCAAGTGTGACGTGGGCTGATGCCCGTGACTACTGTCAGGCTTCTCCAGTGTTGGAGGAGAGCAGGGAAGAAGCTGCCTCTGCATGTATAGATGTTTTTATATTTCAGTTCTGAACAACAACAGGACAAACAGAAATAAGGTCGCTTTCAGATATGGGAAATCAGACTGCAGAGGTTTCCCTGGGGCCATCCAAACAACTGTTCGCTGCTTCCTTGTAACATTGTCTTTTTTTCTACTAAAGGCAAGAGAATAGTGTGTGCGTTCTAAGTATATGTGTATATAATGTCTATAACAGACATTACGTGTATTTGTGTGTATATGTGTATTTGTGTGGGGCCTTGTGTGGTACCTTGTGTGGGGTGTGAAATGTATATGTGTGTTATGATTGAAAAATATGATGAGTGTTTAATTTAAAAATGTTGTTATAGTAAAAGACACAGTGCCATTAATCACCCTCAAAATACCCTCACTTCAAAAACACCACATTTTTCTTGCTACTTTCTTTTTTTTTACTTATATACATCTTAAAAAAATTTATTGTAGTGGTATGTTTTAGACATACCTAATGGTAACATTCAGCGTAGGGAATTTGTGCCTGTATGTGATATATCTTGCAGCTGCTTTTTTTCCCATTCCCCTCCCCTCCCTTCACCCGCTCTTCCCCTCCTTATTTACAAAAGCTTTGTTTTCATTTTTTCCTTTCTGTTCTTTTTTTTTTTTTTGCCACTTTCTGAAGCAGTTCTGAAATCCTCTTTTGTGAGTGTCTTTAGTTGTGCCATCGTGGCTGCCTCGATGTCCTGAATTGATTCAAACATTTCTCTTTCACGGCGATTTTGACTTTGAGGAAGAGCCAGAAGTTGTGGAGTGCCAGATCTGGCGAATAAGATGCATGAAGACACATCATAATATTTTTACAAGCCTCCCTTTCTGTTGGGTGGCACTCGGCAACAACACTCACTGGACCTTTGATCACATCTGCACTTTTGATAAAGACATGAAAGGGAGCGGCTAGAGGTGCTTCAGAGGGTGGCAAGATAGTGAGGTAAGTGTGTTCCAGCTGAGTGGGTGAATATTTTGAGGGAGATTAATGGCAATGTATCTTTTACTGTAATACGTTTTTTGGGGTGGTGCTGGGGATCGAACTCAGGGCCTTGCTCTTGCTATGCAAATGCTTCACCGCTAAGGTAAATCCCCAACCCTGCAATATGTTTTGAAAATTTAAACATTCACCATATATTTTGATTGGACCCTGTGTGATACATGTGTGGTGTGTGTGTGGCATGTGTGTATGCGGAGTGTGCAGGTATGGAGTATGTGAGGTGTGTGTCTATGGATGAGCCAGGGTACTTCTGGGGAGAGGAGAGCCCTCTGGCCATCTCTGTCCCGTCTCCTAAGCCAACATAGCTATGCTTAGATTACTTCAAGGAACCAAGTAGGAGAATCCAAGTTTGGAGACAAAAACAAATGCCTAGAAATTGTGCAGCTTTTGGTGGCTCTTCTAGGGAAACCCTGGTTGCTTCAGATGAGATGAGAGTCTCCCAAGTTAGAGCCCTGCAAGGCGACAGGTCCTGAATGATTCAATTATTCGTTCAGTATGATCAGGATTATAGTCAAGTGGCTTCTTTCCACTCTTCCTCCTGGCTGGCAGCTAAAAATAAGATTCAGGGATTAGGTTTTTCTTCTTCTTCTTCACAGAGGGCCCTGGCTGGACTCCTCCCGGGGGGACAGAGCCTCTCAGCAGGTCTAGGTGCCCGGGACACGGTGGGGCTCTGTTCCAGGTGGACGCTCTCGTGCAGATCCCTCTGCCTCTGCTATATGTAGCCCCTCAAGTCTCCCTCTGTGTCATTCTGAACAACTGAATGCCACAGTTCTATGCCTCACTTCTTAGGTTTGCTCAATCAGAATCGTTAGTGGGCCATTTGCAACCCAGGGCAGGGTTACTAGGGCCATCTTAGTCTCCATTATTTCCATAGTATAATGTGGAGAATCCATAGTCATCGAGGGGGTAGGTGAATGTCTTTCTGTATCTCAGGCTGTCCCTAGAGTTGGCCCAGAGGACAGAGAATTCCACCTGCTCTTCCTTTGTGCATCCCCCTAGTTGGTGACCAGTAGAGAAGATGGCACTGGGGATTCCACCCCTGCCCCAGGTTCCCACATCCCTCCAAAAGACTAGAGAGCGAGAACCAGAGGGGCAAGTCAGTGTCTGATGTTTGTCCCCTTACTGGGGTGCCTGATGGGATTAGCAGCATTCTTGGCAGAATCCTCAGGTCTTTGTCTGCTATTAGCTGATTAAAATTACACACACAAACATCTGTATCCCGGAGAACCCCTTCCTGCTGCAGCTGAAGAGAGGTGAAGGAGCTCTCAGCTGCCTCCTGGCTTCTGTGGCCCTGAGTTTGGCCTCAGGCCCACTGCAGATTGCTCTCCTCCCCAGCCCCCTTCCTCAGGAAAGTGCATTAACAAATTAAAATTCCCTCAGAATGGCTCTGATTTCTGGGTTCTGACTGACCTCAGTTGTAGTCGCCCTGCTGTACAAAGTTGGGAAGGAGCCACAGTCGCCGAATCTCTTGCTCCTTGCTGAGGCAGCAGAGTGCTGGAGTTTCTGTGTGGCCAAGCCTCTGCACCCACGGGTGACACCTCTGAAGGCCGTGCTGGTTTCTGTTGGTGCTTGTGCCCCTTTCTTCATGGCCTGGCCCCCAACAAGCAGCTGTTGACAAGTGCACACACCCCTGTGAACTCTCCTCCCACCTCCAGTAAACTTGTCTTAAGCCCTGAGGAGCCTCCTCCAGTGACTGTTACATTCAGAGCACCTTTGCAAGACAAACTTCTCCTTCTTCTTCTTGTCCAGCCTGGGACAGGTTCTGCGTGTGAGCAAGATGAGTAGATAGGACCAAAGGAAATGTGTTCAAGTGCGGGTCTGAGGATTCAGACTCGTGGGCTTTAAGGAAGTTGGGGCAGGGACTGGGGAGGGCCTGGACTGTGAAGTGCTTGGCTTCCTGCGGAGTTCTCTGTTCTGTGCCTTGATGGGAACCTCTTTCCTGATGCAGGAGAGGAATTTTCTTGAAGGACATAGAGTCAGTCTATAATAGGCACAGAGAGACTAAGTAACTTATTTGCAGTCATGCAACCGTGGGACTAGAAGCCAGGCAACCTGACTCCAGAATCCCCTGGTTTTGACAATATTGGGGGAAAATGAAGAAATAATGCCAAGGCTGTGCTTTGCAAATTGCAGTCTACTTAACATGTTTACATGAATTAAATAAATGAGCTTTTTGGAAAAGAAAATATCCAAGTACAATACGGTCGTGTTGCTCAGAGGATAATCGCTTAATATATAAACCGAATATACATTACCAGGATGCAGTCTGGTAAAAGTTGAAACCTGAGGCTCCAGGTCATCTGTTCCCTATTCCAGGAGCACATCTCCCCAGAGACAGATTCAAGGTCAAAATTCCAGGCCTCTGGGAATGCAGAACTCAGCGAGGGGCCTCCTTCTTGCCTTGCTGGAACTTGTCTGGAGATTTTCAACAGCTTTGGACTCCCCGTGCTCTGGTCTCTCTGGTCCCCCGAAAGTCTGGACAGGTGGGAACCTACCTTGGCTTCGCTGGGCAGCAGCAGTGACTCTAAGGAGGTTCCAGCATCTCAAGTATATGTGAAGACATTGGTATAAAAGGTGACTTTTGTGGGCTCTGCTGGTTCTAGGTGTCCGTGCAGCCTCAATGGCATGACTGGATTTTACAGGTGATGGTTAAATTGCACTGTCTGGGATCCTATTGGATCAACCCTGCTCCCCCCACCCACCCTCAGGGTCCCTTGAGGACATCTGCTCGATGCTGCTCAGCCAACATCATTGCACACGACTGCTTTGGGCATAGACTCCATCCCTAGAAAATGCAGTCCATAGACAGGTAGATTAAAATGTAGTTATTCTGCCAACAATGTGCAAAACAACTGTGACTTAAGATGAAATCTGACACACTGAGTTGAAGCCTTTGAGAAGCCTCTGGTACATGAGCTTTTTTATTTTTTAAACAGATAAAGATACATGGCCAAGAGCCATGGTGGGTGATGGCACATATCAAATAGAGGTAGCCTTGACTTTACACATGGTACCCAAAGGTCGCCCTGAGATCCAAGGACAGACTCTTCTTCTAGCTGGATTTCCCCCAGTGTAGGGTTCGTTCTTTTTCTATTTTCTCTTGTTTCTCCTCTTTTTTTTCCCTTCCCTTCCCTTGCCTCCTTTCTTCTGCTCCCTCTCCCTTCCTTTTACATCCTGTGTGGGTAACCTAGGCTTCCTCTTTCCCTAGGCGTTCAAATCCAAGATGATAGCTTGCAACCCTCGTGGCCAGTTTTATTCCATGTGGCATCCCAGGCAAATCCTTCTTACTTCTGTGATTGGGCATCAGAGCATAAAGAAATCTCTTGCAAAGAAGAATTTTTTCTCCTATTCTCCCCTCTCTCTTCCCTTTCTGGATCTTCCTCTCTTACGAGCGCTAGACTCAGCCTGCCTCTTGCGTGAATCTTTCTATGACTAATGAAGCTGTCAATGGTTGGTTATAAATTGTGGTGAATTCCTTTCTTGGAATTTGTCACAGTTTAGCATATAATATTTGTGTGCTCTGCTGGTCTTTGCCTCCCATTAGAGTACACAGATTGAAGACCAGGATCCTGTCTACCTCTTTCACTCTCCCAGAGCTCAGCGTGGCATGCGGAACACAGCAGACTCTTGATGTGTGCTTGCTGAGCGAGTGAGGGGTGAGCTCACTTGAGCTTTCTGGGAGGTGCACAGGGGGCTGTGTTAGGGTTCCTTCGGAGCTGTTGAAACGGGCTGGGAGAGCTGGGTGGCATCCCCAGTGTGATGCTTGGTACCCAGCGGTGACAGATCCAGGCTATCATTGTACCCTGTACTCAGCTCAAGGGGACGGCAATGACATATGAATTGGTCTCTTGGCCATGGGAGGCTGGTGCCTGGCTGGGAAGACCCAGCGAGAGAGGAGGAGAGTCACGTGGGGAGCCCCTGCTGGGCGGTGTGAGGGCAGCCAAGTGAGGAGGGCAGGGAAGTCCAGGCTGGGATGAGCAGGTGCATTCTGAGTCATGAGGGCTGCCTTCACCTCCACCTTTAGCAACTTGCTGGCAGCTCCTCTGCTTTTGCTGAGGGCATGTCCTTCCCATGCCCAGCCGGCTGAGCCCCGGCTGGGAGCATTTTCTTGGGATGATCCTGTCTCTGCTGGGGTGGATTTGGGTCCATCCTTTCCATCCCAGCCCTTCGTGAGCATCTCTGTGGACTGAGGTGGTGTGTGGCCTGCGCAGCCGCAGCGGGCACCAGACCTCTGGAGCACACCGTGGGCAGGGCTCCCTGTGATTGTACAGTGGAGGAGCCTTGGGTTGAGGCTTGAAACTGGGAATCTGTTCTGGACCAGTCTACTTTCTTGATAGGATATTTGAGGGCAGAGAGCACTCCTTGGAAGAACCCATCCCTGAGAGTTTGTTTCTGTTTTATAGCAGATGAGTCATTACTCATTAGATGCCTGCAATTTTCTAGGCGCCAGCAAGATTCTTTTTATATGTTACTTCTCACAGCCTTCTAAGGCTGGCACGGTTATTATCCCCATTTTCTGGAAGAGCAAGCTGAGGTTCATTATGGTTAGTGGTTTACCCAGGGTGGGAACTGGTGGTAAGTAGCAGCATCCTGATTCAAAATCATAGTTCTCTAAATTCCAAACTCCCAAGTGTTTCCACATACCGTGATGCCTTCTAAGACCTGGAAAAGCCAAGCACCTGAAGAGACAGGAGAAGCCATCCTGGAGCCAGGAGGGAGGACCTGGCAAGGGCCTTCCATTCAGATGAATAGATGTCAGACTGGCCAGTGACCCTGGATCAGGCGCTGGCAGCTTTGCTTTTAGGGTTTAGCAGAGCCCCCGCTGTCAGGGCCCTTCCTGGGAGGCTGAGCAGTTTGTACTGGCTCTTTGGGAAACCAGAGTGGGCCAGGTCCTGGCTTATGCTGCTCTGATCATCATCCGAGACTGCACGTGTGGCTTCTGGTGGAAGCCAAGGAGGACTCAGAACTTCACCTCTGAGTGATTAATGCTTGCGCCTTCCATTTTGAAGGTGTGCTGGAGTCTCTTGTCTGGTTTTGGTGTGGAATTATGCTTTGTTCCCATGTCTGCCCAGTAGATTTATATACAACCACAGCTCTGTGTAGGAGACAGGTGATCAGCCCTCTCAACCCCCAGAGTTGGTGAAGGGAAGCAATGAATTTGAGGAAGCAGGATGAGCAATAATTTAGAAACTTTCTATCTAATCTCTATGATGTAATTTCCTCCCCTGACAGATTTATCTCAGTTCTGTTCAACTCAGACCACTCTCAGAAACGGCTTTTCCCTTCTCGTCTTTGCGCCAGTCTGGGTGACTGTCAAGGGCAGCTCCTTATACTGGCCCTGCCTTTCACTGACTGTGTGACTTTGACCTACACACCTAACCTCTCTGGGCCATGGAAGCCCTGTGTTTCAAGTGAGAATTCATTCCCAATGGGCGTGCATCCCTGGGCCATGTAGCCTGCTAGCAGCTGGCCTGAGATTTCTAGATGCAATGATCTGGCTTGCTTACCATGAGTCAGATTCACTGCTTACTTGTCAGCAAGGGGCTGCGTCTTTTTTATTTATTTTTAAATTGAGAGGTGTTAAGGATTAAAATGAAATCCAGAAGCCTCTTTCCTAACTGCAGTGTGCCCTTCAAGGATCATCTCCCCGCTTGCTTCTCTGTGCACCAGTGACTCCAAGAAAGGAGAAGCAGTAGCCTGGTAGGACACAGAATTATTTATTTGGCAAAGCCCTCCCACCTTTCCAGGGGCTTAGGCTGAAAGATCAGACCTGAGCCTCCCAGAACCCTTAGGAGAGAAACAAGGCTCACCCATCCCCCAGCTCAGACAAGGAAAGTCTAGCATCCAGAGAGGTCAAGCCATTCCCAGTAGCCACACAGTGATGAGATGGCAAGGGGCAGGACCAGAACTCGGGGGTTTTGATCCCTGATCTTGCACTTCTCAAACTCTGATGTGCGTGAGACCCTCTCAAGGCTCTCGTGAAGATGCAGATTCAGGAGGACCAGGGTGGACTTGAGATTCTGTATTTCTGACAAAGGGCTGATGCCAATGCTGCCAGTCTGGACACCTCACCCAGGGCTGCTGGGGGCTCCATATGGCTTTGCAGCGACTTAAGAAGGTGCAGCCCTTAATCTAGCTTGAAACTCATCTCAGGTGCCATTACTGATTTCCATTCCCCTACCATCTCCTTTGCTGAGTTTTCTTTCCCTCCTGTCACCGCGCCCCAGACTCGCGTTGTCTTCCCCTTGCCTCCCCAGCGTGTTTTGTCTGGCTGCGTCCTGCTCAGACGGTTTTGGGGAGCCCTGGGCCTGCTGCTCTGGGCTCCTGCTCCATGGAGATTCGAGTGCCTGAATTAACTGTCTCTCAGAGCAGCCAGCCACCCAGTGCTAACCTAGTTTGTATTTTTAGAGTGCACTCCATCAATCGCTTAACTTTGCTCACGGGGGAGCTGCCACCCAAATGTTCTTCCTCCAGGCTTTTTCGGGTGCCCCCTCTAGTCCCATATCCCAGGAGGCTGGAGTCCTTTTTCCTGTGCATTGTGTCCTTAATGCGGAGGATGGAGAGATGACTCACCCTGTTTTGTAGGGGCAGAGGAAACTGAGTCCCAACGAGGGTGCCAGGTCAGGCCTGAGAAGGGCAATATGAGGCCAAGAAGGAGCTCTTTAACTCTTGTGAGCTGAGACAGGTCAAGAATAAGGAGGAGGGTCCCCTCATGCCACACAAGGTGCTTGGCAAGGTAGGGGTCTGCAGGGGAGCCAGATTGGGGCCAGGATCCATGTCACCCTCAGGTAGGAGGGTGGTTTTTGTTTATCAAGTTCTGCCAGCAAACCCACATACTGGAGAAGGAAGCAGGGCCACCGAGCAGAAAGCTTCTGCCACGCCCTCCCCAGCCCAGGGAGACCTTCCAGCTCCAGCCCCAGGCAAGTGGCCACATGACTTGGTTTGAGTTTCATCACCCCGGTTGTCCCACCTCTGGCAGGGGTGTTAATGAGCTATACTCTGCCAAGAGGCCACGAGGGGCTGAGGATGGAAAAGGCTGTCCAGTGGGCTAAGGAGGGCTGTGTGGGGACGGGGCCATTGTAAGTGTGCATGGCCAAGGGCCTGGGACCGAGAAGGGGACCACTCCTCGGATCAGCCTTGAGCTCCAGGTGTGTTCATGGCACCAGGCAGGATGCCCTGCATGTGAAAGGGCTGCAAGGAGTGACCAGGATACAGGTCCTTTTTCAGGGACTTCGACGTCTTCCTGGAAAAGCACAGTGTATATGCCTGGGAAAGAGAAGCCAAGTCGTCAGGCAGTGTGTGCGTGTCTGCACGAGAGAGTGTGTGTCTGTTTGTGTTCATGTGTGCATGTGTGTAGGTTCCGTATTTCTCCGAAAATAAGACCTTACCTTACAGAGTAACCATCGAGCTAGAGAACAGTGATGGCAGGTAAGGCAAGGACAGGCTGATGGCGGCTGGTATTTTCGATCTCTAGTTTTCAAGGCTGATTATTTTCTAGCTAGGTCCTGTTTTCAGGGAAAGAAGGTTTGTATGCTATAATCGTGTGGGTATGCAAAGGTACATGTGTGAGCAGGTGTGTGTTCACATGTCTTCTGTGTACATGTGTGTATTTATGTCTGAGTATACATGTTTGTGTTTGTGTGACTGTTTATGTGTCTCTTTGTGCAGATATATGTTCATGTATGTGCCTATCTATGGGTATGTGTGCATGTATGTGTTTATGTGTCCGTGTATGCATTTGTTTGTATATGTCTGTTTTTGTGTCTGTGTGCCTATGTGCTCATGTGTAAATGTATGTGTCAGTGTGTGCATATTGTGTTTGTGTGTGTGCTGTGTGTTTGTGTCTATGCATGCCTCTCCTGTGTGCATGTGTTTACGTGTGTCTCTGTGAATTGATATGCATGGTGTGTGTGTGTGTGTCTGTGGGCAGAGTACCCTGGGCTGAGACTCTGTGAAGCTCTCCTTGTGGTGGGCTGCAGCTGACTCTACAGGCTGCTCTGGGCTGTGTCCTTGGTACCTTGGGAGGGGGACAGCACAGGTCACAGTCCGTTTCTGTTCGAGTCTGTCCCAGGTGTGCCCTCGGCACAGAAGACACTAGGCAGGATTCAGAGGAAGGAAGAGGAAGTGAAAACACGCGGGCTTGACTCAGCCTCCTGCTACACACACCTGGCGGGGGCGGGTGACACCAGGTGTGGACAGGCTCAGAGGGGCCCCAGGCCTGTTTGGGGAATTAGGGCAGCCCGGAAGTGTGCTCCTGGAGAGGGACCTGCAGCTGCAGGTCGTGGGGGGTCCCACCTGAGCTCAGGGGAGAGCAACCCTGACTGTGGACAAATGGTGGGCAGGGGAGCTTCTGCTGCTGAGTAAGCTGTGTCCCCTCCCCGCCAATGTGGAAGCCTGGTTAAGCCTAAAAGCACACTAAGTTGACAATCGGGACGCCTAGTTTGGTCCCGACTCTGCCTTCCCTCTGTGACCTTGAGAAAATCACCTGACCTCTCAGGGCCTCACTTCTCTCCCCCTACACTGAAGGCATCGGACCATCTCCACACCTTCCAGTAACCTGCAGAGGCTGTGATGGGACAAGTTGGAAATGGCAGACCGGAACAGGATAACAATAGGAGTGCGAGCACAGCGCTGTGGGGTGCAGCCGCAGACAGCAGGGGTCTAGGAAGGCTTCTTGAGCTTCACTTTGAAGGGCAGCTGGACGGTAAGGAGAAGAAAAGGCAAAGAAGAACCCAGGGAGTAAGAGCAGAAAAATGCTTATTCACTTAAGATGCGTCCCCTAGCACTCACTGTAGAGCAGGCATCCTCCCCAGGTAGAGGTTAGCGAACTGTGGCTTGCGGAGCAAATCTGCGTTAGTGCTTGATTTTATAAATAAAGTTTTACTGGGACATCCATGCCTATTGTTTTACCTATTGCCGATGGCTGCTTTAGGGCTGTAGGGGAGAATTGAGACACCATCACAGACACCTTGTAGCCCGCAGTGCCTAAAATATTTACTCCCCAGACCTTTACGGAGAAAGCTTGTCATCCCTGCTCTAAGACAAGCCTGGGCTCACCCAGTCAGTCCTTGTAACAACTTTGTCGGGAAGGTATTGTTATTGCGCCCACTTTACAGAGGAGGAAGCGCAGGCTCAGAGATAGCAGGTGACAAGCTGTTGAAATGCCTGTGCCCTGCGTGCCTTTGTCAGGAGCAGTGGGGTTGCGTGCAGAGGGAGCTGGTGGCTGAGCAGGTGCTGTGAGCCCCCACGCGTGTCCCCATGCTCCCTGCTCCTGTGCCTGCCTGCCTGCTCCTATGTCAGTCCCTCTCCTCCTGCTTGCTGATGGGCGCCAAGGAGGCCGGAGGGGCCCAGAGTGAACATCCAGGAGGCACCTGCTCTGGGTGTGTGAGTACCCTGGATCCCTCGCTATGGACGGCTCAGATCTGAGGCACGTTCTACACTAATGCTGCACACAGAACTCTCTGTGACGATGGAGATGCGCTGTCCAGGGTGGTAGTCAACAGCCACATGTAGCTATTGAGGTCTGGAAAGGAGTCTGAGGAACCAAATTGTTTTTCAGTTGTTTAAATGTTGATAGGCAGGTGTGGCTGGTGCCTGCTGTGCCCGACAGGGCAGTTCTGCTGAGTTCCAGTGGGTCCTGTGAGGTCGCGCCTCAGCTGTCTGCAGGGTTATCCCAACTATTAACGAACCCTGCACGGCCTCCTCACGAGTCCCCTGTTGGTTCTTCCTCAGGATTTCCATCCAAACCATTCATTCAAGCCGCATGAATTTCCCATTTCTGAGGTCAAAAATGGCTGAATGTCAATACTTTGCTATGATTCGACTTGCATTGATATCCCCACCTCGTGTCTTCATCTGAGGGGAGTCAACCTAACAAGGTGTTGAGGTTTGCATTTGTTTACATGTGAAAGTTGTGGGAGGGGACTGTGGTCATTCCCTGTCCAGCTGGGGTTCAATCCCAGCTCTGCCTCCAAGTGGCTTTGTGGCCACTGTCTTTGCATTGAGTTTAACGGCTGGGGCTGGCATGGGCCCCTGAATAGGAATTAGAGGAAAATTCACCCCAGCTGACTGTAGATCTGAGTGGGGGGCAGGGGATACTACTCAGGGCTTGCACATTTGTTTCACCACAAATAGGCAGCAGTTGATAGAGGCTGTGATTACCAGGCCTCATATACTTAGAGTTTTTCCTGGAACAGCACTAAATGGGGTGGGGGTGCTGAAAGAGTAAGCTTCCTGAATTTTCTATGGATTTGTTTCTTTGGCTCAGATCAGCCTTTCTCAGATCAGGAGCCCAGGATGCCTGTGAGAGAGGCCTGGCATTAGGGGCCACCTAGAGAATCAGAGCTCAGGCCAAGAAGTCCCATAGGAGGAGAGCTATGGGGAGGTGTCCGCCAGCTCTAAAGCTGTTGGGAGGGATCAAAAGCCAAGCAGGAAACAGAGAGGTTACCCCAGGAATGGCTATGACAGGAAGCTGCTGTACCATTTGGGCTAGAGGGAGAAGGGCGCACAGTTTCCCGCAGGTTTCTAGAGCCAGGACCCAGCTGCACCTGCCCGATGCTGGACCTTCAGAAGGTGGGTGGCCTGGATAGGGCTGTAGAGGGAAGGACTCCTGGGAGACCAGCATACTCAGAGGCAATAGAGCCACAAAGAAGACATTACCCAGTGCAGATAGGCAGGGAGAAATACCCTGGTTTCTCCCTCCTCCCACCCTCCACATTCCTGCCTGCTTTCCTATTGGCTAGACCTACCCAGAAGGCCCAGAGCAAGGAAACCTGGGAGTGTAGTCCCGAGGAGGGATAAGACTGTGTCTGAGAGCAGGCAGGCAGGCAACTGACCAGCAGAATGGTCTGAGAGTGCCTTTAAATGACATGTTGTCATCCCGGGGCTGAGGATGAGCTTCAGGCAGTCCTGCCCTTCTCGAATATGCAGGCATATTCATCTCTATGTTTGTACATGCGTTTCTCTAGAGAGATCTGCATCTGTCTTAGATTGTCAGGTTGGTTGTGCTACCCAAAGACTCAGCATAATTGATCACCCATCCATCCTGGCTTACAGATGGGAGATCCCGGGCTGCAGAGAAACTCTCACAGCAAGAGTGTGTGCACTCTTGGCCTATGGCCCTTTCTGCTGGCTGCCTGTTGTCCTTCAACTGTCCGGCCGAGTGAGCCTGTTAGGAGAGTACCCGCTCTGTTGTCCTCCTCTTGCTCTGGGCAGTCTTCCCTTCCTCCCTCCAGCCACTCCTGCAGCGTGGCAGCCTTAGTGTGGGTCCAGGGCCTCACCGGCCTGCACCACACAGTACTGCAGGCAAGCAGAGTGGGTGCTGGAAACTGAGGTCAGTCCCCTCCTTTCAGGGCTGTCCTGCTGTGAACATTTAACTTGCATCAACCGTTTGCCAGGTGTTTTGTTAATTGTTGGAAATGCAACGCTGATCAAGACAGACAGTGTTCTGCTGTCCTAGAGATATGGAAATACTCAGAAAATAAACAAGGGAACAAATACATGAAAGAGACAATCTCTGATTGCCATCAGTCCCAGGCAGATAATTGAACAAATGAAGGGGTAGAGTAATGAGGGTGGCATATAGCGGAGACTTGTAAGGGAGAAGGTTTCTCCGTGGAGAGACCTGGGAGCCGTGGGGGAATGAGAAGGAAACAGCATTTTTAGATCTGGAGAAAAAGCATACTGTAGTGGAGCAGAGGCCCTGGGGTGTGCAAAGGCCCTGGGATGAGAATGAGGAGAGACACAGGCCTATGTGGCTAAAGCCAGATGTGAGCTCCTGACTTAAAGATTTTAACTCTTCTGACTGTCCCTGCCCTGCCTCATATACTCTCTTCTTGCTTCAGTGGGTGAGTGGGTGGCAAGGACCCCTCCCTGAGCCATACTCCATTCTGGCAGGTGCCTGGCCAGAGGGTAGAAACTGGCTTTCTGTCTCCCAAAGCGGTGACTGAATTTTTGCAATGTCCCTGAGATGCCAGGAGGACGGCAGATTGTTTCTGTTCAGTCCATCAGCCACACAAAAGCTCCGAGATCAAAGAGCACAGGCTTAATTTATTTTGTTTATTTTACAGAGGAAATAGTGCTTCCTTGGACCAAAAGCTCTGAAGACTAAAAGCTGAATGGAGAGGGGGAGCATGGATTAAATGAATGGGCTGCCCAGCTCTGACCCAGTTTCTACCCCTCGCAGCGGCGATGGGGGAGGGAATTGCACTCTGGCTGTCTCTGCTTGGCCCAGAGGCCAGGCGCTTCCCCAGCTGTCCTCCCGTGGGGCCGGCGTTCTGCACAAGTCTGGCTTGATGGAAGTGTCCTTGAAGGTGGCTCAGGAGGACAGCGGAGGGGCGAGATGGGTAGTGGCTTCATGCCTACCTGAGATCTCTTAGGCTTGCCTGACGCTACCCTGTCCCCTTCCACAGTGGGGACAAGTGCAGATTTAGAGGAAACCCACCTGAATTTTGTAGGAAGTCACCAAGCTTGAAAAGTGAAGGAGTTTGGAGGAAGCTGGGAACAGGGTGGGTAAAGAGGGCAGGATGTTCCCACTCACCACTGAGTCCGGGTCAGTGTTGTGACTGCAGTGAGACTTGGTTCTAGGAATCTTGGGTTCAAGTTCTCGGTCCACATTTCATTAGGTGTGTGACCTCAAGCTGGACACTTAGTGCCTTTTAGAGGTCTCAGCTTTCTCACCTGTAAAATGGGCTTAGTGACAGCTGTTTTTCCTGCCTTTCAACGTTAGTATGAGGTTCCAAAGGAATTTGGAGTCTAAAAGTGCTGCCCTGAATGTAGTAGGTACTTAATAGACATTTCTTTGCCTAAATGAAAGAATGCATGATTAAATAGGAGAGAGCAAGCCTGGTATATTATCCTAGCACTTTATGCCCAGGAGAAGTGAGGGTTGCTGTGGCAATGACAGGGAGGAAGTTACCACAGACTGCACAAGGTGTCTGTGGGATCTACCATCCCTGTGGTTGGCCAGTTCTCTCGGGTGCCCTCCCTGCAGGAAGATCAAGGGTCAGATGAATGGTAGTTGAGTCTGTTTACACAGGGTAGGTGACTGAGAAGCACACCTTTGGAGTTGTGTGGGCCTGTTTCAGGGTTTCTTGTTTCTCTACAGTGTTTTAGACAGCAGTTCTTATGAGGACCTTAAAAGGGAACAGAGCCCGAGAGTGAAGGAAAGGTTCTAACTATGGCATTGTGAGTATATTTCTCTAAAGACTTAAATCACTATTCCTCAAATGAGGAAGGAAGGGGTGAATGCCTGACGAAGCAGAGAATACAGTCAAATTTAGTGATCACTGATGAACTCTGATTTTAAAAGAATCTTGTGAATGAAGAACACAGAACCACCTAAGGAACAGTCGATTGAAAGAGGTTGAGGGCAGTTGAAATGATCAGCTAAAACTAGTGAAACATGCTGAAGATAAGCACAGACCTTTATAGAATTGTAGGGACTGAGTTACAAGATGGATGAGATTGAGTGGGACAGGTGACAGTTAGCAAACATAAACAAAATAGACAGTGGGCATTACTGTTTTTTTTTTTTTCCTTCTTCTCCATTTATGAGATCCATTTAGAATGAAAAGGTAGAGCACATCTCTTGCAGGGACCTGGAGATGCCCAGGAAGATGTGTTCCCGGGGCTAGGTGGGTTCAGTGACAGGGTTCAAATGCACTGTAGATGTGATTGCAGAATTGAGGAATCTTTGATTTATCTTTTTGTTATGAGTTGAATTTTCTGCCTTCTTTGAATGCCTAGTAATTTTTGGTTGGATGCCAGACATTGTGGATTTTACTTGCTTGGGTACTGGAATTTTAGTACTCCTATAAATATTCTTGAGGTTTTTTTCTGGGACACAGTTGAGTTACATGACAACAGTTTGGTCCTCTGGGGTCTTGCTTTTAAGTTGTATTAGGTGGCACTAGAGCTGTTTTAATCTAGGGGCTAACTTTTTCCCACTAGAGAAGCAGTCAGTACTATTTTGAGTATTCTACCTGGTGTCCCGTAACTTTGGAGGGTTCTGCTCTGGCTAGTGGGAGCGTGTTCTGTGTGTGTGCTAATGATACTTAGCTGCTGCCGATCTCTCTCCTTTCTGGTGTCCTGCGCTTGTCCTCCCTGGAGCTCCACCTTCTCTTCAACATAGCAGTGAGGAATCATGGGCCCCCTCCACTGTGCTGCATCCTGGACACTCTGTCCAGCAGGAAGTTAGAGCAGCAGCTCAGGGTTTGCTGTCTTAACCTGAGTGAAAATTCATGTTGCAAATGTATTGTTAATTTCTTGTTGTTCCAGACGGAGTGGTAACACTGTCCCTGCTACTTCCTTTGGAGAGTCTTTGTATAGTAGAATGAGATGTTTGACCCCTAATGTTTTGTACGTTCTTGCATTTGCTAAACTTTCTCAATAGGCATTAAGAAGATAGATGCTGAAATATCCATTCTAATGACCTTCTGGACTAATTTTTATTTGGATGATTAGGTTAGGTTAGCAAGGGAAGTGCTGGTCCCAGGAAACTGGAATCGGCTGGTACTTCGGGACCACCGATGTCATCCTGTAGGGTTTCCACAGTGCATGACAATGGGTTTTGACAGCACACCAGCTTTGCCTTTGTCCTCAAAGCCACATTATCACATAGTTGCCACCATCCTTGTTCTCCAGATGGGATTATTGAACCTTCCCAAATGTAGGATTTGAATTCATATCTGTCCACAGTGTCCAGCATCTCATTTAGGGAGGACCAGAGAACTAGGACTTAAACATGAGCCGAGAAAACAAAGGCAGCAGATCAGATGCAAGATAAAGGATCCTTCTCCGTGCCTGAGTGGAGATAAGAAAACATCATCAGAAGCACAAGGAGATGGAATACTTATTCCTGGAAGAAGCTTCATTTTTAGAAGGGAATTTAGATATAATTTAGTCCCCAGTTTACAGCTGTGGTTGTCAGAAGCCAAACAGCCAGTGGCTCTCATGGTGTCATCGTATTCAAGGGCAGACAGAATTTTCCATATTGAGATTCTCCCTTAATGGCCCAGTACCCAGTGTATGAAAGAACTTTTCTTCGTGCACTTATAAAATATATAATTATCCCAGTAGCTGGATGCAACCTTGTTGATTATAAATAGATCATCACCTCGCCTCCTCATCACCATCAGTATGTCTTTCATGCTCCATTAAACGAACCCACTTGCTTCATTTTTCTAATAAACTTTTGCAAAAGTTACTCTCTCAAGTCTACCCAGAAAGACCCATATTTTGTCTCTTGGGCCTCCACTTGACTCCCCACCCGCCCCAGCACTGAGCATATTTTTGTGGCTGTTTGGCCTGATCTAGGGTCCCATGAAGGGTGCCACGGTGTGATCCCCAGGCATGCTTTGGGGATCTGGACTTCGTGGTAGTGGGTAGGCAAAGAGAAGCTCCGAGTCTGGTGGGCAGGCGGTGGTAGTGGAAGGGAAAGGTCTTGCTGAATTGGGTTAAAAAGGCTTTGCTGTCTTGGAATACTGGCTCATGTCCAAGGTAGCCAAGATCATTAAGCAAATATAGGACCTGTGATTTTAGTTTTACTGTTCTCAGCAAAGTTGGGGGATGGCGGATGGAGACTTCAAGTAGGGAGTTTAATCAGAGTCTGGGATGTTGTATAGGAAAATACTTGTTGGGTCTTTTTTCCTGGAGTGAAAGACTTATAAATTTCAAATACATTCTGTGGCGATCTACAAACTTGTTTCCTATGTTTTCGTGATTGAGCCATTTGCCCTCAGCAGAGAGACTACTCAGGTACAGAGGTCTCTGGAAATGGCGATGGCTGCAGCCTTCTGCTGACTGGGCAGGAGGGGTAGTTGATAGAACATATGGCCCGCGTGCTGCGTCAACTGCCTGGGCAGGTGCACACCTGGGCAGGCGCATTCCTGGGCAGGTGCACACTTGGCCTATATTTGAGTAAACTGCGACTTCAAACCTGGTTCTTGTGCCACCTTTTCTGGATGCTATCCTTGTGCCCTCAGCTGGAAGAGAGCTTCCCTCCTCCAATTCTGGTTTCTCTTTATCCATATGCCTGGTTTTAGGGCTCTGATCCCTTCCTGGAGTTTGAAGTAGCTGTGTGCCTTCTTACATCTTTGTCTGGACTGTACCCTCCTTGGATACCAGGGTCCAGGCTTAACTAGTCCTCTTTGTGACTTCTGAAGTGCATTGCGCATAGCAGGTGTGACTTGGTGGACAGGTCACCCGCAGGGGCACAGGGGTCCTTTTGTAATCTAGCCAATGTCCTCCAGCCAGTGTATGGCTCGGGGTGAAAATAAGAGAAAGATTCTACCCCGTTTTAATTCCGGGGTGCCTGGGGGTGGCTCCCCTTGTATTTCTGGGGTCTGGGGCTGAGAGTGTGTGGCTTCAGCTGTGATTCCAGCTAGGCCAGTAAGGTTGGGTCTGCTGCTCTGCTGACCTTTATAGTGGACCTCATGGGGCCACTTCTGTGTCCCTGGCTCATAACAGTGTGACCCTTTGGGAGCCTCCGAGGAAGACATCGCTGGTGGCACCAAAACCCCAAGTCTCTAAGGTTCTTGTTGGATGTCCCCTTCCTAATAGGGTGTCTTACAGTTCAAAACAGAAGCTTTTTTATCGTTCTAAAATTGTTTGTTTGTGGTAGAAAACTTAGGAAAGACAAAAAGCGTTTTAAAGAGAAAGCAGTTTCATCTGTCATTTGATAAAAGACCATATTTTATTGTTTTAGATTACGCTACAGTTTATTATTATATAGTAAAAAGTTATTTTGAATTCATGATTAGATCTTAGTATGTTTAAAATTTTAACATACATTTATTTTTTAAGAGCCGAAGTAATACATCACAAACAAATGCTTTTTAAAGGTACAGAACGAAAAGTTTTTTCTTCACCTACCCAGCCTAATCCCTGAAACCTTTCTCCAAATTCTGCCACTCTTTGTAAATTCTTTTCTGTCCTTCCGGGGGCTGGAAGTGCATATAGGAGCACTTTTATGTAGGGATACTTAGTGTACTTATTCCTTGTTTTATCTTTTGCAGTGCGAGGGCCTGGCGCATGCTAGACGGATGCTCTACCAATGAGTTCTAGCCCAGCCCATACTTGTTACTTTTTAAATCTGGAAACATGTAATGAATATTTCCCCTTGTTGCTACTGTTTCTAAAATATTTTTAATGGCATAATCACCATCCATCATGAGGGAGGACAGCCTTCTCTTTTGTTGGACACGGAGTTTCTTTCCAGTTTGTCATTAAAGTGCTGCTTACATATGTTTTTGTCTACCCCTACTTGCTTTTTCGAGATACCTTTCTAGAAATGCAAGTATCCCGGGAAAGGTTGATAGATGGGGTCAGATGAGAATCATTTTTGTGTTGGAAGGGGACCATTTATCTTGCCCCTAAGTTCTTTAAAAGTTATACACAAAGGCCCATTCTTGCTGAAATATTCAATACAGAAGTACATGCAGGGATGTCCTTTCTCAGCCTCCCTTCTCTTCTCAGAAATAACCTGGGTCAGGGCCAAATTGGAATCAGACAGGCCCGAATTCAGATTCAGGTTTCTTCTGGTCAGGTTTGTGATGTTGGATTAGTTATGAGTACCTTCTCGCCGAGCCTCAGTTTCCTTATCTGTGACGATGGACGTGCCAGTCATCACCTCTAGGATGTCATTAGGGTCAAATTGTGTGTAGAGGGCCTCGCCCATGGTGGCCCTGTGACAGATCAACTGATTGTGTAGTCTCTGTGTCACGGGCAGTCTGCAGGCTCGGGCTGAAATCTTGCTAGAAAACGGTTCCCTTGTTCTGATAAACACGGGGCTTTCTCTGCAAGGTGGCTTTCAATCCCTTCCCCCAGCATCACACAGTGCTGTGTGCCTGTGTAGGAGACGGAGCTCTGGCAGCCCAGGAGCCTTGGTGGTCCATGAATTTTAGCTTGCGTGCTAGCGTGGCTCCTGCCCTTTGAGTATCAAGATCTCGTCAGCCCTTTATGAGGACAGATACATCCTGGATGACTGTTTCTGAGAATGCTGACATTAGGGAGAGGAGACACAGGCCAGAGAAGCCCCAGCTTGTTTGGGCATTCACCAAGTGTCCCCTTGGAACATTAACCCACGCAAAAGTTTCAGCACGACACCATAAGCTCTGCTATTTATATTGCACAGAACTCTGCAAACATCTTTAGTAACACTAAGCCTGGGATGTTTTACCAGCATCTCTAATTATAACCTTTTTAACATTTATGTTGCAGCCACACTGTCCCGATTAAAGTGCCACACGAGCAGTACTGTTTTGCACCCAGCGACGGCATTGTGCCTGGTGCCACCAAAACTGACCTTCTAGGGAATAAAGGGCTGAGCCATCACTTGGGGTGGTGGGGTACCAGTGAGCCACAAGATCCAGAACATCCCGGGGAAGGATTTCCTGTGCTGCCTTCAGGAGCCAGCATGCTTTGGGATCCCCAGGGAGCCAGAAGAGGGCACGTTCTGGTGTCACTGGCTTGTCATTTCATCTTCTTGATCAACAGCTACCGTAAGTGTACAGGGAAGAGAGGTATGCCCTACCAGGGCTCAGTCAACATGTGAAACGTTAAGTTATTCTGTGCGTGTCAAAGGTGACCTGAGCGTCGTCGTGGGAGAAACGGGCATGTCAGCAATGGCCAACGATCAATTCTGCGGAGGGGTTGGACGCTGTGCCCAGTGGGGTTTCTGGAAATGGATGCTGAGTTTGGACTCTAAATGTTGATTGAGAGTTGCTGGTAACCATTTTCTTCCATGGGCTCTTTGGAGTGGGGTGCAGGAATCTAAATCGCAAGCTTGAAGGGGCCTCCTCAGCCCTCTGGCGTCTCAGCCTGAAGCCTTTCACCAGGCAGCCGTCTTTTCTGGGTGTGTGTTAGACCCTGAGATGGTGGAGGGCCGGTCTGCCCGGAAGGCGGGTCTCTTCTGTTCCTCAGAAAGCGTCAGGGCTGAGGGATCTTCCTAGTTTGTGGCTATTCCGCTTCACTGTGATCCAGGGTGTCCTTAGCCAGGGATGAAGGAACAGAAGTTTCTTCCCCTGGAGGCAGGTGCCCCGGTCCAGCCAGCTCCCTCCCAATACCAGCCTTACCTCCCAAGTGTCTTCCTGTCATTCACACCTGTTCCTGTTCATTTCCCTGGTGTCCTGTGTGTCCCCTTGATCCCTGACTCGTGTGCTTCTTGGCCAACAAGAGCTACAGCTTGAATCCCTGTCACATGCATTTGGATTTCCTCTGTGTGTCCTCAGAGACCCTGACTTGGGTGTCGTCATGGTATTTTGGGATTTGACAAAGGCACAGAGATAGAGAGACCCTATAGCCTGTTCGTGGCTGACCTCCCTCAGCCTTGACTAATGTCCACGGTGACATCTGTGGATAGTAAACATGTTCCTGGTGGGATTGAATTTCCTGTTATCACACATCAGCATTCCTGAAGCCGGATCGCTGGCTGCTAACTGCTAGCTTGTACCTGGGCCAAGGTTGGCTTTGGGTCTCTTCCTCAGTCACTCTGTCTCCCATCAGAGTCCTGTTAGGAAATGTGGCACAGCGAATGTCACAAGACCTCTACTCAAGAGTCCTAGATGTATTTCAAGGTAGAGTTAGTTAGAAGCTTTTCTTAAAAGACCACGTTGAAATTGTTTATTCACTGATATTTTTCTATCTGTAGGTCAGCTATAGGTTCCTTTGAACAACGGCATAAGAACTTCATATGTTTGGTTTTCTATAATTTGCTTGCAGTGAGTGTGTGTGTGTCTATGTGTGTGTATGTGAGAGAGAGAGAGAGAGAGAGAGAGGGAGGGAGAGAGAGACAGACTGTAGATTATTTCCTTCTGCAATCCCATCTCAGCTCAGCACGGGGCCTGCTACATCAGCTCTGTGCATACCAGCTTTGGGCTTCCAGATATTATTGAAGTTTACCTTCTTGAAAGCTGAGATTCAGGCCATATTTATTTTCTGATGGCTTCCCTGAGCTTTTCTGACCCTAAACGAAGTTTGCTTTCTATCCTTAAACGTTAGGGGCTCTGTGCTATTAGGATTCGAGAATTCCGGCCAGGTCTGGGGTGGGCCTCAGGCATCTCGCCTGTTCTCTTCGGTTGCTGTAGAGACCACATCTTGAGCCTGACATTGGCCTGGTTAGTTCTGTACATTGCACCTCTTGGGTCCTAGGGCTGGAGACACTATTGTTCCCTGTTCAAGTGGAGAAATCCCTCTGCCATCCAGCAAGGCTCATCAAGGCCTTGACCAGAGCTGGGAGTCAGAAACTCTTAGAGTGTGTTTTTTGCTTTCCAGAGAGGCTGCTTAGCCATTCCCAGGGCTGATGGGGGCCGGGGGTCCTTACGCCGTCATCATGAACGTTGGGTAGCTCTGGGGACAATGACCACTGCGGGGCAGCCTCCACTCCTCTGCAGGGGGATTATGGGAGGTATTGTAGGTGGCATTTCGGCATTTTATGGCTCACAGACCAGGGGCAGGGTCATGAGTATAATCGCCAGGTGGTGTATTAAGGTGGCTGCAAATCAGCTGACAGGTGTGGCTTTGTTATTAATTCCACTCAAAGTCATTCCTTGCTATTTAAGACTCTAGCCAGCCACCTACACTGTGTTCCCCTGCTGCCTGCTGCTTTTGAGGAAGAGAGAAAAGATCTCTTTCTCCCCTGCACCTCCCTTGCTGCTTCTCCTTGGTGGCCCCGCCAGTGGATGAGAGTCCCTCCACCCTCCGAGCCTGGGCCATCACCATGCTATCGCGTGGACAGGCAAACACATTAGCTTGAAAAGCAAACACATGCCAGGAAGGAGGACGGTCCCCATATCATGGTAGCCAATGTGCAGGGCAGGACCCCTGAGCCAAGCTGGGCAGAAGGAAGATGACAGAGTAAACAGCAGGTGTCAGACGCTTTGGGAAGTGCAATTAGAATCACAGTGGACAGCTTCAGGAGCCCCGGGGACAAAGGTTGAATGTGCAGATGTCTGTGGCCACCGGCCTGGTCCTTCAGGGTGATGGGGAAGGGGAGAGAGTAGAGAAACCAGCCCTTCAGTAGGTGTGTGTTGATAAAAGCTGCTAAGGACACACCTTCATGAGTACTTGCTGTGTTCCACGCTCTCTCTCTCAGCTGGTCCTCCTAAACCAATGCAGGAGGTCAGTGCCACCATAGGGCCCATTGGACAGATGAGCAAACTGATGCATTGAGCAATTGAGCCACTCGCCCAAGGTCTTGTAACAGGTAAAACAGCAGAAGATCCAGGAGGCCAAGCTAGGCTTATCTGGCTTGGGATTGGGGATGGCGTGGGGAGAAGGAACTGACACAAACAATGGGTACAAAAAGCCTGTTTTGGTTGATGAGGAGCTCAAGGGGGTAGGAACTATGGTCCTCAATTAAGAGGTGGCAGGTGAGAGGTGGGGGACCTCCACATGCGAGGCTTCCTTCTGCAGCCACTGAAGCCTGGTTCTGGGTCATTCAGCTTGCCTGGTTCTGGGTCTGGTAGAACCACCTCCTGGGGCAACTGCTGCAGCCTAGGAGTGGGGTGGGGAAAGAGCAAGGGCTGAACAGGAGATAGCAAAAGCCTTGGGGGACCTGGCTGGGTCTTGGCCTCATGGACAAGGGACACCTAAAGCAAATGGACGTTCTTTTGTTTTCATCTGTGTAGTACTGGAGATTGAACCCAGAGCCTTTGCACTGAGCTACTTCTGCCCTTTTTTATTTTCTATTTTGAGATAGGTCTTGCTAAGTTGCCAAGTTTCCCAGGCTGGGGTCAAACTTGCAGTAGTCCTGCCTCAGCCTCCCAGACTGATGGGATTATAGCATCTCACTAAGTCACTAAATTGCTCAGGCTGGGCTCAAATTTGTGATTGCCCTGCTTCTGCTGAGATTATAGACAGGTGCACCATGCCTGGCTGCAAATGGACTTTGGAAGTCTCCTGTCTGATCTCTAAGAACTGTAAGCAGCCCCGGCACATCGCCCCCTTGTGTACAGCTGGGGAGGGGACACCCAGCAGATCCAGGTGATTCCCAAACTGCCCTGGCCCTGTTCTAGTTAGGGTAGAAGGAAATGGCATGATGCAAAGAGCAGAGCCCCCACTTTCCAGTTCTGCCAGTGGGGACCCTGGCTTTGTTGGCAAGACTGAAAACATCCCAGCTTATTGTCCACTGCTTCTATTTATAGCTACCAAATAATTAAGCGGCTCAGGCGATTGGGGGTCCACAAGGGCCGCCGTGCTGGTGGGCCATATGTTGAGGCTGTGGGGTCGCTGCGTGGCTAATCGGGGAAGGGGGAGCGCTGGAAAGCATCTCATGGATGTTCATGCTTCATTTCTTCCCAGTGTGCTTTTGGTCAACAGAAAGATTAAAAATAGCATTTAAAAAAACTCTCTCTACTAGATGTGACCACTGGGGCTTCCGCATGCCTCTCAAATGACAGAGTGCCAACTTGTGACAGTCTTAGGAGCTCACCTGCTGGAGACTTCCAGAGTCTTTATCCCTAGTCAGTCTCTCAGGTGCATTATGACCTAACTTATTGCTTTGTGCTGTCAAGACCCAAGAGCTTTGTGGTCAACACCTGGGAAGAGTCAGCAGCTTCTTCCCCAGCCTGTCGCCAGCAGGCATTTTGGTCACGATTCGCCTGTACCGTCCCTCTCCTTCAATGTGAATCAATTCTTTGCACTGGAAGCCTTTGAACTCTCTCTTGTAGTTCTTCATAACCGATATAATAAATTATTGTGAACTGTAGTCGCCCCACTGTGCAGTGGCACTTCATTGTTGCGACACCCTTAACATTTATGTTTGTTCACTTCGGTAAACACGGTTATTGCGCTGCATGCCAGTGGGGCATATTTTAGTACATGGTGACAAATACAAATGGCACTTTGTTGTGAAGGTCATGCCACATGAATGGCAGAGACAGCCCCTGCTTTGGCCCTTGTAGTGGCTGTATGACCTTGGGAAAGTTACTCTACTTCTCTGTATTCAGTTTCCTTCTCTTAACCCTGCTGGAAGGATTAATTACATGAGATACTGCAAATACTGTGCTTAGCACACAGCCTGGCACCTGGCGAAGCCCAGCAGGGATTCCAGTCCTTCGCTGCTTCCTGTCAGGTAGTTAATATTCTGCTAACAAACACCTAAGTGCTCCAGGGAAGCCAGACTATAAAGGATTGCTTGGGAGAGTGGAGAATCTGCTTGTAATGTAAATAGTCAACTCTAGCTTAAGTTTTGCAGTTTGGTAAGCCTCCAGTTCTGCCCGTTACATTCTCCAGCCTGACTGAACCCGGGATTCTGGGAAGTCTCTCTAAGTTGGGGTTGATTTGAGGGGCAGTGGTCAGGGGTGTGGCCCGTGATGGTGGCTTTGCTGCCGTGTTTGATGGGGCCCAGCTTCCCCCTGCAGGGCTGAAGGGCACCTGGAGGTCCCTGCCACCATTCAGACCTGCAGGGTTACCACTGGGTCATTGTCTCCATATTTTGCGAGCCACTTTGCCGATCACCGGGACGTCTGAGATCTGCTCCATATAAGGGTTTTTAAAGCATTCTTCTTGTTCGGATTCTGGGTCTTGAGCTCTCATCCAAGATTGAGAACCGGGGTTCTCTTTGGACTTTTCTGTCCTGTGTAATCTGAAGGCCAAGGATATACTGGACCAGAAACTGGGTGCCCGGTTCCGCCAACACACCTGTGTTGTCTCAGCATTATTCCTTTGCGTGCGCCTGATGGACTTGGACCGGAAGGAATCTGCTGGTGTTGTTACACAGTCTGGATGTTCAAGTTTGTTTAGAGTTTATGCTTTCTCCAGGTGCAAGCCACACAGCTAGGGCGTGCCTGCCACCTTCAGACGGGACCTTGACCTCTGAGGACAGATCAGTTCTTTTCCACCTTCCTACTAGGCCTGTGGAGTGTCTCAGGGAGGAGTCTGCTTGCTCTGACCTGTTGAACGCCTCTCATCCTTCTCTTCGCCTTTGAACAAAGGCCCAGCCAGCCTCGGGGAGTGGCACTGAGCCCGAAGCTCATAACCATTCTGTTTTGTGTTGTGTTGTGTCTTCTGGTTTTTCACAAGTGATTACCAGTTTTCACCCGTGGCAATATTAAAAAATTTGACTGAATTGCATTTATTTATTAAAAATGTGAGTCTAGTGGAAGGAAAAGGGCTGTAGATAAGCATGCAGGTACGTGCAGGTAGGGCAGAAATTGTGATGGGGCACATACACACTACATTCAGGAAGCCTGGACCCAGCCCCTCTGATCAGTCCCAAACCCACAGACCCTGACCCCATTTCTGACCCATTCCTGATAAATAGCAAAGGGGTGACTTCTGCTAGCCAGGAAGTTCCTCGGAAGCAGAGTTGGTATCTTTCTCTTCACTTCTTCTTTTTTAAAAATCATTGTCTTTTAGTACCCAGCACGGGGACCTCAAGAAATATTATTATTCACTTGTTCATTCATTTCCAGTGCTGGGGGTTGATCCCAGGGCCTTGTGCATGCTAGGCAAGCGCTGTAGCACTGAGCTACACCCCAGCTTGCATTATTCATTTAGCACACTCTTGAACACTTGCTCCAGGCCAGGCTGCAGTAGTGAGAGATGCTGCTGCCAAATGGTCAGTGTCTTCATACCAGAGAACTTGTCCCAAGTTCACGATGACCGCAGACACACGGTGCAGAGATCTGGCCGGCTTAGGGAGAGCCGAGGACGGATCGCTGGCCTCAGGGTATGTGTGGGGACAGGTGTGTCGGGAGACAGCTGTCTCTCCAGCGCGTGATGCCTGTCTGTTCTGGTGCCACCAGCGCTATCCCACTCTGTCCGGAATGAGGTGTGTCCTTGCTCCGTGCGCCTGCCCATCTCCCCTGGAGCAGCAGCAAGGACACCTGTCCTGGGGCAAGCCCCCTTCCCGCTGGCCAGTTCTTCCTGGTGACACAAGCCTCGCCTCCAGGGCTGCCTGAGAAAGTGCTGACGGTCACTCCTAGGGGCCAGCGAGGCTCTCGGGACAGCTTTCTGTGTGGCTGGCAGGTGCAGGGCTGCAGAAACAGGAGGAAGCTCAAAGGCAGGCAGTGCGTGTGAAAGTGCTGCGCATGGGACGAGGAGAGTGGTGTGGAGGCTGTGGCAGGTTGGTGACACTGGTGATGGGAGAAGGTTTACTGGGCCTCCCACAGCAGGGTGGCGGTCTGTCTCGGTCACCTTCCTCCCTGGGACAGAATACCTGATACCTGCGATTTAAAGGATGAGAGGTTTCTTTTGGCTCATAGTTCAGAAGTTCCAGTCCATGTTGGCAGGTTAGGCTCAGAAATGGCATGGCAGAAAGACCGGTGGAAGATGGCTGCTCAGACCATGGTGGCCAGGAAGCAGACAGAGGAGGGAGGGGTTGGGGAGGAGGTCTACCTTCCAGGTCAGGCCCCTAGAGATGGACCTCCCCCCAGGCCCCAGCTCCTCACAGCAAGCCAGCGCTAGTGCCTTTCTGGTTCAGGCTCCTCCCAAAGACCCTGCTCTGAGTGTAGGAGTCTGTGGGGGACGTTCTCGATCTAATCCATAGCAAGGACATTCTGTGGCATGGTTATTCTGGGACGCAGCTGGGGTACCCTGGGGACACTTTGCTGCCCTCCATTAGATGCCACTGTTTGGACCAGTGATGTCCAAATCGTCTGTCAAAATATGAAATCTCTCGTTTTTGAAAACCTCAAGTAGCCATCGTGACTGTCGCCTGATGTCCAAGCCCGCTCTTCTCTGGCCTTCTCAGTTTGGAAACACAAAGCACTGTTTCTTCTCACTTATGAGAGGATAACGGGGGCCCTTTCCTCACCCTGACCCAGAAGCACATACCTCCTTCCTCATCTCTGCTCCGCCCCACCCTCCCCTCTCTGACTCTCCCTCCTGCCCCCACCCTGTCCTTTGCCTCTCCAGAAGTCTCTGTCACACCGTACAGGATAAGACATTCTGTTTTACATGTTTTTTAAAGAAGTTGAACCAGCCTGAAAATTGCTGCATCAAAACGAGTATGGTGCAAATGCAGGGTTGGATGTGGGCATCTCTGAGTGGTCTGCTTCTTGTCCTGCCTCTGTCACCACCACATGGTGTCAGGGTGCATGTGCCTCCCTCCCCTGCCTTCTCGCCCTCAGGGGAAGGGGTTGGGCTCCCATTTGAGGGAGCCTCCTTATGACTTCCGCATGCTGCCCTGCTCCATGGTGGAGGTGACTCTGAAGCTGATGTTGGGGCCCCTTCTGCTTCTCGGGTTATGTGGGTCTCACACTGCACTCACGTCCTGTGGCCGGGAAATCGGGGGAAGCAGCAGATTGAGAGGAGCAGCAGGCTTGTTGTGGATGGGTCTTTTTGGAGGCTGTCATATAGACAAGACAACAGTGAGCCGGGGCCTTCTGTACCTTGGTCTCCACTGCAAGCCCAGGACCCAGAGTAGGGGCGATAAAAAGGGACTGAAAGAACACGGGGTGCGTGCATGAGTTTTATACAAAACCATCAATAAGCCTCAGAGAGGTGAAGTCCTTTGGGTATCTGTCTGTCTGTCTATCTATCTATCTATCTATCTATCTATCTATCTATCTGTCTATTGTCTATCTACCTATGTATCATCTATCTATCTGCTTATTTATCTGCAGTACTGGAAACTGAATCCAGGCCTTCACACTGAGATACATTCCGAGTCCATTTTTTTATTTTTCATTTTGAGACAGGGTCTTGCTAAGTTGCTGAATTGCCCAGGCTGGCCTCAAAGTTGCAATCATCCTGCCTCAGCCTTACAGAGTGCTGGGATTACAGGCGTGTACCACCATGCCTGGTTCTGGGCTCTCCCTAACACAGTAATCTGAAGGTGCTGGCAGGGGGAAGGAAAGGCGAAAGGAGGTGTTCTTTGCTTTTTGTAGTTCAAACTGAGCTCCAACTCGCGGCCGGCCTCCTGTCTCAGCCTCCCATGTGTTGGGATGACAAGCATGTGCTACTATACTGGGTCAAAGCGCTCTTAAAAGCTTTGACTCCGCGCACTGAAAATTCCTGTGTATAAGGCTGGCCTTTGCTTTTCTGTCCCCAGCCCAGCGCCCCAGCCTCCCAGCCTTGGGCCGTTGCTTTCCTAGTGGCCCAGACTCCAGGGCAAGCTATAAGTCCTAGCAGTTGCTGCTGAGTTTGAGCTGCGGCTGTCAAGACACACGTGGCCTGCAGCCGTCTGCGGCTGGGACCCAGCATCTGCTCAGTGACCTGGTGGTCCTCTGAGTATTCGTCGGACCGGCTGGAGCCGAGGAAAGCCGGGACAGGGACCCCGCCCTGCCCCATGGCTCAGGAACCTTCACCATTGCTGTGTCCTTACACTCTTCTGTTTGGAAAGTCATGAAGGGCTTGGAGCAACCCCAGGGACTCTGTTCTGCCCGCCAAGGCTGACAGAGGAATCTTTTGATACCAGAAGCCTCAAGGTATGATTGTATTTTTGTCCGCATGCAAAACCGAGGAACGTCTCACCACCCAGTTTCCTTGACATATTATTATTTTATTTTTTTGGTTATGCAATCCGAGAATGGGAGCCAGTCTACAGCCTCTCCAGGGCCTGGTTTGGCAACTGAGATGATGGGGAAAGCGAAGGATAAGTCACTGTAGGTTGCCTGGCCCAGCTGGATGGGAACTGGGAACTGGATTTGCTGTCTTCAGGGGAGACCTGGGACCAGCCTTCCTGAGCTTGCGATGGTCTCTTGTCTTTGGGAACCAGTGCGAGTGTAGACAGAAGTAGACGGTGGATGTGGCTCTGCAGCCTAGAAAGGCCAGCACAGAATATGACACATGAAAATGAGGAGGACGGAGAGATGCAGAAGGGCTTTATTGTGTTATTGATGGTCTGTGAATTATAATCAAAGCATATCGATGGGAAGGGCCTTGATCTTTGTTGGCTGATGGGTTATTTTTCCCACCAGAGGCCCACTGATTGAGGCCCACTCTGTGCCAGCCACAACACAAAGGTGAATTGTATCGATACAGAGATGACTTAGGCTTGTGACTCCTGAGAAGTGTGCTTGGGTTGGCAGGCGAAGTGTGCCTGGGCAATGTCGAGGGGATGGGGCCTCCCGAATCCTTTCCTGGTTAGCGCCCTTTTGAGGGCTTCCTCAGCCGTGTGCGTGCACCTGCCTGCTCTTTTTGCATGCCTGGGACTGTGCGTGGAGCTTCTTCCCCAGGTGTGGTTCCCGGATGGATGTTCCGGGTGGTGATGGTGGTAGAACCTGACTGTGTATCTTCTGTCTTGTGGGTGACATCCAGGTCACTGTGTAATAAGAGGAGGTGACTGGGAATTGGGACTACGAGCTTCTAGACTCGGCTCTGCCACACATCTGTTAAAGGGATTTAGTAACGTAGCTTGCTTATTGCTTCAGTTTGTGTGATTAGTGAGGAAGCTGGGTTGCCTAGTGCACACGCACGCGCACACGCACACACACAACCATTTATTCATGCATGAAAAGGTGTGATAAAAATATAGTGAGTACTTAATTTAAAAAGAATCTATCACAGTAAAAGGCACATTGTCATTAATCTTGCTGTCTTTGAACACACTTATCCCACCGTTCTTGCCACTTTCTGAAGTAGTCCTGAAAGTCTTCTTTTGTGAGTGCTTTTAGTGGTACTGATACGCCTGCCTCAATGTTGCGAATTAATGCAAAACATTTCTCTTTCATCGTCATTTTGACTTTGGGAAAGAGCCAGAAGTTTCTGGCCAGGTGCCGTGAGTAAGGTGGACGAGAACACACAGAATTGTTTTTACCAGCCTGCCTTTTCTGTGGATGGTACTCAGCAGCACAGTTCACTGCATTTTTGATCACACCTTGTAAAGACATGAAAGAGGACTTCTAGAACTGCTTCAGGAAGTGACAAGAATGATAAGTATGCTCAAATCAAAGGGACATATTTTGAGGGGATTAATGGCAATACATCTTTTGCACAATTTAAAAAACTTAAACCTTCATCCTATGTTTTGGCCACCCCTTGTATATAATATTATATATTTGATATGCATCATATGTGTATGTTTATATATGTCATATATAAAAATAAAATATACCAGGGTGGTCTGGCATATCATACACACACACACAAACACACACACACAGACACATATACACACGCATACACATATATTTGATGTATCATAATATATTCTTGGGAAGATTATTAACTGTGAAAAATATAAATAATAGGAAAAAAGGGGTTTTGTTTGGGAAATTTTGCAAAATGCTAGGTTAAACAAAGCTATGAAACAGTTTTCTTCTTACTGCACAAACTTTTCAGGGCCTTTAATATACTAATATGGGGAAATCACCAAAAAAGTTATATGAAATGAAGTGATTCCTAGACTTAGTTGACCACGGAATACTTGTGTTCCTCAACTAATGTTTCTGGCGATCTACTCTGGGAATTCTGAGGTGAGGTTGGTGATTTTCAACTGGGATGATTTTGCCTTCCGGGGGACAGCTGGCAACATATGGAGATACTTTAGTTGTCGCAAGTGGAGGTGGTGGGTCACTACTGGCATGTCATAGAGCAAAGCTTCTCATCTTGCCCAAATCCCCATAGTGTGCTGGTGGAGAAACCTTGGACAAGAGAGTCCCAAGACACCTCCCCTCCAGCTTTAGTGCCCAGGGAGTTGGGTGATGGGGTGACCCTGCCTGGCTTGGGTCCTGGTTCCCTCCGAGGCCTCTCTGATCCCTGAGTGGCTCTGTGCTCTGGAAAGGCAGGAGAAGCGAGGCCGCCCGGCTTTCTCTGGCAACCATGTGAGCGTGGCGCATAAGCTGCACGCCAGTACGTCCACAGATTGGGAAGCGCGGCCCGGCCGGCTGGCAGCGTGGGGTCTGGAGCCCAGGTGAAAAGGACACGAAGCCTCCCTCCCCTGGGTCTCATTTCCACCCCGACTGGCAAGCTGGGGGAAGCTCACTTTGCTCCTGTTGCCTGGAAAAACTTGGATTTCAGAGCCCACTGCCTGCCAAGAGCGCTTCCCGCAGACGAGCTGAGATTCCAAGAAGACTCTCTGGCTCCTGAGATTCACCATCTTCATAAGGCTTTGAAATCACAGATGGTCTTTAGGACTACTCAAGATATTCGTGCCTCAGCTCGACCCCTCCCTCCCCCAAACGCATTTTTCTTGAGCCTCCAAAACAGGATAGGTAATGGAAACTGCATCAGGGCTGACCCACAGGGACCCGAAAGGGGCCGGGACCTTGGTGTCTCAGACAAGATTAGTCGCGACTGATTAGCCTCTCACAGAAGTGAGTCTGCCTATAGACAACGGCAGGAAGTCAGCCTGCGCCCTCTCGAGGTTGGCTCTTAGCTTCCTTTCTCCCTCCCGGCTCAGGTTCTGCTGTCCCTGAGGACTTGCTCCTACCTCTGGGCCACGTGAGAGCCCCAGGGGAAGCTCGCTCCCTGCCCGCCCCTACCCTGCCAGCTCATCAGAGGGCACCTCTGTGTTCGGGAGAAGAGCCATTCAGTGATTCTGTGGAAGGCATAGGCAGGCATCAGCAGTGGCTTGGTCACCCCAGCCCCATACCTGCCAGTAACTCAGGAGCACTCTGGGGAAGTCTCATTAACAGCCACCATCTGTCTTCCCATCTGTAGACAGGGAGCTTTATCCTGGATCCAGAGACAGCACACGAAATCGAATGAATGAAATTTGGCTACAGGATTTGGAGAGGATTGTAGAAAACATCATTGTTCCAAAGGATGTTCTGTGATGGATGACCTGTAGGGCAAAAACCTGGAGCGCACTTAACAGGTTCATACATTTGTGTGATACCCATGTGCTAGGAAGGGCTGCTGTTTCTTCCAAAGAAACAGAATCTGTAACCATGGAGATGAAGAGAGAGGGGAAGAAAGGTTTTAGGCTGGTTAGGCATGAGAGGGGCTGGCAAAGATCCCCCACCACCTCTGATCAGCACAGAGTCAGTATCCTGCACGGGTACCCAGCCCGGGGCTCTCTGTGTCTCCACTAACCCTCACGGCCACCCTCTGTGGTGGATATTAACAGTGTCCCTTCCCATTAAGGGTGCTGAGGCTCAAGGGAGGCCAGAACCTGCCTGAGGACGTTGAGTTAGTAACGAACAAGCTCTTCTCTCTGTGTCCCCTGTAAGTGCTGCCTGGCGAGTTGGGTTCTTGGGTCCCAGCCCGTACTGACCTCTGATGCCTTGGTATTTAGCCAGGCTTGGAGTCCTGGGGTGGGATCTGAGTGGCCATCTAGCACAGGTTTCTTGGTTGCACACATGTCTTTTGCGAAGGATTGCAGGGCACCGTGCTCAGGAATTGCATGTGCTGTATGTTAGAACTGAAGTCCCCTGAGAAGACTTTTCCAAGTTCTGGACTCAGCCCATAAGCGGATTATGAAATCAGTTTAGCAGATTGAATCCCACATTAAAAACAAATACAAGATATCCAAGTACCTGCTTGCAGCAGGGTTAGGTGTTATTTCAGGAATCCCATGTTGCAGTTACTTCTGAGTAGATGTGTGTGGGTTACAACGTAAAACATATTTCTTTTGTTTGTTGTTATTTGATACATGATAATTGTACATATTTATGAAGTACAGTGTGATACACATTCAGTACATACATACATTGGGTAATAATCCAATCAGGGTGATTAGCATATTCATCACCTCATACATTTATCGTCTTTGTGGTGAGAACATTAAAAGTCTCTTCTAGTTACTGTGAAATATTCAGTGCAGGGTTGCTAACCACAGTCACCTATTGTGCAATAGAACACAGAAATTATTCCTCCTGTCCAACTGCAACTTTGTACCCATTTAACCATCTTGAGGCTCTGGCAGCCATACCTCCACTCTACTTACTTGACGTCAGCGTCTTTGTTTCTACGAATGAGGGCGATTGTGTGGTATTTGCCTTACTGTGCCTGGCTTATTTCACTTGCTGTTCTTCATTTCCATCCATGTTGTCACAAACGCCAGCATTTCCTTCTTTTTCTGGCCGAATAGTATTCCACCGTGTGTATAGACCACAGTTTCTTCATCTGTTCTCCCTTTAACAGACACTTGTTAGATCTCCTGTCTTGGCTGTTGTGAATGTGACATTTATTTCTTCTTTGGTCAAGATCATGAGTCTGAATACACTCAAGAGAAGCTGGGCTTACAGCTGATGTTCCTGAGGGAGTCGGGAAGGGTTTGCTTGCTCAGGTCTCTGCTGGGATGGGCGTCAGAGAAAGTGGCAGACACAGCAGTTCTCAGAGGTGTCTGGGCAACGGTCGGTTGGGGCCCACTCAGAGCCGGTCTTAGAGGAGATCCCTGCCAATCTGTGTGCCTTTTCCTTTCCAGTTAGAGACTGGCTCTGCTCAACAAGACAAGAGGCAGCATCTACCAGAATAGCAGCTACCTGGTGTTACCCAGCGTGAATGCGAGAGCCTGGCTGTGACTTCTGGGCCAGTCATGTACAGCTCTGCGATGCGGGGTAGTTCACCTGGCCTCCTGTGTCTCAGTGTCCTCATCTGTAAAAGGGGCGTAATAATAGTATACACTGCATGAAGCTGCCATAAGGATTAGTGAGTGTGTACAGAGTGCTTAGAACAATGCCTGGCAGGCAGCCACCACACACATGTGTGTGTGTTATATAAAAACAAGTCATATCGACTTCATTCAAGTGCCCTAAAGAAGGCTTTTCCTAGGTGAGACATGAAGCAAGTGTTGGAAGATTGCTTCATTTGATTTTATTATCATCATTATCATAAATAACTCCTCTTTTCTGGGTCATAAATATGTTCTGCACATTGTGCTGTCTCCCCCAGGTATGTCCCACGATCCAGTGAAGTAGGACTCCTTCCACCCATTTTATAGATGGGAAAATAAATGTTTGAAGAGAGGCCGAGCCAGGCCCAGGTTGGGTGGCTCTGAAGTCTGTGCTGTTGAACTGGTGACACGTTCTGTCTTTGGCCGGCTGCCATTGCTTCCTTTAAAGATGTGGCTGCTTTGGTCCTTTCCTGGTTGTGCGTGAGGAAGGGTGCTGTCCTTCCTGCTCGGCAGAGGGACGTGCAGAGTGCTCTGAGCCCTCCCTGAGGGGTGAATCAGATGCTGTGAAGACCTGGTTTCCTATATCCCCAGATAGTCTCGTCTCGTCTGCAGGTCAGCAGCCTGCACATGGCTCTTCCCCTCTGAGCCTAGAGCCAAGGCCTTGTGTGGACAAAGGGCCTTCAGAAGGACGCAGGCCCAGCATGCGGGGTTCCGTTGCCCGGCCTGGATGCAGGGCTTCACAGACACCCATGCATTTTTAAACAGCCTCCTGCCTTTGGTGGAAGGACCTCAGAAATGCCAGAATCATTAGGGCTGTGAGTCATCCTGCTCCATGCTGGGGAGTGAGGCTCTCAGCTCTGTTCTCAGCTGGAGAAGTCCGGCCAATGGGCCAGGTGGGAGCACAGCCCAGGCCGCTGTGCCAGGGCACCCTAGGGCCCATGCTGCAGGGTGGGGGTGTGCCGATTGGCAGGCGAGTGGTGGGATTAGGTGAGGACAGTGAGAAGGCCTGGCCATAGCTCAGCGGGGTCTGACTTCAGCAGAGCCTGACTACGGCCCCGTCTCTCCCAGCACTGTGGACGGAGGTGAGGGAGAAGGCAGGCTGCCGGCCCCTGGGGAGTCTGGTCTAGTGAGAGAGACACCTCTGCTCAGGAGCCTCAAGGGTGCTGTAGGGACCCAGAGGGGGCTTTTGGGGGAACCAGGGTGGTCAGAAAAAGCTTCCGACTAAAGAAACTCAGGTGAGGGTGTTTGGGATGTGGGATGACTAGAGTGGTAGCTCTGGGCGGTGTGTTTAAATGGAGCTTTCGACCCTTCTGTAATTGATTACCGGCTAGTCAACTCTTACCTCCTCCTCATTCATTCACTCATTCAACAAATACTACTATCTCCCTCTCTGGCCTAGGCCCAAAGCCAGGCCCTGCACAGACTATAATGATCACAGCAGCATGCCGCCTCCCCTTCCAGGCTCGGTGCATCCCCATGTAGCTGTGGAATTAAAACTGCAGAGTCTGGTGAAGGAAGTGCATGGTGTGCTGTGAGCAGGTGGAACAGGGGCCCTGATTTAGACTGGGCCTTATTGCATGCAGCTGTCAGAATTGCGCCATCCTTCAAGGCTTGTGGAAATCCCCCGTCCCTCATTAAACTGGCCTGATCTGCAATGACCGTCTCATGCCGTTTACCAGGTCCTCTGCCATCCTCTGTCTTCCTCTCTGCTGTCGTAGTCTACCTTTATCTAGTTGCAGGTGCCTGTCTCATTTACTCCAGTGGGTCTGTAACTCTTGAAGGAGAGTGTATTTTCTTGTCTGAGGGCATGCTGCAAACACTCCACATCTGGGAGATGAGAACTGTCATTGAATGAACAACACAGGTCTTCATTCCAAGCCCCTGAACCCCCTACAGGGGGGCAGCAGATCCCAGAGGCTGCGCTCGGTTTAGTCACTTACTCACCGTGGGACTGAGGGCAGGTGCTGTGACCTCTCCGAGTCTCTGAGTCCTCTGCAGAAGGAGGAGATGTTAGAAATACTAGGAAGGATGGAAAAGATGAGCGCATGTGCGTTCCTGCGATTCATACTTGGCACACAGTGTTCTGTAAGTTCGTAGGAATGTGTCAGGCTCATCCAGTGTCTCTGGAAATCCTCACAAACCCGCTGCAAAGCATTTATAATTATTCTTCTCTCACAGCTCAGAAACCTGACGTTTCAAAGAATTTACTAACCTGCTCCAGTTTGCACAGCAAATTAGATTTTAATACAAAACAAACAAAATGAGGCCCATCTGCAAACGCAGGACTGTCTCTTTTATGACAGTATGCCATTCTCCCAGCTACCTGAACTCTCCACTCGTGGTCAGAGGCTGAGAGGTCGGTGTCCCGGAGCCCACTCTCGGCCACCGCGCTGTTTGTGGATCAACTGGATGTTTGAAATTAGATGTGGACCTTGGGACGCATGGGGGAAGGACTCTGCAAATTCCAGGGAGTATCTCTCTTCGCTCCGTTCATCTTGAAGGGTCAGACCTTGCTCCTTTCCAAGTGCCTTGAGGTGGAGATGGCACCTTGCAGTTCTCATGAGTCACAGCAACAGAAACAAAACCACCCATAAAACCTCTGGAGATTTTCAAGACCACACAGACTCCAAGTGAGCAGCCAGCCTGGGTCGGTTTGGTTAAGAGAGGAGGGAAGGCATTTAGTTGAGTTGATTTTTTATTCTGTGGTCTCAGGTTTTAAGATGAGTCCCCACCCCCAGGGATCTCCTCCCTCTCCAGCCACTGGAGTCCCCTTCCTCTCCATCAACGATGACCAGCTGTGTCCGCATTCTCGTTTTGGCTCATTCCTAAGGTATCAGACACATAACTCTGTCTGCCCGAGTCTCTTTTGAGAATAAAAATTATACCCCTTATTTTTTCCAAAAGCAGAAGGGTGTAATTTATGACTAAAACCAGGGTGCTCAGGCTGTGAAAATATCCACTGCTCAGCCATGGCCATGTCGATTAGAGCAGGCATTTATAGCTCAGATCCGCAGAGGGGAGCTAGTTCTTTGTTGCTGGAAACCCCTTGAGAGTGTCTCCCAGCGAGACATGGGACCTGTGGAGCCCAGGATGGGGGAAAGCCAAGTCTCCTTCATTTATTCATGACATTTCCTTTTATTAGACTGAAAATAACCACGTGCTTTTTGCCAAAACAAGCACTGGGATATGCATCCTGTAAAACATCACATTATTTAGATAATCTCATTTCCAAACAGAGACCCCAGCTCAAACGCCCATCAGCTAGCAGGGGGGACGAAAGGTTTCAATGACTGAATCCCATTGTTTCCTGGAAGTTCCCTGGACTCGCACCAGGGGTGAGGCCTTGGCCAGAGCTTTCTATCCTCAGATTAGAAAATTTCTTAGAGCCTCTACAACAAAGTGCTACCAAGTAGGTGACTCAGAACAACGGAAAATATTGTGTCACAGTTCTGGAGGCCGGAAGTCTGAAACCAAGGTTCTGGTGGACCAGGCTCCCTGTGAAACGTGTAGGGGTGACTCCTTCCTTGTCTTGTCCATCCTGGAAATTCCTCAGCTCGTAGCTGTATCACTCTGATCTCTGTGCTTGTTGTCACATGGCCTCCTCGTGCCCATGTCTCCACATAGCATCCTCCCTCAATGGGTGTATCTTTCCTCCTCATATAAGGACACCCTATATTGGTCTAAGGGCTCCATGTAATGCATCACATCCTCTTCTGAACCTGACTTCACTCTCAAAGACCCTGTTTCCAAATGAGGCCGCATTAATCAGCATTGAGGTTCAGGGCTGAAGCGTACCTTTTTGGGGGACCCATTGGTGCCTGTCATGGTGCAAGCAGGATGGGTCTGGATTTCTTCTATCAGTGTGAAAGAGTGGGTGAGTTGGGGTTCTCCCTGAAATCAGACCCTTGGAAAGGGAGGAAACCCCAAGAGGAGGTTAAACTTGAGACTTAAACCTTGAGATCCGTTTGTTTGCAAATCGGTGTTTCCCAAAAGGGGCTCCCAGCTGAGGACTTGGAAGAATATAAATTCTTAGGCTCCACCCAGACCTATAGAATCAGAAATTCTGGCTTGGGGACCAGTAGTTTCTAATTTTTTGAGTCTTCCATGTGATCCTGGCATACACTGCAGTTTGAGAACATTCCTCTAAATTCTTGCCTTTGATTCTGGCTGCAGGACCTTCTACTGCAGGGGCCCTTGAGTACTGGTAGATGCTTTGGGTCAAAGCAGGAAGTTCTTTGTTAGGTGAATTTGGGCAGCACCATCTTGGCCTGTGTCACACAAGTTCCTTGAAGCTTTTGTATGTTTCATGCACTGCCTGTTGACTGCTGGGAGGGGGACTTGTGGCATTTCCAGATTGCATGGACAGGAACCGTTCTTTTTGTGTGCAGTGTCCCACTGGAGTGAGCTCTAGGATACATGGCGGGAAGCACTGTGCCAGCCCACATATCAAGGCGTTCAACGAATTTGTAGCAATCACCTAGTAGGAATTAGATGCTACAGTGGGGGAACATATCAGTAAACAGGGCATAGATTCTGCCTCCTTGAAATTAGCAGTCCAGTGCAGATGGAAAACTACAGGCCAAGGGCCAAGTCCTGCCTGCCCTCTGATTTCGTATACCCCATGACCTGAGAATGGTTTTTATATATTTAGAGAGTTGAAAATAATTATTAAGTGAGTTGAAAATAACAGGTGAAGAGTGTATGAAATTGAAATTTCAGTGTCCATAAATATAATTTTAGTTAAACTCCACTATAATTTTTTTTTTAATCCTGGGGCTTGAATCCAGGGCCTTCACACTGAGCTATATCCCCAACATTTTTTATTTTTTATTTTGAGACTAGGCCTTGATGAGTGGCTGAGTTGCCCCTGCTGACCTCAGACTTGCTGTTCTCCTGTGTCAGACTACCAAAGTGTTGGAATTATAGGTGTGTACCACCATGCCTGGCTTTGTTTATTTGTGCACTGTCTATGGCCACAGTACATAGTCATAGCAGCAGAACTGAGTAGTTGTTGGAGAGACTTTACAATGGGCAGCCTAAAATACAGTGTATCCCTGGATAGAAACAGTTTGCTTACTCTGGTTTCTTGAGGCTCAGCCCTGCTATGATACAGTTCTTAAATGTCTTCCAAAGGCCCATGTTTTGAACCCTTGGTCCCAGCCTGGGGCACTATTGGGAATGATAGAATGTTTAGGAGCTGGGACTCCTTGTGGAGGAAAGTGAGATTGTTCACTGCATTCCCCTGAAGGGTGTATTAGGACCTTGGCCTCTTCCTGTTTCTTTGCTTCATGGCTGCTATGATGTAAACAAGTTCCTTTTCCACATCTTCCATCATGGTGTACTGTGCTGCCATAGCCAAAATTGACAGGGCCAAGAGACCACAGAGTTAGACTTCTGAAACCATCAGCCAAAATAAACCTTTCTTCCTTTTAAAGATTTTTAAAGGTATTTTGTCACAGTAATGGAAAGCTGACTAATATTAGCATTGATCACATATTTGCAAATGTCTTGAGTGTTATAAAGAAGGGGTGCAAGGACCATATGATCAGAAGGTTTTATTGAATGTTGACAATAATTGTGGTGATGGAGGTAGAGGTGATTTAGGAAAAGCTTTCTAGAAAGAGATGAGCAGAAAGTCTGGAATAGGATTGTGTGGAGAAGGTTCTTAGAAGTGGAGAAGGTTCATGGAATGAATAGGAGCAGGTTCCAGCCCATCCAGAGCAGGAGAGTGAAGCCAAGGTGATTGATGTGGGGCCAGATGTTTGTGAAGACCAAAGCCAGGGTGGACCAGGTGCAAATAACCGTGTAGCTCAGTGGTCAGCCACAGAGAGAGGATGGGATGGATTTGAGGTGGGAGGATGCTGGGACTGCTTACTCTCCTTCCTCCTGGGCCCCACATGCTCCTTGACAACCTAAGACTGTTTCCAGGTCACTGGGTCTGTGCTCTTGGACCCCGATTTGCTAGTGAATACTGATTTCTTGTTGTACATCTACTACATGTGCATTAGGGCCCTATTAAGAGTCTATGAATAAGCATTGCTAAGCCCTGGTGCTTAGTGGGGGGACGAGGGATAGATACACAGGACTCTAGTATAAGGAGGGCTGATAAGGGAGAGGCAAGTAATACTATGAGGAGACAGAGAGGCAGTGCTGAGCAGACTCAGTGGGAGACATTGATTCTATTTCAGAGCTCCGGAGAGGCTTCCTGGTGGAGGCAGCCTTTAAATGGTATGTTAAAGAATATGTAGGACTTGGAAAAGTGAGGGTAGTAATTAGCCCAGCGTGAGCTGAGTGATGGGCTTGCCAAGGGGAGTGGTGGGTGCAGGGGAAGGGTGGGGGATGTGGGCCTTGGCGGGAGGGTGCAGAGGTGGTCCTGGGGCATGCCACCTGGCTTGGAAATTTGACCTGAACAGTTGATTGCTTCATGTTCCTGACATTAATCCAAGCTGGGCTGAGGTCCTGAATAACCCCTAGGAATGGATTCAAGGTGGCAGAAGGCTTGCTGCTTCCTGGATGGATGTCCAGGCCCCTGCCCAACTCGTCTCACCATCTCCCTAGGCAGGGTCAAAGCATGAATCACATCCTCCATCCATGACCTTGTTTATAGGCACAACCCTTAGCTTGAGCCACAAGTCCCACAAGTCCTCTGGGGGTTCTTGCCTATTGATCCTATGACTATTTCTAATTGCTTTTGACCTTTTCAGTTTCCCTTCTGGCTGGTGTCTTGGTCCCTGGCTCTGCCCTGGGACCAATGCCTTTCACTGATGTTTTCTCATCTGGTCTCGCAGTCCTGGGCTGTGACACAAGGTTATTTGCAGTCTGAGACTTCCGTCCTGGCAAGAAGAAACTTAATAAATGCTGCCAGTGGTGATGGCTCCCTTAAGGGCAATTTGGCCAAGTAATTTTCTGAAGTCTTTTTTAAAAATAGTGAAATGAATTAGATACACAGAAAAGAATATTTTAAAAATACAAAAAATAATTATGAGAAAATTTGTGTAGTTACTAACTGGGTCAAAAAATAGAATACAGTTGGCCTTGGTGGTAGGGGTGGTGAGGATGCTGTGTCCAAACTAAACATGTCAGACCGCTTTCTTGTCATTGTCCTCTAAACAATACAATGTAACAACCATTTACATAGCCTTTACATTTTATTGGGTATTGTAAGTCGTCTAAAGATGATTTTAAATACTATACCATATTATATAAGCAATAGTCTATAATAAAATACCAGAGACTGGGTGCTTTAGAAAGAATAAGGGTTTGTTCAGCTCACGGTTCTGCAGATTTAAGAGCATGATACCAGCATCTGTGAGCTCTGGCAAGCGTGTTCTCTGACTACATCCAAACATGTGGAGGGAATGAGGGCAGGCACAAGTGCCACAGGGAGAGAGTACATGACAAGAGAGCAAGCCAGGGAGGGATTCAGGGGCCAGGCTCTTTATTTGGTTTTATTTTTATTTTTTCCTGGTACTGGGGATTGAACCCAAGGCCTTTGCATTGAGCTATGTCTCCAGTCTTTTTTAAATTTTTTATTTTGGGACAAGGTCTTGCTAAGTTGCTGAGTTGGGCAGGTTGGGCATAAACTCCAAGTCCTCCGGCCTCAGCCCCCCCAGAGGGCTGGGATTACAGGCATGTGCCACCTCACCAGTTCTCTCACTTTTATTTTTTTTTTTTAATAGCAACTCACTCCTGTGAGAACTAATGGACTCCACAAGACCAGCATTTAATCCCTTCTGGGGGTGGTCTCCTCCATGACCTAACCACCTTCCACTAGTCCCCACCTGTTCAGATTCCTCTACTTAAGTATTGCCACACTGGGACCACGCTTCCAACACACACTCCATTGGAGGTCAAACTATAACAGGGTGTGAGCATCACTGTTTGGTTTGGGCTGGTCCTGGAACCCATCTCCAATGGACACTAAGGGGGAATGGTATTGAAGTTACTCTGGAAAGATTTCCCATGCATCACTATCCCTTGGCTAGTGTATTAGTCAGCTTTCTGTTGCTGTGACAAAATACCTGGGAGAGTCAACTGAAAGAGAAGAAAGACTTATATTGGCTCCTGGTTTCAGAGGTTTCAGTTCATGGTCAGCTCATTCCATTCCTGTGGGTGTGAGGTGAGGCAGACCATCATGGTGGAAGGATGGGATATGGTGGAGCAAAGATGCTTGCTTCAGGGCAGACAGGAAGTAGAGGAGGGGACAGGGATCCAGATGTAATTTCCATGGTCATGTGTTTTTCAACTGGGCCCCACCTCCTGTTTCCATCACCTCCCACTAATGCCATCAAATTAAGATTGATCTACTTGATGAAGTTATGGCCTTCACAATCCAGTTGATTTCCAAAAGCCCACCAGCAACCACACCTTCAACACAATGAACCTTTTTGGGGGCACATTTTAAGTCCCAACCATAAGACTTAACTTCTCATCTTTGATATCTCAAGACAGACATTGTAGTGACAACTATACCTGCCTGCCTGGCTCTTAGTCAGGAAGCCATCTGTGGAAGGAGAAGGGAAGCAGATTATTGGGATGCAGGTGACAGTCTGCCTTTTTGTCAGCAGCAGCCTACAGTGGAGCTGCTGCACGTGAGGACTGACGTCGCTATGGAAACGGGCTCCCAGGGTACTGGCACAGGTGATGGCCGCAGTTCCCAGCTGGCCAGCAGGGCTCTCCCCTCCTCGTAGCTGTCAGATCCTTATGGGAAGAGACTTCTTAGTTTTCGAGCTTCCCCTCCATGCCCACCTGGGAGCGGGAATGTAGGGCAAACGCATTTCTCTGTGTCCGGGGGAGGTGCGGGTCTTCAGGAGGAAATGTGGTAGAACTAACAACTGTTCAGTAATAATTCATGAGTAACCCGGACACTCAAGTTACAGGCAGTTTTGCAGACCGCGTTTTCTAACAATTGTTTGGTTCCCCTCCAGTTAGAGTCTGTAGTTTTCAAAGGTGGCCGGTCTGAACGGGAATGAGGGGAAGACAGATCCCACGGCATCAGAAGTCTGGAGGGCTCTGCTGTCTTCCAAGAGAAAGGTGTGTGTGTGCTTTGGGAGAGCTCATTGCTACACTTCCACCTGTAGCTCTTCAGTGATTTCTCCTGGGTGTGCTTCAGCCAGATTCACATGTTCAGAAAACTGGGGGGTCCGTGGGGAGGAGGCCCATGTACAACACCTTTGGGCTTCCTGTTGTTTTGTATTTGCTCCCTGGCTTCATCAGAGGGCTGGGTCAGCTCCTCCTCAAGCGCCTTCTCCTGCCTGAGGTCTGGAGATGGGGAGAGGGTGTGGGCTCCCCGGGTGTCACGAGCCCACGTTTCCAGACACTCAGTGTGCTCTGTATGGGTGGAAAACCTCATCCAAGGACAGGCTGAATCACACCAGTTTCTGAGACATTCTTCAACCATGTTAGGCAAAAGAGTCCCCTGCTGACAAGCAGGGGTGGAAGGAAACCTGATATAATTCTGGAAAAGCCTTCCTAGAGAAGGAAGGTTCTCAGAGCCGCTGAGCCTCTTGTGACGTCCGGGGCTGGAGGGGTCCCGGGCCATGCAGGGAGACTGATGGGCCGGGCGGTGCCAAGGAGAGAGCTGAGGTTTTGCAGTGCCGGGGTGCTTGCCTTTGCTCACTCCCATCAGGGATGAAGAAGGAAAACAAGTCCCCTGAACCTCATAGAAATGGAAATCTCTTTGCCTCTCCTCTAGCTATTAAATTACTGTTTTTATTTCTCATTAGCAGCTGGTCCAGACTGTCTGGTGTGGGCCTGCAGTGCAGGGAACCTAGATGCAGGCAAGGGTGTGCAGGAGCTGGGGAGGACATGAGCCTGAGCTTTCTCACCCAGGAAGGGTGGCCACAAGGGTCCAGGGAGCAGAGCACCTCGGCTCCTGGACTGGCAGCCTGGCACAGCCTCTGGCTGGGCCACAGCTTGCTCTCACAGAGTAGCAGGTCCTGGCTGCCTCTCTGTGCCTGGTGAGCTGTGCACTTTTCTCCCTCTAGAGTCCCTCTGTCTTGCTAGGCCCTGCTTCTCCAAATGGGGTCATGTTACATGGCGGGAAAAGCAGTGCAAGGACCTAATTATGACAGTGCCACTGACCTCAAGCCAAACCCTTCCAAGTTCAGCAAATGGAAGAGGCTGAAAAAACCTTCAGTCTGTGAGGTCTATAGGCGCCTACTGGATGAGGTCCTAAATCACGGTGGAAATTTTCCTGGAACAGGACAACTTCTTTTGTAAACAAGAACATTCATCTTATTTTGATGGATGTGCCTGGTGAGGCATGACATCTCATGACATCTGATCTTGCTGGGGAGTTGGGGTTTGTATTTGAAAATGTAGCTGCTCAGCAGCCAGCCTTGGTTAAGATGGAAGTTGTGGAAATTACCTTGATTTAACCAGATGTTAACTGCTAGGGACAGCTCTTGCTTTTCCAGTGCCAGCCAAGCAGGATTGTAACTGAGTCAGTAGATATCTGTTAATCACATTGCCACAGGCCAAACACTTTGGATATAAAAACATTTAGATCTTACCTTCAAAGAGCTTCTCGACTAATTGGGGCAACAGGATGTGCACAGATGAAAAAGGCAATTAAGGCAACCAATTGCCTGGTCATTGTTGAGACAGGGGAGAAGATCTGGGCACTGGAGGTGAGACAGGGAGAGCTGTGGGGCCGTGTGGCCAGGAGGACTTCCCTGGGCCCCTGGGGTGTCACTGGCGATGATGAAGAAGGATAGGTGTGATGAAGAGGGCATCCCAGGAGTGGGAAGGGCCACACGAGAGTGTGACGATCAGGAGGACCAAGTCACATCTGAGCTATTGAGTTCTGTGCTTTAGACAGTATGAACTTGGCAGGATTTTGAGATTCCAGAAAATATGAGGAAAGATTGAAAACAGGAGAGCAGAACAAAAACCAGGATTCATTCAGTCACTTTTTCAATGCACTGTAAGTGCCTACTCTGTGTTAGTGACAATGTTCTGGGCTCTGAAGACACAGAACAAACACAGGGAGCAAAGATCCTGCCCTCATGGAGCACGTGTCCAGGAGGAGGTTGCCGGAGAAGAATTGTGGGCATTTGTTATACAGGCAGTGGGGAGGGCCGTGAGGATGCGAGCAGCAAGCTGGACGGATGGCAATGGTCTGTTTTGTCTGGGACCACTGGGTAGTGACTTAGATTATTCTTTCTCTCCATGTTGCTTCTGTTGTTGATAGAGGAGAATATTCACCCAGCAGCCATTTATCCTACTTGCTGTCCACTGCTGAATTCTCTCTCCCCAGAGTCCTGCAGAGGGTGGCTTGTGTAGTGATAATGAGGGCGCAAGATGCTAGAAGTCCGGGGCACTTCCGTGTGGCCTCAAGCTTTGGGGACAAGGCATTCTCTTTTTCCTGCCCTCCGGGCCAGTGCTTCATAACTGTTGGAGCCCGAGGACCATGCCCGTGTCCCTCAGGCCCCGTCTTTCCTGGCCCTGACCGGTGTGACAGCCACAGTTTGCACTTCATATAGGGGACCTGGCCACCAGGAGTGTGGCATTGCAAGGCCTTTATTTTCTTATCTGTGAAATGAGGCATTTGGATTAGGTGGAAGATTTCTAGACGTTTCCCGGGATTTTCAATTAAATTTAAAAAAAACGGACTATCACAGGGCTGCCAGCTTTTTATTTTGGCATGTAAGGGCATGAAAAGAAACTGCCAAATGCCAGCTCTGCCATCACTGTCATTTCATTCATAGGGCACGTTAATACCCAACACAGAGGCGATGACACAATGTCAGAGGGAAGGAGACCTCCTCCCAAGGGGGGTGGTGGCTTTCATAGGCTCACACATATTTCACCATGCCGCTGTCTTTCCATTCAGGCTGAATCGGGGAACAGCATTGCCTTATGACCTGTGTGGGGGTCCCACGGGACCAGGGGACACAAGAGCCAGCCTGCAGTCCTTTGCAGTGGACTCACAAGCCTGACCCTCCTTGTTCCCAGGGGAGTGCAGGGCTCCCTTTCTTCTGTCCCTCCCTCTCTTGACCCTTCCCTGTCCCTCACACAGTGACTCCTCTCTGGAGGCCAGGATAGGCCAGCTCTTGGGAGGGAGCTGGGACAAGGCAGGACACAAGGAGCCTGTGGCCTCACTGACCAGATGAACAAATCCCCCCCACACCTCCTGGACGCCTGTTGTTTGACGGCATTCAGTTATTCCCCAACCACATTCATATCCTCTTTTAATTTGATTTGTCCTTTTGCTAACTCAGACGTAAAAGTTAACTTGACCGTGGCATGACAACGCCTTTCTTTAATGGGATTGGTATTCCCTGTGTTTCACTGGTCCATATCCCAGTCTGTCCTGAATAGAAATCAAATTTCACCTCTTCTTTGGTGACATGGACAGAAATCGGAACATCTTCCTACGGGCTCTGACATCCTGGTGGCCGGGTCAGTACCCGGGGTCTGGTACTAAGTTGGTGGAGGTGATGGCTATTCATGGACCCCTCACCATGATCTTTCCATCATCACTGTGGGTGAGTCTCACGGGGACCAAACAAGGGAGGTACTGTATTTTTAAGCCTGTGTTGTCACTGAGGAAATCCAGGCCAGGATGAGGTGGGGTGATGCTTTCCAGGGTTGCAGAGCTAAGTGCTGGGGAAACCGGAAGTCAGGCTCAGGCTCGTCATACAATGATGCTCGGCGCTCCCACACTTCTTCATGCTGTCTCTTCTTCATGGGGCTGGGGTGACACACAGCATTCTCTCTGGCCCTGCTCAGACTTGTCTGGTATGATTAGAAGTTATTCCTTAACTGGAAAACAAATGTGGAGCCCCATGGTGTTTTCTTTTCCGGGCAGTTCCAAGCGGTTCTCCTGGGGCAGGGCGGGTTGCCCTGTAGACTCTCTGTCTCTGTGGCCATGCAGGTGAACAGGCTGTCTTGGCCCTGGCCTGACCCTGCCCGGGGAGTTGTGGCCGAGGTCTCTGCTCATCCACTTTCAAATCTGTGCGTCCCAGACAGTGAATTCTGGGTTGTTACTTTATTTCCCCGTTTTATTAAGCTGAGTGGAGGAGAAAAAAAGTCATTATTTTGTAAACATGGCATGTTGGTCAAGGTGTATATATATATATATATATATTTTTTTTTTTTTAAATTGGTGCTGGAGATCGAACTCAGGGCCTTGTGCGTACGAGGCAAGCGCTCTACCACTGAGCTAAATCCCCAGCCCCAAAGGTGTATATGTTATCCCTGAAAATTTGGGAGCTGATTTATTAACTTTAAGCAGCAATTAGGACCATCTGAAACATGCTTAATGTCAAATTGTTTTATTCCCAGTTTGAGACCCCCTTTCCTAGGCCATTTCTCCAACTTCCTTTCCACTTATGGCTGATTGTAACACAACCTAAATGTCTGTAGTACAGACCTTTGTTATTTCGAAGCCACCTAGCATAAGACAGTTGTTTCAGTAGCAGTAACAAACAGCATTTTGTAAGGTCTTATCGTGTGTGTGTGTGTGTGTGTAAAGCATGTACATTTTGCCTATCCTAGGCAGCACGGAATATAAAGAAAAGCATGATCTCTAAACTAAGAATCTTAGAACTGACTTAAGTTTTAGCTCTGCCCCTTATATGATGGGGAATTGTGGAAAACAAGTGTCAGCTTCCCTGACATTGTAACAGTCTTATATTGCAGGCTTGTTGGGAAGATTCAGTAAGTTGATGTTAAGATCAAATGGAGAATATAGCTCATAGACACCAGAGGGAATCCAGGACTTGCTGAGGTCCAGTCACGCGCTTGGTCCTCAGTAGACAGGTCGGCAGCTCAGAGACGCTGCTGAGAAGAGCAGGAAGATCCTTCCCTTCCCTGAGCGTCACCCCACCAGGGAAATGGTGTCTGCTGGCCGTGCCCAGGGCCAGAGAGACACCGGCTTGTGGTGTGGGATTCCCGGCCCAGGCAAGGCCAGGTGGGTTCAGAGCTAGACAGCCCTGTGGGGCGTGTTTACCTAGCCCCGAGACTCTGAGACCAGGAAACTGTGGGCACAGAGACGCTGAGGACTTGCTAAAGGTCACCTGGTCTTTCTCTGCTGTCAGCTTTTTCTCCCACAAAGACTCCAGACGTGCAGCTGTTCACACTGAGCCTAAGGGGCTTCTAAGAAAGAAGCTGCTTAGTGTGCCTGGGAAGGAGGAGTGGAGAGTGCTGGTGACAGTGAAGCTGCTTGGGAGAGCAGAGATAGCAGTCACCCTCTGGTGGCCTTCCGGCATCAGAGCCACGGGCTTTGTCCGGCCTCCCGAGTCTGCACAGTGCGACCCCTCCCTGGAGATGTGACCCACAGTTAGCAAGCACAGGAGCTGTGGCAGGAGTTCACTGCTTCACACCTTAACGCTTGCCTCTGCCCTCTGCCCACCCCGGGGATGGATGGGAGATGGTCCCAAGGGCCATGGCTGTGTGGGGAGCTTGGACCAGCCAGAGAGAGGCTGGCTACCAGAACTTCCCAAGAGCACGAGGCCCTCTGCCAGCCTCCTACCAGTCCTGGGAGGACCTGTTCTCTTCTGCCCCGGAATCTCCAAGTGACCGCCTCCTCCTTCCCCTCCATTCACAGAACTCTCAGTAGGAAAGTCCCAGCTGGTGGTGCCCACATTATGCTTTATTTGCTTGAGCTGCTTTGGGTAATCTGCCTAATCCCCTAATATGCAGCATTATCAGTACCTGGGAGAATGCCCATGGCCGGCCACCCGCCCGGGAGGTGAGGGAGGCTGCCGGGGCTTTCCTCTCCATCTGTCCAGCAGGGATGGGGGTGGCTGAAGACCTCTCCCTGGGGGACCCCCGAGGCAAGGAGACGAGCAGAGTAGTCTGTATAATGGTACCGCAAGCCCCCGGGGTTTGTATGGTGTTGAGATTGGGGCATTTCTGGATTTAGGCCAAACTGTGCCTCAGACTGTTGTAATCAGTATCATGAAAGAAGCTAAAACAGGCCTACAGAGTTTCAGTCCGGGTTGGAACGGGCGCTTGAGTTTCATGAGGCCAGGTCTTGCCCCTGTCCTCTCTTCATGGTCCCTCATGGAACGTCACAGAAAGCTGAGCTGTCTGGAACAGAAAACTGTGAGTTTAACTCCCTGCTTCCTCTCTTTTCCCAGGTGAGGATTCTGATCAGAGAGGTTAAGAACTTGCTGAGGTCACACAGCCTGTTTCTGGGGCTTTCTAACTTCAGGCCCAGAACTCTTCACCCTGCTCCATCCTTCTGGCAGGAGAGAAAATCCTTCTGCTTTGTACCCAGCTGTGGGCAGCTTGCAGGGCTGCTGGTTCAGTGTGACTGATATGAGGGGCAGGGGAAGGCGGGGCAGTTGCCAGGGAGGGACCCGGAGAGGGGGTGGAATGGATAACTCAGAGCAAAGCTTGGCAATTTAGCTCTGGGGAGATGGCTCTCGGGTGTAGATCTGGAAAATCTGAGCACCAAGTGGGACTGAAGGGACAAGGAGAGGATGGGTGGGACTTTCCTGCTCCCCCAGCCCTCTGGCCTAGGGCATTCTGGGAATATCCAGGGCCTCTGGCAGAGGGATGGGAGAAGCTTCCTGGCCCTTCTCCAATCCCAGAAGGAAGAGGAGAGCTAGTTTCCGGCCGGCCTGGCCTCTCCTGCTCCTGCTCAGGCCTTCAGCCCCCAGCCCTGCGGTGCTCAGCCAGGCTGCCCCTGGAGTGGCCGCGCTCTGGACCACCAGACAGAGCAGCAGGCGCTGAGGGATCTGGGGATGGAGGGGTGAGGGAGGAAGTAGAGCCCCTCCTGTGATGGTCTCTGCACACTTTAGCTCCTAGCAGAAGGGCTTCGCAGCCCATCAGGTGGCCGTGTTCATTTCCGATTCGATGCTTTGCTTCTTGAAGGATGATTTATGGTTCCTGGCTGCCTCTTGGAGAAAGGAGCCATGTTCCTCTGTCCTTGATTCAGCCGCCCTCCCAAGGCACATGGACCTGGACGAAGGATCACTGCAGTACACAAAGCGCCCAGAAGTGGGGTGAACTCAGTGCTTGTGATGGTAATAGAGCTTTCATGGGCGCTGTGCAGCAGTCAGTAATCCTTCTGCACCCCTTTCCCCATCTGCTGCTTGCTCTGTTCCTGGGAGGATGGCAGGACAGGTGCACGCATCAGCCCCTGGGTTTAAATTCTGTGTCTTCCTGGGCCAGCTGCTTAACCCCACATCTGTCAAATGAGGGCTCTAGCACCTACCTTGTAGGATTACTGTGATCACACTGAAATATGGCAGCCATCATCATCATTATTATTATTTATTAATAATATTATTTATTCTAAATATCACGCGGGCCAAGAAGTGCCTTTCCATTTCTTGCAGCTCAGCTTCCTTCCTCGCTCCCCCTTCCTCCCTCCCCCTCTCCTGTCTTTCACCAAGATGTGTCAAGTATTGACTCTGAGCTTGCGATGTCTCATTGTTGAAGATACAACCTTGAACCAAATAGACAGAATTTCTTGCCCTCCTGGAACTTCCCAGGTTGAGATCTGCTGGTGGTCTAAGTGCTCTGAAGAAGGGAGCCTAGATGGGGAGCGACTGGGGTGGGGTAAGGTGGCCTTTCCAATCTGGTGGTCAGAGAGGGGCTCATGGATAAGGTGAGGGTTTGAACAAAGGCCCAAGAGTCGAGGGAACAGCCGTGGGGACGCCTGGGGCCCTAGGAGCAGCCCACGCAAACAGCCTCATGGCGGGTGTGGAGCTGCAGCATTCCGGCAGCACCAGGATCCCAGTGTGGCTGAGGAGGCACGAAGGAGTCCCACACCCATGGGGTGACAGAAAGGAGAGGGACTGTGAGAGGCCCGACTGTCCTCTTATTGGGAGGGGATGCCATGGCAAGGGGGGGTGCATTTTTACAAGCATAGTCTCCCCCGTGGAGGGACACAGCTTCCCACGTCGATGACCCAGGCGTCATTAAACCTGTGTTAGATGTTGAGCTTTTGAGGTGGCCCTCAGCAGGTGGCAGGCAGGAGACTCTGGGATCCCCTCCATGCTGGCCCCGCGACTCTTCTTCTGAGATAGAGCCCTTGAGCAGGTGGGGCACCTGCAGTGACGGTGGCACCTGGCTCTGGACAGGCGTCTATGCCACTGTGCTTGGAGGTGAGCGGCTGGAACAGATGAGAGTAGGGTGCAGTGGCTCATCTCTGCAGGGAGGACACCCCAGCACAAGGCAGGACTTAGCAACATCCTGTGGGTACCTGGGGTAGCTGGGGCCCTGCAGGCGCATCCAGGAGGGTGGGGATCTGGGTGCCACACTCTGTGAGGCCTCTGGCTTTGGGGTGAGGGGCTCCTATCTCTAGAGCAGCCCTGCTTGCTGCCCAGAACTGGAGGACAGTGACACCCCTGGGCTTCTCTTTGGGTAGCTTCTGGAAAGTTCTGTGCTCTAAGTGAACAGACGAGAGTTCCTGTAAGAATCGAGTGGGCAGACCAGGAGGACCCAGCCCTGTTTAGAGAAGAGAACCAGGAGCCTTTAAGGAGTGAAGCCCTTGGCCCAGCCAAGACCCACCCAGAAATGCTGGAGGTTCCTTCCTTCCCCTCCTTCCCTCCCTCCCTTCCTTTCCGAAACATTTTTTATTGTGGCAAAATATACATGACACAACATTTGCCCTTTGAGCCATTAAGCACACAGCTGTGTGGCGACTGTTAGATTCACATTGTTGGGGAACAGTCATCACTGTCCCCATTCTGGAATGTTTCATTCTCTTCTGAACTTTATACCCATTAAACAGTGACTCCCCGTTCCCGTTCCACTCATCCCCTATTCTGCTTCTGTTTCTATGAGTTTTATCTATGTTAGTCACCTCATCAGAGTGGAATCATGCAGTATTTGTCCTTTGGTGTCTGGCTTATTTCACTTAGCTTAGTGTCCTTGAGATTTGTCCCTATGGTAGTTAATGTCAGAATGCCAGTCCTTTTAAAGGCCGAATAATATTTCATTGTATGGACATAGCTCATTTTGTTTCTCCATTCATTCCTTGATGGACACTTGGGTTTTTTCCACATTCGAAGCCTTTAAAGTTTTGGGGTTTAAGGGGAGGGGTCTTTGGTTCTCAGAGCTTTCTACCATGCCGCAGATCTGAAAGTCCTAGTGTCCTGGGTTCTTTTCAGAAAGGATAATAGAGCCACACAGAGGGTTGGGGGCCGTAGCATCTGAGGATTTAAACGTGCTTTTGCCCCCCTGTGTGGGGGCAGTCTGGGTCTCACTGCTGGAGCTGGGCTCTTAAAGATAGGTGCGGTTGGTCTCTGCTGTGGCCCCCACACCCAAGTGCCAGCCAGGCGAGGCTTTGAATTTCCTAGAGACATCTGAACCCCAGGCTACAGACTGGGGTAGCACAGGGAACTGCTTTGGGGGCACTGAGCCCAACACTTGGCCTAGATTTAAAGCAGTCATCTTGAAGGTCTGCACGTCTGTCTGTCTGCGTCAGTCACTTTGACACCTTCCGAGTTTTTCCCTCCTGCTCCCGGCGGGCGGCAGCCTGTCGCTGACTCTCAACTTTGGGGACTTTCAAGCAGCCGAGGCGACAGCGGCCAGCCCGGGCGCGGCGGTCCTCTCCGCCGGCTCCACTCGGTTCTCCCGGGCTCCTGTCATCGCACGGACGCAGGGAATGAGAGGCCCTCAGATCCCAGAGGATGCCATAAGAGGCGAAGTCAGGGAAGAGTTGAAGTCTCTATCTCCCACAAACATAGGAATGAGCAGGACAGAACAGTAAAGAGTCCATCCAGAGTCGCCCTGCAGACATGTGTTGGACCCATTGCCGAAAGGGTATTAGTAACCTGCTTGGAATGTGATTCTAATATTTAAGGACAGAATTACGGTTGGAGATGAGGAAAGAGAAAATGCGAACTGCTTGGGAGGCCGAGGCAGGAAGATCACTGGAGCCCACGGAGTTGGAGCCATTGTAACACTAACATCAGTCTCTAAGGATTGGAGCTGAGGTCTGAGCACAGGAAGGATGCAGCTGCTTCCGGTCTGGGGAGAAAACACAGCGTCTTTTTTCAGATTAAAGATGGATCCTACTTAAATAGTTTCTTGAACTAAGATAATTTATAGCTGGACTATAATAATTCAGTGTAGTAATTCAGATTGTCTCATACTGATTGGATGTTCTGGTGGGCAGTTATAGATGACTTTGATTAATAAAAAATGGGAAAATAAATTAAATATTGATAAATGCAAAAAAAAAAAATAAAGCAGTCATCTTGTCGGGAGGCACCATAGAGAAGAGAAATAGTGCCAACAGGGGCTCATCTTGGCTGGGCGGTCCCCTGGCTGGATTGAGTGGCACAGGGCATGTGGCTTCCCCCCAGGTCTCTGATTCTCATTGTACAGTGTGTAGCATTATAAACAATGCTGAGGTCCCTTCTCAAACTTTGGTCCTTGATTGTGGAAATGCCCAAATAGCCAACGGATAGGTGGTTGGCAGGGTGACCCCTATGTGACTGGGGTTTAGCCAGGCCCTTGGCCATGGGTGACATAGGAGAGGCAAGGCCCCTGTCTGGGGCCCTGTTAGCAGGAAGTCATTGTGAAGAACACTGCTAAAATGAATGGGGGAAGGCAAAAAATAAAGAAGAGGCTGTGTGCCCAGGGGGTGGGTGGTGGGAGGGGCCAGAGGCCACTGTTGGTTGATGTCCTCAGCTTCCTGTACCTGCACCCTGGCTCCAGAGACTCCCCTCATTCCTGGCTTGGCTTGGAGGAAGAGGACAGGGCTGGGGGCTGAGGGCCCAAGGGGCCTCCAGAAGTAGGCTGAGCAGCTCCCTCAGGGACCCCGCCAGGGTGAGGACTGGGAACCCAGCATGACTTCTGCATTCTGGCCCAGGCCCCTGATGGCGCTACTGCCTCACTTCTCCTGCACGTTCCTCTCTTCCCCAAGGCAGCCTTCCTCCTATTCCTGGTGATCTGCTGAGGTCCTCCTGAGGCTGGGGCAGCTGGAGCCTAGGCTTTCTCTCTCTTATACACACACACATGCATGCATGCTTGCTCGCCTTCCCCATCACACACGTTGACTTCCTGGCTGATGTGGGAAGGGGATCCTCCTCTATGGTGGTGTGCAGAAGGTTGGGGCTGGCCGGCCACCACTCTGCTGTTTAGGACAAGGTGTCATCACCCTGAGGCAGTGTGCCGTGGTGTACAGGAGAAGGAGCTGGAGTCTAGAATTTGGCAGCAGTCTTGCCCTGGCCTCAGTCTCTCTCTCAGAAGTGAGAGGTTGGTCCAGTGGAGCTGAGAGTCAGCAGGGATCTGCAGAATCTCTTGGTTTGGGCCCACGGGTGTAGGAATCCTTCCTTACCAGTCCTAGCTGGGGTCACACAGTCCTGGCTGGAACCCCTGCAAGGTGTGTTAGCTTGGAAGGTGTGTTAGCTTTCTGTTGCTGTGACAAAATACCTGAGAAAATCAGCATAAAGGACAAGGTTTATTTTGGCTCATGGTTTCCCAAGTTTAAATCCATGTTTGGCTGCCTGAAATGTTTCTGGGCCGTGGGGAGACAGAACATTATGTGTAGTAGAGAAAAGCTGCTCACCTCGCGGTAGCCAGGAAGGAAGGCAGAAAGAGAGAGAGAGAGACAGACAGACAGAGACAGAGACAGACAGAGAGACAGAGAAAGACAGAGAGAGAGATGGGGTAAGGGCTGGAAAGAAGATATAGTCTCCAAGGGCCCACCTCCAATTACCTGCTTGCTCCAAACAGGCCCCATCTCTCCCTCCATTAGTCCATTAAGCTCGGAATCCGTAAGTGGATTCATCCATTTGTAAGGCTGGTGCACTCGGGAGCCAGTTACCTGCCCGAGGCCCTGCCTCAGAACACTGCTGCACTGGAGACCAGATCCAAAGCAGAACACTGGTCCGCGACGTGGAGAAGCCGCTGCTTGCCCGCCATCCTGTGGTTGCTTACCTTGGGCTCAGTCTGGGCCCAGCCACGGAGCCTTGCAGCTTTACCTGGACACTCTGGGAGACGCGGGTGTGTGCTTCTCCCTGCTTCACACGGAGGAGGCCGAGGTGCTTGAGTTATACGCCCCCAGGAGCCAGCTTGTGAGCACCCAGAGACCTAAGCCCTCCACACGTCCAGTCCGAGCTCTCAGACTCCACAGTGTGCTCTGAGACCCTGTTCTCAGTTACCTGATCTGTAAAGTGGGGCTAATTCCACTGGGATTATTCTAAGGTTTCAGTACGACGATGCATAGACAATGCTTTCTTCTTAGTTCCGGCTTGATAAATGGTGGCCTCCGCTATTTATGGGCTCCACCTCAGCCACCCTTGGCTCCTGCGTGCCCCCTAGCAAGGCCGCTGAGCACCCCTAGGCCTCTGCTCCCCTTTCTTTGGTGCAGAGTCAGTGGTGTAGAGGACGAGGGTCCCAGACTAACCAGACAGCTGGTGGTGGGCTCTATCCAGCCCCCGCTCCCCTCCCCAGCCCTGCCTCCTCAACATGGTAATTTGCCTGCACAACATCTAGTGCAGGCAAATAATAACAAAGGCATTATCTCCTTTTAGTCTGTGTTTTTCCTTGCCTATCATAAAGTAATTAAAATAATGAGTGCCTTGTACAACAATAGGTAAGAGGGCTGGCAAAATAGCATTATTCGCCATATACCTCTTGTGCTGTGAATTACACATTAAAACCAAGTGACTTGGGGGGACTCCTTCTCGCAGCCTTTTCTCTGCCACTCTCTCCTCTGGGGGCTGCCAGGGGACCCTGAGACTCTGGGAGCAGGGAGCTTGCTGTCTGGGTCCCTGGTGGCAGCCTGGGACCAGTTCAGAAGCCTCCCAGGCAGGCAGTGCTGAGAGGGACACAGGAGTCTGCGGTCTGGTGGCCTTCTCCTTACCCCAGTCTCCCCCTTCTCCCTGCCGTCATCCACTTGGGAAGGAAGCACATTGTCCTGGGTGAAGGACGGTACCAAGAGGGTGCTGGGGGTTAAGATCCACATCCCGTTTCAGGGTTCCTGTGCCCTGCCGGGGTGGTCAGCACCGAGGGTCCCCACGTGGGGTGCCCAGGCCTGCAGATGGGCAGTGTCTGGGCATTGGGTAGAGCTGCAGGTTTCAGGGCAGGCCCTGCACTTGGGCACTAATCGAGCATGTGTTATGTGCTGCCAGGCCCTGCTTACTCCTGACAGCACCCGAGAGCAGGCAGCACTGTCCCCACCTTACAGGGAACCCCACAATGGCAGGAGGGGTAGATTTTCACTGGGAACCTGCTCCTTAGATTATCATGATTCCCCTTGGATCAGGGCCTCTGCCTCCCACTGGAAGCTCACCTGTTCAGAGCCTCAGGTGGCTGAGATTCTGGGACCAGGACAGGTCCTAACAGGCCACTGAGACTGGCCTGGGAAGCTTGGGCAGGAGGTGACATGCCTGTCTGCAGGAGGCCCTCCAGTGCCCACCCTGTGGTTTCCTTTTCCAGGAAGCTGTTGTTCTAGCCACACGGGGCATAGCATACTTGGGAAGAAAATCTTCACATCCTTGCTATAGGTGCGGCTTCTCTTGTCCCCAGGGAGGGGTGGCCAGAGGAGATGAACAGGCATTAGGAACAGCTTCCTACCTGTCCTGGCCCAGCCCTAGGGCCCAAGTCATATGTGTGTCCAAATCACTAGCCTCCTGTGCCCATCTGTCCACACTGGGCCTCATCCCCACTTACTGCACACCAAGGTTTTTACCTCCACCTTTGATTTCTCCACTTACTCCAAGGCACAATGATCCTCAGTGAGGGTTTGTTTTGGAAATTAATCCTAGGATTTTAAACAGTGAATGTAATTGGCCGGCATCTTTTCACCCATCTTAATCTGCACAAAAATCTCAGTGGATATTTGAAAATGAGGCCAGTTAAATTTACATTCAAATAAATAATGAATACGTTTCCAGGATAAGTATGCCCCTTGCAATATCGGGGACATACGTATGCTAAAATAAATTGTTTGTCTGGAAGTCAAGTTTAACTGGACGGCCTGTATTTTTCCTGGCAGCTGTTGGCCTTGTAAAACAATAGGTAAGAGGGCGGAGAGCAGCAGGGCTGAGAGCGAGTGCGGCTCTGTGGTCGACGAGGGGCTGACACTGAGAGCCCTCATAGCCACTCACACATGTTTATTGAGCCACGTGTGTGCAGGGACTCTGCTGGCCACGGCAGTGGGGGAGGTGCCCAGTACATGAAATAAATTAGTGAATTGCAGAACATCTTGGGGGTTTTAAGTGCTATAGAAGAAATAAAGCAGAAGAGGGCCGTTGGAAGGAGAGTGTTTGCAGTTGTGAAAGGGAAGGGAAGTCAGCCAGGGAAGACTTTATTAAGAAGGTGAGAGACATAAGGAGCAAGCCAGGAACCTTGGTGGGAGGAGAAGAGTCTTCTAGTCGGAGGGCAATTATCACTCCTGTAACTGAGAAGATCTAGTGTGGATTTCAGGCACCTTCCGATCCAGGTGTTCTGATCATGTCTCCAGTGCTGTCACTTCTTTCTTCTGCGGTGGCTTTATTCTCTGGGAAGAATTACTTTCCTTGCTCTTTCCAGCACATGCTCCGGGCTTGAGTCTTTTTGGGTTGAAGGGGGTCATGGGATCATCCCTGGCCCAGTTGTTGCCCTGGGATAGATTGGCTTGATTAATTGACCAGATTCTGGAACCAGATTCTCGGTTAATTGACCATGTTGGAACCAACAGGGGACCATCATTCCCCTTCTGCAACACAGATACTAATACGAAGAGATGGGAAAGGAGGGGCCTTCTGTGAGAGGAACTTGACCACCGTTGCCCAGAGTTCGAGGCCTGCTGACCACACCCCTCCTGACCACTTGGTGACTCTGGACAGGTTACCTTCTGTCCTGAGTTCTGGGGTTCTTTCTTTAAGGGACAGAAAATGACACCATCCGTCTGTAACAAATTAACAAAATGTCAGAGTCACAGCCCGACCTCTCCTTTCCCCCGTGCCTTTCAGCCCATCTCCTCCTCCACTGGGGACCTCTTCGGGGTTGGGTTCTTTGCGGGTAGGCGGGGCATTTAAATCCAGTTGTTCCCTAGGTCTCAACTCTGTCTTCTCTGTTGCCAGGAGGCCCAGAAGATTAACAATGGCTCGAGCCAGGCGGATGGCACTCTCAAGCCAGTGGACGAGAAGGAGGAGGCGGTGGCAGCCGAGGTCGGCTGGATGACCTCCGTGAAGGACTGGGCGGGGGTGATGATATCTGCCCAGACGCTGACCGGCAGAGTCCTGGTGAGTCCCCGGCCCTCGCGTGTACATGTGCACAGAGGCTTCCTGTGGAGTGTACGGTTCGGTGTCTTCAGGCCAGCGCGGTTGCAGCAGGGCCGAGAGCGAGTGCTGTGCGTGGTTCTCAAGCAGCGCAGGGTTCTTTGGGCAAATCTCAGCTGTTGGTTAGAGATTTAGAGGGCCTGGATGGTGATCCACAGGGAGGATGTGCTGAGCGTTCTCTGTCAGCAAGATAGGTGCGCGCGCACGCACACGCACACGCGCACACACACACACACACACACACTCACACACACACACACACACCCCCAGGATGCAGCTGGACCATCATGGAGCAAAGGAGGCCAAGGAAGCAACTACTAGAACTCGTTGAGGGCCCAGAGGCCCTGGGATCCAGGAGTTCTGTGTATGCATGTATTTGGTGATGTCACTGCTGTCTTCCGGTGGCCAGGCAGAGGGCCCCTCTTGGGGCAGCATCCTGTCTGCACTGTGTGAGCTGGACCCTGCCCCGGTGGGCGCCTCCTGTCGTGTGGATGCTGAAACTATCAGCAGCTTTCATGACTGCAGAGCCAAGCATTGCTCAGGTGTCCTTATTTCTGGTGAGGCGTCACCTGGGCCATCTGCGGCTCAGGCTTATCCCGCCTCTTCTTGGTGCATTTGGTGCTTTTCTCTGATGTGTTTGGACAGAGCTCGGCTTCACTGACTGGCCTCATGAGCCCCTGGTTTGGGACAAGGACCTTGGGTGGGACAGGCCTGGGACTGAGCAGTGCCTGGGACGTGCTCTTCCAGTGGGAAGACTGGTACAGTCTTGGGTACATGGGATGCAGGTCTTACCTGCCAGGATCCCTACTCCTGCCACAGGTGGGCACCCCCCTCCCCATGGCAGCCCTGCCCACTGGCTTTCTTGCGTTTGCCTGGGCCTGGGCCTTTCCTGTGAAGGAGGGTGCATCCAGATGACTTCTCACTGTGACTCTGGTCACAATGTATTGCATGGGCAACCCTACCTTGGCCTGTGGCAAGGGCCAGGCTCCCTGGACAAGCAGGGGCCTTCTAATGGTGGGTGGACCAAGGATCAAGCGGGGACTCTGGAAAACAGATGTTATTACCTCAACAGTTCTTGGCAGAAACTCAGTGAGGAGGTGATTGTAGAGGGAGGGAGGTGGCAAAAATTTCACGTATCCGAGTCCTTCTCAGGGAGAATTCTGTGTTGTATTTGTTTAGTGTAAGCATCTCACACTTTCTGAAGGAGTGAGTAAGGCCCTGCTTGGGGAAGCAAAGATGAAGGCCAGGCTGCCTTCCAGGAGGACAGGGCCCTGGGAACTGAGGGATCCATTAGGTGCTGACTCTCCTGAGGAGTTTGGCCACGAAGCCATGGTAGATGTCAACCGAGGGCAAACCAGAAAGAGGAGAAACAGAAAGCTGGGGTTTTGGAGGAGGTGAGAGACACTGGTGAGGTCACTTGTTGCATGGTGCAAGAGTGGGGGGCAATCTGGTCTTGTGTGGTCCTAGAGAGACCAGGTCCAGTGAGGCCTTGGAGGTGGCTTGCTGTTGGCTGTGCTGTGCGGCCACCACCACTCATCTTCCCTTCTGATTTTTTGGTAAAGTCCCCATTGCTCTTGTGTGTGACACACTGCTTGAGTGTCAGTGGATTCTGCTTGGAGACATAAAAGAAGTTGGATTCTGGATTTGGGTGTCTGGAATGGAGGTCATACAGTCTGCACACAGCAGTGATAGTAGATACTTAATGTTAGACAGTTAGTTGCCCAAATGTGGCACTTACTCCTCGCCTGGCCATCATAGACAGCTCTAACTATCATCATGGGCATCAGACAAGAGGTACTGAGTACCAGCTTTGGGCCAGGTGTCCTTTGCAGCGCTGTGGAAAGCAAGAACTAAGCCTGGTTCAGTTGCACCATGTAATGGACATTCTTGAAGGAAAGCATGGGGGCTGCATGCAGGGAACTCAGCAGTATGCTGGTACATGACCTGAAGGCTGCAGGAGGAGGTGGGGTCTATTTCCAGGTGAATGGAGCACACTCTTGATGGTTCAGAACACGCCAAAAAATAGAAACACTAGAACTTGAAAACAAGATTGGGACTGCTTGGTAGGCCAGACGCTGTGTATACCTAATAAGATGGAAAGCTTTTGCATTGTGTATTGAATGCAAGTTAGGATCCTGAAAGTCAGACGAGAGGCTCCTTCCTAGCTGAGAAAGCAGCAGCAGGAGGAGAGAGGACCATGGTGCCTTGCAGGAGTGGAGGGCTCCCAGTGACCCAGGGCCACAGACACAAAGGCATCCAGGAGCAGGAAAGACGAGAATCGGAGACAGCTTGTTGGGTTTTAAGGCCAAGCTGAAGAATTCGGGCTAAGTTTGCAGGACAGTGAGATTGGAGGGCGAGGGACCATGATTGGCTGTTGCACAGGAAGAGCTGGTGGATAGATGAAGGTTCCGTGGGGTAGGCAGGAGCTTGGAGGTGATGTGTGGTGCTAGGGTGTGCCTGGTTCCCAAGAGCCTCAGGACAATGTGGCCGACAGTGCAGAGGTAGTGACAAGGTGCCTGTGGGGCGTACCTGGCCCTGCAGATCCTATTTGCATAAAATTACTCACAGCCACCTACCCACCTCCACTCCAGTTTGAAGGGCAGTGTCCATGTTGCCGTGGTTGCGCCACACCTTCTGTACCCTATTGTACTGCAGGGGTTCGTCACAAGGAAGTAAGCCAGTCTCATCCGGGAACCTCTCTTCTATAGGTGAGAAAACCAAAGTCATGGAAAGGGCATGACTTGCCAAAAGTATCAGCTTCAAGTGACAGAGCCAGCTTGGAGTCCACAGACTCTTTACCCCTAGTCGAGTGCTCATTTTATGTCAGTTTCCTAGTCAAAGACAGTTTGCCTTTTCTTTTCCACACCATCATCAGCTGCCTCTGGTTGGGATCTTTTGACATTACCGCATCACTGAGGCCCCTTGGCCTGACTCTCCTAACCTTTGCATGTGGAAGCGGCTCTGCCTAGACCTCCTCGCCTAGGGCTGCTGGGTTCCTTGGAGGAAGGCCTGCCGGGCTGCTGGGGCCCCTCAGATGGGACCAGCTCCTCTCCACAGGACAGGCCCATCCCTCAGGACAAGGCAGGACCTTGTTCTGCACACAGAACAGATTTCCCACTGAGCTCTAGCACACAGGAGAAAGCTGCTCTGCCTGTTCAGAACCCAAAGCTGTGTTTGCTTTGAGCTGTCCAAATGTTTATCTCTGCAACAATGGGACCAAAGCTGGACTAGAGGCCCGGCTGTTCAGAGTTTCCCTTTTCAATTTTTAATTTGTTTTCCTTGACGCATGCTCAGGAGCTTGGCTTCCACACCTGGGCTCCTTTCTCACCTGTCTAACTGTCACAGGCGGGAGTCTGGAAGTCAGGATGTGTGGGTAAGGCCCAGCCAGGGAAGGATTTGCCAGGAGGGCTCCAGAGTATCTGTAGGATCTCAGGCGCACCGTCCTCTGATCCGTGTGGACTTCTCAGCCACACTGGTGCTGGTCTAGGCATGGGGCCTACAGCAGTGAGCCACGGTCATCCAGAGTATGAATTATTTATATTGCTGAACTAGATAGAAAGCTGTGGAGCTCTGTTTAAAAGATGACAAACAATAATCACCACTCACCAGGTCTTTTTATAGTCAACACCTTGGGGCCTCGTCACCAGAGCTATGGAATTCCTTGACCTAGCAGCTGCGGGTCTCAGATTAGCTTCTCTGCCTTACTGCCCCAGCACCAGGACAGCAAGACTGGGTGGACCAGGCCTTCTCTTGGTGTATAGCTGAGGGTTTCTGTATCAAAGTCAACACCACAGTCAGTTGTTACTGCTTCCTTTATTTCTAAATTAAAAACGTACTTATTTTCTAATTATAAAAGTATCCATGGATTCAGTCGGGTAGAGAGCATGAATATTGGTGGGGGAGGGGGGAAGGAAGTCTGTAATGAACACGTACAGCCTTGTTTTCTTGTTTCTTTCCACTCGACAATACAGTACAACTATTTACATAGCACTTAAATTGTATTAGTGCTCCTAGTAATCTAGGGATGACTTAAAGCAGAGGAGAGACTGTGGGTAGTCTGTGTGCAAGTGCTGTGCCATTTATAGAAGGGACTTGAGCACTCTTAGATTTTGGTATCCATGGGGAGTCCTGGAGCCAATCTCCTACAAACGTTGATGGACAACTATAAAACAGTAAGTGCTTATTTTAGAATTCTGAAGCACACTGGAAGAATTGCTGATAAATTCCACTTTAGGATGTAGAATTGGCCTACCCCGAAGGACATTTCAACGTAGCAGTACATGTCATCGGGATTTCTCCCACCTGTCTGGATGTTGTTGATGGCTTTGTTCACTACATCTCACGATATCCACTTTCCACACACACCCATGGGACACAGGTCTGTGCACCAGAGATTGTGGTCCTCCTGGTGAATACTGTGAGGTATTCCTGGTGAGTGTCCTCCTGGTGAATACCCAGGGGACACTGTGAAGTAGGAAAGGGATCATGTCTCTCCTTTGGTGACCAGTGTGGTCCAGGTTGGTGGCCTATGGAAAAACCTGAGCATCTCATTGTGTTCCATTCTGTGTGTCTGCATCTCTCCTGGCTTCGTCTCTGTGTCACGTCTCTCATTTTCCTGTTGTCCTAATTTTCTTACTTTCCTGTTTGAAATTTGCACGTATGTGCTATCATGCTCTGTGCATTTTTGTGAATCAAACTGAACCTTTGTAAAAGAAAGAGATGCTACCTAAACAAAGAGGGCAGGAAGCACATGAGTAGGCTTTTGTATAATTTCATTGTATTTTGTAGAATCATAAGCCAAAAGTTAAAGTAGATATATTAGTACTGTGTTGGTAAACTTTTCTGTAGCAAATGTTTTAGGCTTTGTGGGCCACATGGACCTCTCAGGGCTACTCAACTCCGCCATCATGGTTTAAAGGCTGCCATAAACAGCCATGGTGCATCGTGTTCTAATAAAACCTTATCTGCAGATACAGGTGGTGGGCCAGATTTGTTTAATAAGCCATCGCTGGGTGACTCTTGGTCTAGTTCATCCCTCTTTTTTTTTTTTTTACAGAAATTGAAAGGTAGGTACCGAGAGCCTAAGATCATGTAGTACAAGAGTGATAGTATTAAAGAACCTATTTATAAAGAGGAAAGTTATAGACACACACACACACACCCAGAGATACACACTCATACCATCTCCATCAGCACCTAGCTCCTGAATCTTCATGTTCACGTCTATGTGTTCTCAGAGCCACTATCTCCTCAGGGAAAGTATTTCTTGTGGCCAAGGACAATGTCTCCTAATGGCTTGAACGGCGCCTACACTGCCTGAATCTTTCCACAACCTCTTGACAAATTCAGGGTCTTGTGCTTCTCTTCCATGTCTGCTACCGCCAATGCAGTTACCAGCTCCTCAAGCAGAAATAGGGCCTTCAGCATCACTCTTTTTTAGTTATTTTCCCCATTTTCCTTTGCTGCTGTATTTGAATGTTGCTCCAGGAAACACACATCTAATTCCATGAACTGAAAACATTTGCTGCTTGCTTTCATGTCTGGCGAATGATTTATCAGTGTAAGGAGAAAGAGAACAGTGGTCTCTCGCTTTATCTTTCTAAATATGTCACATGTGTGGCATTTTACATTAACATTATATACATAGCCTGACCATTCTGTGCTTATCTCCGAGGGCCCAAAAGGAAATATGCATCAAATATGCCTTTCAAACAGGAATAATCCTATTGGTCTAATAGTGTTAAATAGATACACATTCACTGCCGCGCTGTTGGCACATGCAATCGGACCGATTGAACCAAGCAGGGTGCACATGGGCGTATGTTTGATCAAATATGTGACGTTCATCGCAGTCATTTCTTCCATTAGGTGGCCCCTGGAGCTGATGACTCTCGTTAGCATTCTCTCCTGGTGGCAGACTCACACACAGTTCACATTTCTGTCTCACTCTCTCCTCCTCTCATCGTTGCCTCTCCCCCTTTTTATTAATATTTTTGGCAAATCTGTATAAAATTCTTATATTACCCGCTAATGCACTCTAGAGCAGAAAGTCCAGCGGTTTCTCAGGACTGTATTTTTAGTAAGAATGAGCCCACAGTGAGTTGGTATGTCCTCCTCTCTGTGCTGTTAGGAGTCACTAGAGGTTTTATTTGAGCTAACACCTCCAAGGGAAGCTTTGGTTCAATTTAGCTCAGTGCTAGAGCGCTTGCCCAGCAAGCACAAGGTCCTGAGTTTGATCCCCAGCACCAAAAACAAACAAACAAACAAACAAAAACTAAACAAAATAACCCCCAAATTCACTGGTTTTATCCTGCGAAGAGATACAGAGTTCATATATTGGATATAAGCCAAAAAAATCAAAGAAAAATAATACTACATTTTTATACTATTGAACACTTGATGAAGGATGCACTAGATTTGCACTAGGTTATTTGTGATCCAGCATCATTTACTCAGATGAAAAAATATGAGTCAGAGAAGCAATTATACTGAGAAAGCTCCCCAGATAGGTAGTGAGCTGCCCATCAGTGGCGATAAGAGAGGCACAACCTGCATTGGGTGGTACAGTTGCTGACAGTTGTTCAGGTTTTACTCTTTTTTTTTTTTTTGAGTCAGGGTCTCAATGTGTAGTTCAGGCTGGTGTTGAACTCGCTGTGCAGCCCAGGCTGGCCTTGAACTCACAGCAGTCTTCCTGCCTCAGCCTCCTGAGTGCTGGGATTACAGGCATACGCCACCACACCTGGCTCTTACTGGTTTTACTTAGGCTGCACAGAACACTGGACCCAAGAGAATGCTGCAGGATAGAAGTGGTTCCCTGGAGGCGTGGACAGACTTCATTACTTGTCCCATCCTCCAGATTGTCAGTGCATATAGCATAGAAATGCTAAGGAGAGTCCTGAACCCGGAAAGCAGGAAGAGTGTTTTGCCAGCAGTTTCCAAGCTCATCTTGCCATGGAATGCTTTCCTTATTAAACACTCCCCAGCCAAGGATCAGCTGGTTACACTTTGGGGGTCGCCCTGGCTCACTGCCTCTTTTGTATGGCTCGTGAGCTAAGAATGGTTTTATACTTTTTCAAATGGCTTTAAAAAAAAAATTAAAGGAAGAATAAGTTGTGGCATGTTAAAATTATTTGAAATTCAGATTTCAGTGTCCATAAACAAAGTTTTATTGGAACACCGTTGTGCTCACTCATTTCCATATAATCTTTGACTGCTTTCTTAACACACCACAATGCAGAGTTGAGTAGTATCCACAGACTTCCACACACCCACCAGCCTGGAATAATTACTGTCTAGCCCTGGAGGGAGGAAGTTTGCCATCCCCTTTGTCACTGTGGATATGTTCCTTAAGTGGCTGCTGGGGTTTGTTCTCCAAGTTACTCGTGGACCAAAGTCACAGATAAGATGTGACAGCTGTCCCCTTCCCACAGGGACATGCCCATCTGTCCTTCCCCGAGTGCAACTAGATCCTGCAGTAGAGACAAGGAGAGAGACCAGAACCAGCGGGGCCCCAAGTTCATAGCGTGTTCCCAGTCGGGCTCAGCAAATGAGCAGCACATTTTCCACTTCCCAAGTTAAGGAGAGTGTGTCTGAGAAGTGGGTAGCAGTTCACTTGCCTACCTTCTGGCAGTCTCTGCATCCAGGATTCTTGTCAGCTGGGAGAGTCCAGTGCGTATCACAGGGAGGACCTCTGATCAGACCCGCTGTGGGGAGCCTCAGCCCACGCTGCCTCCTGGTCTGCGGGCCACACGCTCTGTGCGCCCGGCTCTCCGTGCGTTCTGTAGAGCAGCCGTTAATTTTACAAGTGGGTGTGTTGGCTGCTCCAGCCTACCCAGGGCTATTGCAGAAACGAAGGAGAGTTTTAGAACTCTGTTCTTAGGTCTCTCTAGAGAAGGGAAGACCCTTCTGGCCCAGGAGTGGCCTGCTTCACGCTGGCCATCATCTCTGTCTCGAGGGGGGCCTGGGTTCCCGTGGCAGGGGCTCCCCCTCCTCTCGGGTCTCTGGGTAAAAGTGGTTGTCTATTTTGTCCTGTTTGTCCGGCCCACGTCTATTTATGGATCTTCTGCAGGGTACCCCATAGTCAGTGGTGCCTAATAAATGAGGCAGAACACTGCTGGGTCTGTGCAGTGGGTGGGCCTCCTCCCCAAGGCCACCTCTGTCACAGCGCAAGGAGGACCCAGACCTCTGCAGTCACCATTGTCTCACCCGGCGCTCCGGCTGCCGCCTGGCTCCTCATGTCTCTGTCTTACTTGGTTGGGACCCACGATGTGGCCGGGTCTGTGGCAGCGAACTTATGACATGCGTGCCACAGAGGGCTGTTTATTATTGTTGAAAGCTCTGAAAGGTTCGCCATCACTGGGCTAGGAGAACCTCTCACACCCTTGAATCTCCAGCTCCTCCTGTTCCTCTCTCCAGGGACGCCGTCCTTGGGAAGAAGCTGCTGTGGCCCTTGGAACACAGAGGGCTGCTCTGGGTGTGGCAGCTGGGGGAGAGCCCAAATGTGGCATCTGCCCCACTGCTGCCGAGGGTTTTCACCCTGGGTGAGTTGTGTCATTTTTGTGTGCCTCAGTTTTCTTGTCTGTAAAATGGCGACAGTAGGCTCTGCCTGTTACTCTGCAGTGAGGAGTTAATGAATCAATGCATGCACAGTGTTTAGGGCCTGATTAGTGCTAACAGGCATCAGCTGCTGTGATTTTTATTATTATCTGGGTGAGCCTGTTGCCGTGTTAAGGAAGTGGCTGGTTTAGAGACTCCCAAGGGTAGGGAGTGGAGAATAAATCCTTTCCTGGGGCTGAGATGCAGCAGCCTCAGACCTCCCAAACCCAGCGTCCTCTCAGAGGGCTGACGAGCTCTGGGCACAGCCTTTTGAACATCTGGGTGTCCTGAGAAGCCATGCTGGGTCCATCCAGTTGACAGCATTTGCTCCGGGCCCACACTTCTTTCAGGCTCACCCAGGCTTGATGCCGTCTGCGGCAGGCTCCTGCCAGCCTGACTCACCATTGTCATGATGGCCAGGAAATCCTCACTTCACACAGCCTCCTTGAGCTGGCTGGGGGCCGAGGGCCGCTGGCCTCTCCCCGGAGCTGTACATCGCGGGTGTGTGTGTCACAGGAAATGCTTGGCAGGATGACAGATGAGTCTGGTAGAAAGAGGGTCGAGTGCACTCGGTGTGGTCCCAGCACCCACGAGTTCCTAGATGTGCCGCAGCGACGACAGGGCAGAGACAGGCTGGTTTCAGATGGCACCACAGCATCAGTATACGGGGAGGTGTGTTTAACACCCACTTTGGCAGGTAGTGACCACAGAGCCATCGACAGGAGATGGGCACACAGCTGCGTCACCAGACGACAAAGACATGGAGTCCACGGTTCATGTCTCCTCTGAGCTCTTCAGCTTTCCCTTCACACATTCTTTAAACAATCCCGGCACCCCACCAGAATGCCAACCGCAGTGCTGTCAGATGACATTCACGGCGATGGATGCCGATCAGTGCTTCCAGAAAAATCTGCAACATTCTATCGTGCAAAATATTGAAAGTGGAAATGTTACGCTTGTGTTTGCTAGAATGCTTCGGGGTGCAAGAGTTTTGAAGCAGAGGCTGGTGACAGATCAGAACTGGTGATCCATCCGTCAGTCTCTTGAACCATCCTTGGAACTCAGGTTTTCTGATTTTGGTCTCATATGCTGTGCATTCCCGGATGCTGTGGGTCCCAGGGGCAGTAATAAATATGTTTATGTGACAGATGTTAACCAACTGCCCTCCATCCTTCCCTCCTTCCCATCTCTCTTTTCTTTTGTTCTTTTCTTCCCTCCCAGCCAGTAAAAGCTGGCGCCCCTGGAGGCGTTGTGGGGAATGGAATGCACGTGGACCTCAGCACCTCGGACTGAGTTTTCTTGCCTAGTCCTCCCCCTCTACTCCTTCAGAGGATGCGATGGCGTAACAGACCCTGTTTGTCAGAAAAATATCTTAGAGGGCTGAGATTCTCCTTCCAGCCTTCATTTCAGCTGCGAGAAAGTTTGTTTAGTGATGAGACTCAAAAATAGAGATGATGACAGAGTGTCAGCTTTTGCTGTTGCCGGGAAGCACGTGCTGTGCCACTCACACCCGGGACTGCACGCAAGCTGACGTTTCCGAGTTTAGTGCAGTAGGCTGCTTTTAGGAGGAGGCAGACGGACGTGTGCCTGTAGGCTCCGAATATCCCGATCTGGTGCCCAGAAGCCCCATTTTTAAGGGTCTGGGTTCAGAATAAGCGCCCCATCCCCCCAGGGAAACAATGCTTTCAGGGAAACGATGCCAGCAGAAAACTACCATTTGCCCTAAAAATGTTACTGTGAGAAATGTTCTCTCCTGTTTGAGCCGCGAGGGAATGAGATCTTGAGAGCTGCCTCTGTGTCTTTCTCAAGGAATGAGGGCGCTCAGTAACTCAGTTTAACACATCTGAGATTCTTAAGCACCAGCGCTATCTTTTTGCTCAGCTAGTTAATTTTAGTTCATCCATTTGGCCTTGTGCTGACATAGGGAGCCACGGTGGAGGTGGGAAACCAGGAGCCTGGCTCCCAGTGCACAGGTCTACAGAAGCACGATCTTTCCTGGGGCATCGGCCTCTGGCCTGGGCAAGCGGACCTCAGGGCCTTCTTTATCCGAGGTGAGTTAATTGAGAAGGCAGATGGACTAGGTGTGCTGGCTCCTTTGCAGGAACAGAAAGCCTGGGATCCAGCAGATTAATCCAAGGGGCTGAGAACCACTGCCTTCTCCAAAGCATCCTGGACTATATTAGCAAAGGGGCTAAATTTTGACCAGCTTCTCTTTCCCTTTTTAATACTCCCACCCTTTGTTGGCGAAGCAGCTGTTCTAAGGAAACGGGAAATGGCTCACGGAAAAGGAGAGAGGAAGAAAAGACCCCTTTCCCGCACCACTCTGCTTTAAACTCTGTCTTCATTTACACTAAAAATAACTTGAAACAGAGGGCAGCTCACAAAAAAGGTGAGATCTCAGAGGACTGCCAAAGCTTGCTGGGTTTGTTAGCTTCCACATCTTGTCTTGCCCAAGAAGGTGTGGGGTTTGGAAGCCCACCAGGAGGGGTCCAGGCCATTTCCCTTGTTCTTGAGCAGAAGCCTGTTTTGAGGTGTGGCTTAGAGAGTCGGTCCAGAGCTGATGATATCACTGGGCACTCACAGAGCTGTCTGCCTGGGCTCATGACCCAGGGGTGGAAAATAACTCCCTGAGAAGGAAAGCAGTTGTTTTCAGGAGCTGCTTACTCCCCAGGCACCCTTGCGGGTTCCCTGGGGGGCCGCCATGATGTTATCCCTCCCTCTGAGCCAGGAGCTGGGCAACTTGGTTTCTCAGCCACCTTAGATCCCTCCGGGAAGAAAGCTCAGATCCGAAAGGAAGAAGATCACTTCCTCCCCACGGCTCACTCTGTGTTGTTCTGGGTTGTGGGGTTGGTGACAGGGTTTGTGATCAATTTGGGGTGTAAGGGTAGAGATGAGAATCACTTTTATCTGAGGCACATGGTCATCAGAAAACTGTGTTCTAATGCTAGCTCTGCTGTGACCTTTCTGGGTGCCCTTAGAGGTGTCGATTCTCTCTTCAAGGCCTTGGTGAGGCTGTTGATGAATCGAGGTGTGCCAGCAGTTTGTCGGTGGTTTGTTCCCTGCTGCCCAAACTTTCTCTACATTTTCTCATTCCCTTTACTGTCTTTCAGTCAGAAAAGGCAGCAAGGGTTCACCTCAGACTTCCTGTGCCCTTGGCTCTGTGCCAGGCAGTGGGAGGCTGGCACAAGTAGGAACTGTCCTTTGCTTCCTGCGGGAGCAACTGCAGAGAAGCAGGACAAACAGACAGCATTCCCTCATGGCGCTACCTGGGGATGCAGGTCCATTCTGACTAAAATCTCAAACTGTTTTGTGTGAGGTGGGGCAGCTGCCTCTGACTCTGTTCCCAAGGTTCTTTTCCTTCCCAGCCCCTCCCGTGTTGGATCTCACTATGCAGAAAAGGAAGGAAGTATATAGACAGAAGCTTCTAGATGTACCTGTGGCTGTGTAGTTGGCAGAAGGAGGGTGCCGTGTGGGCAGGGGCCACACGCCAGGGCCAGGGTCTCCCCAGAGCAGCTGGCTTCTTTTAAACTACTTCCTCTTGGAGCCTCTTCTTGGACCATCATCAGAACACTTGGACACCTCTGAAGGAATCATGTTCCCACTCCACATTAAGTGTGATGATTCCTGGACCCCCGCACTTACTGGAAGTGGGGAGACACACTTCTCCCATATTGGAGAAGCCTCTTGTCCCTTGCTTTCAGTGCCACTTTGATTGGACTGCGGAAACAATCAAGTCATTATGGTCCTGAAAATGCATTCCTCTTCCAGAGGCAGAACCAGTCTATCACACTGTCCCAATGAACATTTCATAAGTGGCACACATATTTAAAATAATGACTGCCAGGAGGTACTCCGAAGGGGCTGTGGAGTGAAGAAGAAACATTATTGTGGCAACCGTCATTTTAAATTTCTGCAACAAGGTGGTGGACTCAGGGGCTTGCAGGAGCTCACTCCCAGGGAGGTTAGCCCCAAATTTATAGTCAGGTACCAGATGCTCTGGCTGCTCAGTGGATTTCATATTGCAAGAATTTCTCCAATGAAGCTTGCTTTTAGGTTAACATCCTAGATGAGCTTAAAAAAACAACCACAGCACACCCTCAGTAGGCTATTTTGAATGTTTCCAATTTAATTAACATGATTTAAACCAAGACTGTCCAGATCCTTGGAAGGAAAGCTGAGCCCTTCCTGGATGCTAAATTACAAAAAACATCACCACTCCCGCACCCTTGTGCCACTCCGCATATCCACAGCTTTGCCTGGTTGTTTTCTCCAGGGAGTTTGGCCACTGGAGCTGGTTTCCATAGTCCCCTGGCCCAGAGGGAGTTGTGTGCTGGGGGCTCCAGGGTTGTTTTACTGAACAAGTCTTGCAGAGGTAATTCCAGTACCCACAGATACAATTCTTCCTCCCCGGGCTGAGATAGAGAGATCAAGATAGAAAGAACAGGAATAAATAAGCAACCGGTTTCTCTTTCATTTAGCTTTCTTTCAGAAACAGCCTCTAGTGTTAATTATTTCTACTGTAGATTTTGTCAGACTTCGCATCCCCATCCTTTTGCCATAGGTGGTATATTTTGGAGATGGAAAATGATGAGAAAAACTATCTGCTTTCCCGAAAGATAATTTTGTGTACCTTAAACAGACACATTAAGCCATTTATAAGAGAGCTGTTTGTTCTCAGGAGTCTGGAGGAAATCCGAATTTCTAATTCTGGGTTCTTTAATAATTTTCAAAAGAACTGAGGGCAGTAATTAAATGTCTTTGAACTTCCCCAGGCTGTCTTCTCTTCCATGATCTCAAAGCATTTGCAAAGGAATAGAATTCTCTGCTTTGATGAAATCCTTGGGAGGGTTGTGTGGACATCAGCCCCGGGAGGATCCTTTCTGCAGAATGGGGGAATCTAAGGCAAAGAGGCTCAAAAATAAATATACTTTTGGAGCTTCAGGCCTGGGACTGAGTGAAGAGCCTTCGTACCACTTTTTATTTTATAGCCATGGCCTCTAAGTCTTGGAAAGGCCAAAGAGAAGAAAAAACAAAGATAGATCCTAGTTAAGGATGTTCGTAATGAGATTACACATGAAATACACTGTTTTATAGCCCTTGTCCTTAAGGATTAGAAGAGATCTAGTCTGGGACACTGAGCAAGTTTCATTTCCCAGGACCATTCTGATTAGTTGGTGAGGCCTGCAGAGAATGGTCTGCAGCCGCTAAGATCCTGGCTCTGCTGTAAAGAATGCTGTGATTGATTAGTGATGTCTGTTATGAGGAAAGACTTGGAAGGTGGCAGACCCAGTGTTAGTTATGCCTCAGCTATTTGTTCTCAATCACATTTCTTCACCGTTTACTTTGTACGTGACTGAAGTGGGGCTTGTCTAAGGTCGTACAGTCACCCAGGCAGTGTATGAGCTAGAACTCATGTCTCCTGACTTACTCCAGTATTTCATAGCCCAGATCCATAGGTTAGACCTTAGAGGAACAGGAAAGTTGTCAGCTTTCTGTATGAGCCTTCTTTTTCTTTCTTTCTTTTCTTTCATGTCGCATACTGACTTCAGATTTTTTCCCATCTGGAGTCTTTCTTTAGCGTTTGAAGAAGCAGAAGGGGTGATTTCAGAGCCACAGCGATTCTACAGACAAACAGAAATGCAAGCACAATTTTCCCATTTGTTATGTCCACTCTCAAAATGCTCTTAGCATGCAGCACACGGTGATCTCAGCCCTCCTCCTGCAAAGTTCTCCCCTCAGCCCACTTCTGGGGCTCTATTCTCTCATCTCTGCAGATGCCTTTAACTCACCCCACTCCTCCGGTACTGTGAAAAGCCTGTGGTGGGGGCGCATGCGTCACTGTCTCCTTCCTTCATCACCTCACTTCCTATTTCTTCCAGTTTTCCCCCTTAACATTCTATCTCCTCAGCTATTCGTGCTCACATCTTAATGGCCGTGCTTACAAAGATAAATGCATCTTGCCTCTGACCAAAAGCAGTTTCATCCCTGACTTGAATTTCAGAGTTGGCCTGAGTTACAGGGAGATGGTAGGGGCCAAGTCCTTAGTCTCATCCTGGGAGCCATAAAAGTTTGCTAAGAGCTTATCTCCATCAGGATGAAAATGGAATTCCAAGACTTCAACTATGAAAGATAAATAACAAGGCAAACTCCAGTTTCTGTCAAACCCAAGTTCTCTCCCCTGCTTTTATGAGTCCACCTGCTATGTTTTCACCCTGGCATCTGTCTCATCGTGATGTCAGACAGAACCTTGTCCAGGAATTGATGTGAAACTAGGATGGGATGGAGAATTTCAGGCAATTGGTAAGCGTGGACGAAGGCTGACAAATCATGTTCTTGGGCTGTAACTCACTCTCCAAGTTCTTATCCATTCCTCAATTCATGCTCCTTCCATTTCAACCTAATGAGAATTGGAATTGAATGCCCATTAGCTAGAAGACCCCGGCTGGCTTTAGATTCTGGGGCTGTGATTTATCAGACGCTGTAACAAACAGGATTGTAGTTTGATGTCCTAGGCTATCTTTCCAATTAGAGGTGGACATGTTTATTTGTTGGGATTACATTTGCCATCTTGGCTTCAGTAACTAGTCACATATAATGGGAGTGGCTTGACCTGTGTTGCCATGGGCTGGTCAAAGAGCACCGTGTCCACTTTTCCAGGAAACCTGTGTTGTGGGGAGCCCACATACAGCTCTGGGGGGCCACGCGAGTACCCAGAGAGTGTTCCCTGGATCTTGTTTCTAACTGAGGCGATCGGTGAGAACATCTTACTGTTATGAACATCTTACATCCTGGCAACCACCCAGGCCTGTGGATTTGCTCTTGCTGTTCCTTTCTTCCAGACGCCTTCCTTAAGAACTTCTACATCTCTCTCCTCTTTTGTTCCATCTTCCTTCAGCCCATCTTGTATGCCATTACCAGGTGAATGTCCCCCAAGGCCCACTTTTCCTAGGTTTCCTGGTGCCACCGAGGCTTTCAGTGGTTTCCCGTGGACTGAAGTCTACACTCCTGATGGAGAAGGCCAGGACTTACCATCATTGGATCCCCACCATCTTTCCAACTAGCCTTCCATTTCTTCTCCTCCATGCGCTCTGTGGGTTCACATCCTGCCTCATCTTGAAGACAGTGCACAGTCTTGCCTTCCTCTGAAACCTACCAGTCCTGTGTACTGTTGACGTACACTTGTGCACGGGTGGGGCTCATCTATCTGCCTTACAGGCAGCACAGCTGAGTGGTTAGGAGCACAGGTCGTGGAGGCAGACTGGCCGAGTTTGACCTTGGCTCTGCCGTGTGCTAGTTTGGCCAATGACAGAGGGCAATAATAGTACTTGGACACTATGGGGTAATTATGAAGATTAAATGA
>PVJO010000519.1:0-233502 GCA_004026905.1 Hystrix cristata | reverse complement strand
TCCATTGATCACCTGACCTCCATAGGCCCCGACTCTTACTGGAGGACCAGAATGACTTTTTGGATCCCCTGGAATCAATGTTAATTCAGAACCAGTGTCCAGTAGTCCCCGAAATACCTGATCATTTCCCTTCCTCCAGTGTACAGTCACTCGGGCAAAAGGCCTTAGGTCCCTTTGGGGAAGAATGGGAGAAAGAATAACTATATAAATTTTTGGTGCACGGGTGTCCTTCCCCAAGGAGACCAGGCCTCCTCTTCATTCAAGGGGTTCTGGGTCTGTAAACTGGCCCAAATCCGGGAAATGGTTGAGAGGTCGCCATTCCCTGTTATTACAATTTGAAGTAGGTTCCCGTGCATTTGCCCTTGAATTTTTTTGATTATATAAATCTCGTAGAAATTGTGTAGGCTTCCCGTCTATTTCACTTATGGGAACACCGTGGCTAATCAGCCGATGCCATAGGTCAACACGTGTCTGGCCATTCTGATTGTTGTTCCGCTCCTGTTGTCTATTAAGGTAAGTGTGTGCACTCTGCCTTTGGCGATTAAGTGCTGCCGCTTGACCCTTGCCACTCTGGGAACCGATCAGACCCATCGCCCTCAAATTTCCCAGTTGAGCAACCGCGGCCCCCACCGTAAGGTCTGGCATACAGAGAAGAGCAACGACAGGGCTCTTTAGGGATGCTGGTGCTCCCCTCACAAATCTGTTCCTCAAGGTGTTAGTGAAGGGTATGTTTTCTGGATCATCCCAGTGTGGAGGATGAGGTTTAGCATGACAGATCCACTCCAGCATTCCCATTTCCCTGAGTCTCCGAATCCCCTCATCAACGGTAAACCAAGGAATGCCAGACATTTCTAACTCATGCACAGTGGGCCATCTTTTGACCCATACTTCTTCCAACCAGTCAAATAAACTATTAACACCTTTCTTTACTCCACGAGCTGCAACATTAAATTCAGAATCTCTGCTTAAGGGGCCCATATCAACAAACTCAGCCTGATCCAGGTATATGTTTTTTCCACCATTATCCCATGCCCGTAAAATCCATTCCCACACTTGCTCATCAGGTCTCTGCCTATAAGAGTTAGCAAATTCAAGAAGTTCTTTGGGGGAGTAACGAATCTCCTCATGGGTCACACTTTGTACTTCACCCCTAGGGGCCTTCTGTGATTTGAGCCTGGTTATGGGCCTAGAGGCAAAGGTGGGTGGTGAGGGTGGGTCCCGAGAAGCTGCAGCATTATCTTGCTCAATCAACACCACAGGGGATGGGGGTGGGGGTGAGGAGGCCTCTGCCGCTGTGGGTGGGGAAATCTCTCCCTCTGGCAAGATAATCTCATTAGCATCTAAAAACTCAGCCTCTTCAACTTCCTCAGGATCCTCCCAGACATCCCCATCCCAATTCACGGGATCCCACTCTTTACGGATCAGTGCCCTCACCTTTGCTTCAGATACCCTTCAAGGCTGAGCGTTAAATTTACGTTGTAGTTCAGCTAATCGAATTATGAGGGCCTGTGTTTGGGTTTCTGCTGTTTCAGCCCTGTGGCTAAAAAACAGGAGATTGTCTTTCAGCACACACCTAGAAATTTTTAAATTTCTTATGTGTGTCTGGAGTTGGGAATTTGAATTTTTGAGCTCCGTATTTTCCTTCATTAGCTTGTCCAGAGATGCTAAGACCAGCCAGCCAGCATCATTGTATTTCCAGCTCTGCCAAAAATGTTCAAAACTTTGGGATACGGATTCGGTAAATTCCTGACAATTCACAAGTGGCGAGGTAGGATAATCAAATGGGTTTATACTGTATATTAAATTAAGCATTTCACGCCAAGGATCATTAGCATTCCCCACAGTATTAGGGGGAGAGATTGTGGCATCTTCAGGTCTCGCCAAAGTAAAGAGGCGACTCCAGGAAGCCCGAAAGCCCTTAAAGAATTCCATTTTTACAGTTCTGCTTCTCTAGAGCCGCTCCCAGTACCAAAATCTGTATTAGTATTCTGTAGAGAAACAGATACAATAGTAGATATATGAATATTTAAGAGCTTACAATTTGGCTTCCTCCGGCTTCTTACAAGTCAGGCGTGGTAGCGTGCAGAGGGTCCGTCTGCAAGCTGGAGATCCGGAGGGCCCAGCCGAAGGTCTGGAGGTCCAAAGGATCCAGGCAAATGCCTGGAGGCCCAAAGGATCCAGGCGAAGGCCTGGAGGCCCGAAGGATCCAGGCGAAGGTCTGGAGGCCCGAAGGATCCAGGCGAAGGTCTGAAGGGTCCAGGCAAAGGTCTAGAGGTCCGAAGTATCCAGGTGAAGGTCTGGAGCTCCTCCAAAGGAAACAAAACTGATCCCAAAGAAACCAGCCAGGCTAGATTCCTCTTCATTCCCCTTTTATACCATCTAGAGAATAGGCTGGCCTAGGGTGGATCTTCTATACCCTGGGGTGTAGAATTGCTAAACCAATTTAGTTAAGCTTCTCTTACAAGTTGACACAATCAGTCAACCATCACAAATGCCAAGGTTTGGGGCTAAGCCACCATGTGCATGGAGGTGCCCCTCAGTGAGATGCAGAAATACAGGTGGAAGCTGGTGGGGAGGAAAGGCAGAACTCCAGATTTGGACGAATTGTCTGCTCATTGAGATGCTTTTTAGAGGTCTAGTTGGGGAGGCAGATTATACAAATTGTGGACAACCCTGGGGCAGGACAGGGTGGCCAGGAGCCCTGCGGGAGGCAGAGGAAGTGTGAGGTAATCTGCCAACGCTGTGCTTCAGTGACTTTTGGGAGTGGGGGGGAACAAAGTTCTGGAATGAGCAAGGAGGGAGACAACCCTGCCCTGCCTCCCGGCCACAAGAGAAAAACCTCCACAGGGAAGTTGCAAGGGAGGCGTCATTCACAGGACAGTCAGAATTTGGCTAGTGTGAAAAGATCAAGGAAAGGCTCGGCAGAGGTTCAGTTTTGCCGATGATGGATAATGTCTTCCGAGGGCTCCAGGGAAAGATTTGGGAGTCTGGGACAGGTTAGCAGATCTTCAAAAGTAACTAACCAGTGATGGGGCCTGAGATCCTTGTTAGCAGCCGGATTACACAGGGCAGAAGGTCTGACGGGATTAACCCTCCTAAAACGGATTTGTGGGTAAACTTTTTCTGTCAGAAGATGGTAAATATTTTAGGCTTTATAGGTCATACTATCTCTGTCAAATGCAGATCTGCCCTTTCGGCATGAACACAGCCCCAGATGACACAGAAACAAATGGTCGTGGCTCTGTTCCAATAAAACTGATTAAACGAGCAGGAGGTAGTCAGATTTGCCTGACAGTGGTGGTTTTGCAGCCCGAGGCTAAGCAGTTTGTAGTTGGTTGAGAGGAATGAGGAGGCTTTTGAGACTCCTTGTTGGGCCTCATCCTGATGAGGTGTCTGTCACCCTCTGGGAGGAGGGAGTAGCCGCCGTTCCTCCTCCACAGTGCAGGAGCCTTTGGAAAACCGCCTAATGAAGGAGTCACTCGGGAATGTTCCTCCATCCCCAGACCGCACAGACAAGAGGAAATAGACGTAAGATGAACAGGAGACAGTGAAGTTACATAAAAGAAACTTCTTGGCACTGATGATGGTAAAATATACACACTAACTATGAAGATGCAAAAGGGCTTTTAACAAATAAGAGCAATTTCCTTCTCTGAGCTGGACCACAGAATCTGGGTCTGCTCCGAGCTGCGGGTGCTCTCATGTGAACATGCTTTTTCCGTACTCAGTGAGAAGCAGATCTGCCAAGCACTGTTATAAATGCTCATACTTTGAGAATGTAATATTATGTAAAAATTCTTAAACTACAAGTATTAGTCATTTTTATTGGTATTTACCCTAGTAAATTGTGTGCTTAGATTTTTAGTGGCGAGGTTGGTTTTGCCTATCCATCCATATATTCTTTTATATTTAGTATATTTTTCTGTGTATTATTTTATTTTACTGTTTATTTGCCCAAATACATTGTTTTGCTTCAAACCATACAAAATTCAGTGAAATTTAAAGGTACCAGAGGACCGTGTCTTAAGTGGCAGAAAGTAAGGAAGAGGGGTTTGCCGGGACGATCCTAGGATGGCTTAGGGGCCCAGAGTTAGGGATGTAGCTTAGCCTGCAGCACAGAGAAGACCAGTTATGCAGACTCCTCCCGGACCTCTCTGCCTCCCACTGCTTCCTGCAGGCCAGACTGGGGGACACTGAGCACCTCCTTCTCTGTGTCTCAGCATCGCGTGGTAGGAGAGCCAGGTGTGGAGCTCCAGTGTGGAGCTGAAAGAGAAGACTCATGGCTGCTTGGGTCAGGAGTCAGTCCTGGACTGGGCAGTTATGGTTGGGGAGTGACCTACTCTGCAGTGGCCAGGTAGTAGGGTCACAGTCATACAGAATTTCTGTCCTTGTAGGAAGCAGGTAGATTTGGAGTTCAGGGAATGTGGGATGCAGGCGGTGAGCTGAGCATTCAAAGGAGAAAACTGAGTATGCCATAAACAATTTATATGAAGTCTCTGAAACAGAAAAAAATTCACTTCTTCTAAGTCAGGCCTTCAGTGTGATCTGCTGAGGACCCATTTTCTGAGACAGACTCTTCTTCACAGGGGCGGAGTGGCCTTGGTGTCTCGGATGGCTTCCTGCAGGCTGTGGGTAGAAGTAGAGACCACTTGCTGAGCCTTCCCAGGAGTTTCACCCACCTCTTCCTGGAGCGAACTTGAGTCTCAGTCCCTGGGATTAGATGAGGTGGTCTCCAGAGGGCCCTCTGGGCCTAAAGCTGCCGTCTGTCAGATAGCACTGCGTGTCGTACAGTGTAATAGAATTTGCAGTAAGAGTTATGATGACAAACTTAAAAACACTGCTGCCGAACAAGCATATATTGTCATTTGTCAAGCTTATAAGAGTTTGACCAGAAAAGGTACTTAAAGGCATGAAACAATTTTTTTCAAAATGAAGCATGAATAAAATTGTGTAGTTTCTCCAAATCTTTCTCGCTGCTGTTACAACAGTCAGTCACTTTTTGGCTTGATAATTTTCTCCTAGATCTTACCAGTCTCGACATCCTTGCTGTGTGTCCGTGAAGAATATTGAACTGCATTCCCTTTCATCTAACTGCAACTGCTTCTGCTCCATCGCAGCTGCACTTCATTTCCACTTTGCATTAGGGAATACAAAACCGAGCTGTGTTTAAGCAACTTAGTGTCAATCACTGAGTCTAGAATCCATTTTCCCAGGCCGAGAAGACGGTAAATAAATTGGATCTAGTGAGAAGTCTGAATATTAGGATGTGGCCATCATTGTCTCTTTCAGCAGAACTTCATGAAGAGGGCAGGCAGTCCCCGAGGGTCTGCATGGGTCACTGGGCGCACTGCCTTATTACACAACATCAGCATAATCCACTCCCGGGGTCCTTTGTGGGCGGTGGGTCTTGGCCAGCCTGTTTTCCTGCCCCAGCTGCTGCCCAGCCAGCTGATTCTGCTGCTCCTTAGACCCTTTCATGCCTCATTCCCATGAACAGGACCTGGTGTCAGTCAACAGGCAGACCCTTCTGCAGGCAGAATCTCAATTCGCAGTGAGCCCCAGCCTGCCCCACCCCCGGAGGTGCTCTTCTTTCTATCGAAAGAGCCCTTGATTGTCAGTAAGGTTTCTTGGATGCTGAAACTACCTGGTGCTTTCCGACAAGATGCTAAAAGAGAGAATTTCCCAGGATGCAATACTATCATCAGTCTTCCATGTTTTAGAGTCTCTATTAGGTTGAGTCAAATATGTACTTTTTTAATATTGTAGAATTTTAAAAAATGTAGTGAGCTTCGTGTAAAGGATTGTGTTTTAATAAATGTGATAATTCAAAACACCTGTTTAACTCGTGCCTTTCAATTCTAATCAAAGAGCTGTTAATCCTGTGCTTGGGACATCCTGATTTTCCCTTTGCTTTTTCTTAAAAAAAAAAAAAAAGACAGCACACCCATTTGATTGAAATTTGATTCTTCTTAGTAAAACTGCCAGTTTTAATTAAGTTTGAAAATTGAGGTACAGCTGGATATTGGATGAAATTCAGCATAGTAATTTCCTTCCTGTGTTCTGAGTGCTCTGAAGCAAGGATTGTGTATTTGTGCAGATGAAGACGTTACAGGACTTTAATTGTTCATGCTTCTATGAATTAAATACAACTTTTTAGTTTTGTTGTTCATAAAAATCTCTGTTATGCACATTGAAGGAAAGAGATCGCTAAAAATGCTCAGTTTTAAACTATAGTTTTTTTATTAAATAATGCAGATAATTTATTTGACAATATCTTAGCTTTGAGTTTATTTTTAATTGGCTAATGATAACTATTTTATGAGGTACAATGTGATGTTTCAGTACACGTATACTTTGAGGAATGCTCTCTCCTTATTTGGTTTTAATTAGGAAAATTAAAGACATTTTGTGTTGTGAAAAATTGTGCTGTAATTTTAAGGAAATTTTAGAGTTGGATATTTTATAAGTTGTGCATGCTGTGTTTTTACCAATTTGCATTCTTGAATGTATTATCCACTTTTTTGTCTGCTCATTTCCAAGTCAATTTAGACCTCAGAAAATATGAATACCTTTAAAAATATGCATACCTAAAGAAAAAGCAAACCTTAATCCTTATTTTTTTTTTTTTTTTGCAGTACTGGGGATTAAACCAGGGGTACTGTATCACTAAGGTACATCTTCAGCCCTTTTTATTTTTAATTTTGAGACAAGGGTCCCACTAAGTTGCCCCGGAACCTCAAACTTTCCATCCTTCTACCTCAGTCTCATGAATACTTGCAATTACAGGTGTGCACTGTACAAGTGTGCCTGGCAGTTCTGTTGAATGGAGAAATTAAAAGAAGTATACTTTTATTTCACTAAATTAATTAAAATGTTCATTTCATTTACTTCCTTTGGTTTAAGTATAAAGTAAAAAAAAAGTAAAATGTTTTTGGCAAGCTCAGCTGATGTTTCTCTGCATACTTTTTTGTTTTATTACATGTAAAAATTGACAGTCACCTAATTTTTTTTAATACTCTTTCTTGCCTGCCTTGGATTCCATCTAATCTATAGTTGCCCTTTATTGCCTAATTGACATGCTTTAAATTTTTTCCCAGATGTCTTTATTTGGTGGATGCAGTGTTTTAAGGTTTCTGGTTGACCGTGAGTAATTGTTTTTCCTATCAGTATAATCAAACGAAATTGAAAGTATGCGCTAGAGCTTCTGGCTGTGGCCTCCAGAATGCACCTTCCAGCTAAATTCCTGTGGCCTTGTTAAACAAGCACAGCTTCAAGTTAGTGTTAACAAAAATAATGTTTTAAAAAAGTTTTTTTAAACAAATGCTAAGATCTGAGGACTAAAAGCTATATATAGTTACTAGAAGGGTTATAACATAGGCGTACTTTTAGTCTTTTGGAGAAACTATAATACATACTGCAAGGCATCGTAAGTTTCAGACCTCCTTCATGGAACTTCAGGGTCTTATATACTTATTATAAAACAAAAGCCAATACATTATTTCAGAGAATTTCTTTCAATTGAACATAGAGTAACAACAGAAAAGCATTTTTATTTCCTCCCTTTAAAAAAGTGGTCCTTGTTTACTAGGAAACTTGTCTTATAATTTCCATTTAAACTATTGATTTTCAGAAATACATAAATGAGGGGCTGGGGATTTAGCTCAGTGGTTAGAGTGCTTGCCTTGCAAGCCCAAGGGCCTGAGTTCGATCCCCAGCACCAAAAAGAAGGAAGAATATATAAATGGGATAAAGAGCAAGTAAGAAGGAAGAAGGAACATTCATAGCTGTGTTGGATTCTTCCTGTCCCTTCCTTTTGGTGTCATACTTAATTTAAGTAGGAATTCTTAGGACAAGCTTCAAGAATAATTTAAGACAAAAAGTTGGGAAGACAACTCAGTGGAGAGGGCAGGAAAAGAGTTACTGAGAGGTGCTATAAGTTCAAGTCAAATTAAGGAGTGTGAGCATACATATATAGAAACTTAACAAGGAGACAAAGGAGAGATTGTTCAAAGAAAGGGGACAGGGTATTAGAGACAAGTAGACTTTATTTAAAGTGATGTGTTTTTAATGTCCTTAACTCTAATGTTATATAGGATTTTTTAAAAATCAAAACTTTCTGTTTTAATTATATCGTTCATTCTAACCAAGTACAATCAACCAAAAAATGAAACCTGCTTCAAAGTGCAAATTATTATCTAAAATGCAGTTCCCGTGGTCCCTACTGGGAATCACTACCGCAAATCTTACTACATTCAGAGCTTCCAGGGGCTGCTTAGGAAATGAGGTGATAGAATAAACTGATCGAATTGCAAAGCACAGGATCTCCAAAGGCCAAATTTTCCAGAGACAGTATTCATTCACAGATCCATTACAGCTCCATCTTCACACTTACTTTCAAATTATCCGTTAAAATTCAGTCTTCACATCAGAGTGTCTGTTCCAAAGTACACCAGTGAGATCCTGTTAGTATATAAGTACTGTTCATCCTGCAACTTAGTGTGTATCAAGACAAAATGTTGAAGAACTACGTTCTGTGGGAATCTAATGGTGGTGGGCTCTTTGCACCTCGGGTGCCTTGGTGGTGACGGGCCGAGCTGTGGTTTTGGTGCACGGTTGCCACGACCTTTTAGCCACTGCACTTGACCTCTGTGTTGCTTGACCACCTGATGACTCCTTCCAGTCATCGAGCCTCATGGCCCGAGGAAGACCCAGACACACCTTGTGCACTAGGGCACGTGAAACACTGGCTTTCTTGGAATTAACAAGTCTATGCATAGAGTCCTTTCAGCCTAAACTATGCAGAGCGTGTAGTCATGACTGGGCAAGTTTGCCCAGTCCAAAGCCCACTGGGCTGTGTGGTAGCAGGTCTGGATTCCGGTCTTGACTTGACATGAAAAGTAATTTCTTACTTCAGGCATGAGTCACTCTTTCAATTTTGATTTTTTTCATCCTTTGGTCGTCTCTTAGTTCTTTCTGCTCTTAAATTCTTGAATCCATATCTATAAATCATGGATGGAATCGACAGATGAGGATGAAGTTCAGGACCGAGCTGCTGGTCAAACTTGTGCTTGGTCTCACCTGCTGATAGATGGACAGACAAGCCAAAGCGACCTTCACAGCTAAGACCAGAGTCCTTGTGGGAGGGAGCTGTGTAGCAGTGTGGATACCGGGAGGCGTGATTGCTTAGGGACTACTAATATACACCTAGCTTTAATTCTGAAAGCCTGTATCAGACCTAAAGTACAGGTCTGCGTGTCCTGTCCTGGACTGTACGCTTCCAGAGAGTAACAGTGCAGCTTTCTCTTAACAGTATTGTGCCTCTGCAGTGGAAGAGAGGGCTGCACAGCAAATGATTTGTGATACCAGTAGGAGGTGGCGGTCTGCAGAGAGTATTCCCTATTCCCTCCTGGTGGTTCTTTCTGTAAGAGTCATTTGCATTCTGCTTTGTGGTGTCTGTCCTCTTTCTGGAGAGTCTGGCCGTTTTCCTTTTCCACTCGGAATCCTTTTATGACATTATCAATTCCTGCAACTATGGCTCTTCTAAAAGTTTAATTAAAGTCAGGGTTGTGGATGTAGCTCACTGGTATAATGCTTACCTAGCAGTCGCAAGACCCTGGGTTTGGTCCCCAACTTTGCAAAAACAGAAAAATTTTTCTCAATTAAAATTGGTTTGCAGATGACTTCTGTTTTCAGCTTCAGAATCAATTTGGACTGCAAATATCTCTGCATAAATCCACACATTTTCCAAAATAATGCGTCTTTTGCATACTCTAATCAACTTTTCCTTCTGCGGTTCCTGTTTTAGACACTGGCTTGGTGCTGTCTTCTGAAAGGTGTGAAATCTCTTAAGCGTTCTGAGCCCCTCCCTTTCTCCCTTTCTCTTCCCCTCTTACGCCACCTCCCATCCCGTGCCCCAGTGCTCGGCCCCGCACTGCGATTTCTGCCTCCAGTCTTTGTCCCTCCTCCAAACTCCATTCTGCAGTGAGCGCGCTCCTTAAAGGTTCTTATCCTATAACCTCATGTAACTCCCTGTCTCACAGCCTTTCATGCCTCCTCAATACCACAGAGCTGAAACCAGCCTGTTCCACCTGCCACTTAAAGTCTTATCAGTTTGGCCTCTTGAAATTCTTCACTGTCTTTTCCCTTGTTTAATAATGTGTTTTACTCAAACCTAAGTCTTTATCCTCCTTCAGTGTCTCTCTCCAACATATCCTCCTCCAAACTCAGTAAATAACAATCTGTTCCCTCTCAGTACTGTTACAGCATTTCATGCAGTTAACACTTTTTCATTAGTAGACTTTATTTTTTAAGGTAAATTTTATGTTCACAGCAAATTCAGTGAAATGTGCAGAGTTCCCATATACTCTTGCACACACAGTCTCCCCCATCTTCAACATCCCATCCCCCACCAGAGGGATATGTCTCACAGTCAGTGAGCTTACAGTAGCACATTACCAACCAAACTCCATAGTCTACACTAGAGTTCTCTCTGCGTTGTACACTCTGGGTTTTGATGAATATATGTATGTGTAGAATAGTTTCACTGTCCTAAAAAAAAAAAATCCACTATGCTCTACCAGTGGATCCTTTCCTCCACCCTAAAGCTGCACCCTTCTCACATTCATCTGCCACTTGGTTGTGAACCCACTCATCTTACTTTCCACTAATTTTATGGTTTAAATGTGAGGTGTCCCCCAAAGACTCCTGTATTGAGGGCTTGATCCACAGTGCAGCAGTCTTCAGAAGTGGGACCAAGAGAGGTGACTGGATCATGAGGGCAGTAACCTCATCAGTGGATTCACCCTTCAGTGACTTCCCAGCTCCATGGGCTCTTAGCAGGTGGAGCCCAAAAGGAGGAAGCAGGTCCCTGGGGCCATGCTTTTGAAGGGTACCTCTTGTTCCTGTCCCCTTCCTCTTTGGCTCTCCCCCTCTTTTTTTTTTTCCTCCTTCGTGGCTGCGAGGAGGTGAGTAGCTTTCCTCCACCAGACCCTTCTACCATGATCTTTCTGTCTTGAAGCCAGCTAACCATGGACTGAAACCTCTGAAATCACAAACCAAAACAAGCCTTTCCTGTAAATTGGGTATGTCAGGTACTTTGTCCTGAAAATGTGACCAGTACACTTCACTACATATCTCTAAAGATATGGCTATGAGTATATAGATTATATCTTTTAAAAAATCTCAATTTAAAAACAGTAATTATTTAGTAAGGAAAGACTGGATTTGACATAAATTTGAAATTTTAAAGGGGAACACAAACCACCAAGTTTTGTGGGGTTTTGTGTGTGTGTGTGTGTGCGTGTGTGTGTGTGTGGTAGTTTTTTAGAAAGAAGAAACTTGACAGTAAAAGGAGATACTTTTCAGCTTAATAAAAGTTAGTCTTTGGCAAAGCTAGAGATGATTTTCGCTTTATGTCATTTTTGTATGAGCTCTCTTTTAAATGGTTTCTCCATAGATTTAAAAGTCAGTTTCCGAGCTACAAAGAAGGCAAATTGGGCCTTGGAAAAGCAACTTGAGTAAACCCTTCTTTAAAGCAGTCTTCTTTTATAATGTGAATAATCAACCCTTAATTGACTTTCTAAATTTGGAGTTTTAAAAGACGCTATTTAATTATAATAAACAAGCAAATGCCAAACAGGTTAGTGCTTTGTTTCAAAGAGCTGAACTAAAAAAGGATGCAGATTTCCAAAGTTGTTTGAACAGCATTGTTAGCAAGTATCTGATGTTCCCCTGAATCTGCAGCCACTGAGGAAATAAACTTTAAAGGTAAACAAGAAGTACTGTAGGAAAGGAAGGTGACATACCAGAGGAAGTCATCATGGTTTCCTATAGGGCAAAGTGTGGTGCAGAGTACTTTCAGACTTGCTAATAGCAATGAAATGAAGTAGGCAAAGCCAATTCTGGAAGACTTGGGTTTCGGTCAGGCCTTCTCTTCCCCATCATCTTTGGCTGTGCTGTCATTTGGGGACACACTTTTTACAGGGGCACGGGCCACATTGACTTCAGTTGCAGTGAATCTACTCTGTGGACCTGATAGCAGGTGCCCTTTCTCAGTGTAGTCAGACACTCAAAATGACTGCAAGGCAAATAATCATATTTTGCTTTAACCACATTTTGTTCTCAATAAAAGTGAGCAAAGAATCACATGTTAAGTGTCTACCCCTGGCCAGTACTTTGGGGACATTGATGACCATGATAGTAAGATGTGCTCCCTGTGTACCAGGGTTAGGCTCTGGGGTAGACTCAGTTCATCCTCACGGCAACCCCAGATATGTGGGCTCAAATCCTCATCTGCCTGATGCTATACCTGAAAACCCCTGCATAGATTTGCATTCACTCTTCTACACATAATGTCTCTCTCACCTGGTTTTGCATTTGCTTTTGCCCACTTGCCATCACACTGGGACGAAGATTTGAGAAAACAAACTGCAGTATTTAGCGTTCGTCTCATTCCTTCAGTGTCCAACCTGGGAAGTATGTTTTGAGCATGTTGCGATCAGGGTTTGAGTGTGGTATTAAAGAATGACAGTCAAGGAGAGAAGGACTCAGCCCCCTCCACGTTTCTGGCCCCATCCTCTTTAGATTACCCTCTTCCTGTCCTTCTCCCCCTGCCGCTACCTAGCATCTTGTCCCTGCTGGAGGACGAGTGCTGTACCCCTTACTCCCCATCCTGAGAGGCACCTCAAACCCCAGCCTGACCTGAGGGATGAGCATATTATTTTTTTTATCTCCTTACTAGCAGCTGAGGCAATGCTGGGATTTTTTTCCATGAACGAATTTTTGTTGCAAGTGAGTAGAATAAAAAGAGCAAAGACTATCGCAAAAACGGTATTTTACTTAGAGGCTTTGTGTTTGTGTTCAAGTAGTTGCCATCAACCCCTTAAGCAGTTTTCCTCTGGCTACTTTTAAGTAGTTGAGCAGGTTTTTTCTCTTTTTAAAATTTATGTCCGTTTTATTTATTTATGTGCCTATAAACAAGAGTCAGCTGAGAGCCGTGGCTGGGCGCCCAGGTTCTGGAGTTGTGGCAGCCAGATCTGGATCAGACTGTGCCCTGGGGAGGTCCTGATAACCTTGAGCTGGGGCTGAGCCCCTGCTATCCCCCGCTGTCTTATCTGCACAGGAGTGAGTGTGATAGTTCCTCAGATGATTGTGTAAGAGAAACTGTAAAGCATTTAGCAGTTACCTGATGCATAATAAGCCCTAAATAAATGTTGGCCTTGGTGATGGTATTCTTCTTGTCAGTTTTTAGAAATAGTGAATGCTGAGGATAAAAGTTGTGTACAAATAGAAAACCAAAGAATACAGAATGAAGTATAAAACTGAACTTCTTTCAAAAGTAAACTTTTTTCTCTTGATTGGAAATTATTCCTAAAACTTGATAATGTAACAGAGTCAAGAATGTTTTAGGGGCTAGGGAGGCATCTCAGTGGTAGAGCACTTGTCCAGCATGTATCGGGCCCTAGTTCAACCCCCAGTACTGAAAAAAAAAAGTTTATGTCCTCTTCTCTCTGCCTCCCACCATAACTTTTTGTTTCAAAGTAAGCCTGGAGGATATATTTATTCATTCATTCACTGTTGAGCATGGAACTGTGCTAAGTGCTGGGAATGTGGGGTTTTTACACCTGAGTTACATGGTTTCAGCTCATGGAATAAGGACAGATATTATTGCTTATCCCAGCAGTACATGAGAAATATTCCAGTTAATTGTATATAAGATGCATCACATGACCCAAAAATTGCAAATTGAGCTTAGACCAAGTCATCAACTTTAGTAAGCACAGTGTACATTGCTGGGGAGAGAAGCGACGGTGTATGTGCTGTGCTAAAAATACCATTTCGTAGTTTGTTTTATTTTCATTTTGAAATAAATTCAGGTGTCCAGAAATACTGCAAAAAAAAAAAATACAGAGAACCACCATATCTTATTCATCCAGTTATTAGCATTTTCCATACCCAGCAGTACCAGCTTGTGGTGATGTCTGCTCTGTGTACTGTGAAGTTGAAGCCAGCTTGGGTAGCTATAATGAAATACCATAGAGCGGGTGACTTAGACCATGTCTGTTCTGTATAGCTCCAGAGACTGGGAAGCCCATGATCTGGTACGGGCTCTTTCTGGCTTGCAAATGGTGACCTTCTGGTTATGCTTACACAGCTTTTCACATGGTATTTTACGTCTCTGCGTAGGGTATGTGGGGAGTGGGAAGGGTAAAGATTGAGGAAGGACCAAGTTCTGTGATGTCTCTTCTTGTAAGGACACTAATCCCGTTGGATCAGGGTCCCACCTTTATGGCCTGATTTAAACTTAATTACTTCCTAAAGGTTCTGTCTCCAAATACAGTCACATTGGAGTTTAGGGTTTCAGCATATTTAGGGAGACTCCAAACCCTCAGCCCATTAACAGTTATAGCCCTTTATTATCACTTGCTTACAAAGAGGCGAATTTAAAAATTGGAAGAGAGTGAAACAGCGTGATGTCTTGTGATGTGCTGGTGTACTGTGCATGGTCACGCTGTGCTGCTCTCCGGGCAGCATGCAGAACTTGGCTCCTGGTCTGGGAAAGGCTGTCGTGTTAGTTCCTGCCAACGTCCCTTGGCCCCCATTTCCACGTTACTCTCCACCAGCATCTACTCTTGTAAGAAGAGTGAGACAGGGGCTGTGTCTGATCTTGCCTGCGTCTCGCGGCTTCGCCAGGGTGGATGCCCGTGGAAGGTGAGGGGCTCAGACCCAGGTCCTGCAGTCAGGCCTCAGTAGCTTACCTTTCGAGGGTCAGGTGGGTGTTGGGGTGCCTGAGACCAAGACTCGTAGAAACATGAGTTTGTTGTTTTCAGGATTTTTTTCCTTCACTGTGGCTTGTTCTAGTGTTTTTCTGATAATCATGTACTTGCTAATGTCCAAAAACAGAACAGTAGGGTCATTGCTGTAAAGCGAATGAACACAACAGTTCTTTCCAGAAGCTGCCGACTGGCTGGATTCACAGTGACGGGGAAAGCAGTTTTCATTGCCAGGTCTCCATTGCTTATGTTACGGGAATCATTTCTGTCCACTTACACTTTAGCAGTCTTGGTAATTCTACATGTAAATATCTGAGTAGGTAGTTATATTTCTGAAAAGCTACAAAGTAGAGCATTTGAAACAATCTTTGTAACTTTGCAGTATGTAATATACACAGGTGGGACTCTGAATTTCAGTGTTCTGCACCCTCGAGTTAGAGGAAAGAATGTAGACCACATAATGAAATATTCTTCTGATCATTGGGACAGTGTAAGTCAGTGTTCAAGTTAGAAATTGGGCAGGGGAAACAGCATGGCATCGCCGGCAGCGTCACACCAGACACAATGACTGTTGGAAGCCTGCTCAGTGGGCGGCACCATAAAGATGGATGGTCTGATCAGCGATCTCAGACTTTTTTTGAAAAACATCTAACACGTTTCCTTTTTTCCCATCATCTAGCAAAGGTTAAGTACTTTTTTCTTAATCCTATCTTGAGAAATTTTTTAGAAAGGAGGCCCACTTCCCTGTAGAAGGAGCACATCTGTTGTCACAAGTAACTACAGGCTCTGTTGTCTTTGGTTACTTCTAAAGAGTAACTGTGTTCTCGCTGGGGTTTTCAAAAAGAAAGAAGAAAATCAGGGAGACTGAGTTAACTATTCAACAAATTAGTAAAAATGGGATTTCCTAAAGCTGTGCTGGGCTAGACCCTTCTCCTCACCTCAGCTCAAGGGGTGAACCACTCACTGTAATGTACCTTACTTACGATATCATAGCCCACACTTGGGATATGTTATTTGTATTTTACATTTATTTTCAGGTGTTATTAGTCTGTTATTTAAAAGTCACTCTTTTGGGGGCTGGGGATTTAGCTCAGTGATTAGAGTGCTTGCCTTGCAAGCGCAAGGCCCTGAGTTCGATCCCCGGCACCACACACAAAAAAAAAAGTCATTCTTTTGAAATATAATGTAGACTTTTAAAGAAAAGGATAATGTGTTTTTGTAGCTAACTTGGTTGATAGATTGCTTTCCTTAAAATAAAAATTTTGAGCCTATCCTAGCATCCTGCACCAGTGGATACACTACTGAAGTTGTCTTAGAATAATCGTAGGTCTTGGAAGGATTTTATGCATCCACATTTTTTTTTTTATTTTTTTTTTTTTTTTTTTTTTTTTTTTTTTTTTTTTTTTTTTTTTTTTGTGCTGCCAGGGATCGAACTCAGGGCCTTGTGCTTGCAAGGCAAGCACTCTAATCACTGAGCTAAATCCCCAGCCGTGTATCCACATTTTTGAAGAATGCAAATAGTAAATGCTAAACCACATGTAAGCAGAATATTAAGTAAAACTATTATCTTTTTCTTTTTCAAGATTTCAATACTGTGTGTTTTGAGATGATGAATTTAAAGGTGAGTGTATATTAAAGCTGAACACATCCTTTAGCATCGTTAATTGAAACTCTGATAAATAGTCCACTTTGTTTGATTGGCTGTCAACACACCCTGTAGGAGTAAGAGAGGAAATTGTCATTTTAATTACTAGGGAGAGCTACCATTTCCTTACTGTACCATGATACTTCAGCATTCCAGGTACCATTTTCTGTGACTTTTTCTGAACTTGTGGATGGTGACAAAGGTTCATAATATTATAAAGATGATTTAAATAACAGAGATCAGCAGTCCTCTTTAAACGTAAAATGCTATGCAAATGTACAAAAATATTATCTTCCTCAAGGATCATTCTGTTGGTAGAGTCTGGTGACTATTTTATTTTTTTTAGTTCAATTTTATTTACCAAGAACACGTATTGGTACATTGTATACATAGTGATCACATTCATCATAGTTAATTTGTACCTGTACATGATACATCTTGGTTTCCCCCCTTCTTCCCCACCCCTGTCTTCCACTCCCCCCTCCCTTTGCTGTTTACAGTAGCTTTATTTGCATTTTTTCCCCCTTTTCCCTTTCTTTTCTTTTTCCTTTCCTTCTTTTCCCCCTCCTCCCTTTCTGATTCTCTTCCCTATTGAATATTATCTTTCTTTTACTTAGTATTTATTATACTTTTTGGTCCTTATTTACACTTATAGTTTCTCATATCAGAGAAACAATTGATATGTACCCATGTGTGTCTGATTTATCTCAGTTAAGAGTATGTTCTCAAGGTGCATCCATTTACCTAGAAATATCTCAAGTTTATCCTTTTTTATGGCAGAGTAATACTCCATTGTATAGAAAAACCACATCTTCTTTAGCCATTCATTAGTTGTTGGGCATTTGGGTTGTTTCTAAGACTTATCTATTACAAACTGTTTTGCTATAAACATGGTTATACATATATCGCTGTGGTACGATGTTTTTAATTCTTCTGGGAAGATACCAAGCAGAGGAATAGCTGGGTCAAATGGAACCTCTAGTTGTAGTTTTTTTGAGGAGTCTCCACACTGATTTCCACAATGGTTGGACCAGCCTACACTCCCACCAACAGTGAAAGAGGGTTCCTTTTTCCCCACAGCCCTGTCAGCATTTGTTATTGGCTGACTTCTTGATGATAGCCATTCTTTCTGGAGTGAGATGAAATCTTAGCATTGTTTTAATTTGCATTTCTCGAATCACCAGTGATGTTGAACACTTTTTTATATATTTATTTGCCATTTGTATTTCCTCATCCGAGAGGTGTCTATTCATTTCAGATGCCCATTTTTGGATTGGGTCTCTAAATTTGAGGGGGTCTGATTTTTTTGAGGTCTTTGTGTATTCTAGATGTTAGACCTTTGTCTGAGGAATGGTTGGCAAAAATTTTTTCCCACTCTGTGAGTTTTTGCCCCACTCCAGATGAATCACCACTCCATTGGTGATTTCTTTTGCTGTGCAAAAGCTTTTTAATAGGATATGATCCAAAGCACTGATGCTTTGTATTGTTTCCCGTGCAGTCTGAGTTTTGTTCATAAATTTTTTTCCTACCCCTATGTCTTCAAGAGTTCTTCCTATTCTATCTGCCACTAGATTTAATGTTTCTGTTTTAATGTTTAGATCTCTGATCCACTTCAAGTTTAATTTAGTACATGGTGAGAGACATGTATCTGGTCTTAGTTTTCGACATATGGCAAGCCAGTTTTTCCAGCACCATTTATTAAAAAGGCTGTCTTTCTTCCAGTGAGAGTGTTAGGCTCCTTTGTCGAAGATGAGGTATTTGAGTGTGTTTGCAGTTGTTTCTGCATCTTCTAACCTGTTCCACTGATCCTTGGGTCTGTCTTTTTGCCAGTACCATGCTGTTTTTATCACTGTAGCTTTATAGTATAATTTCAAGTCAGGGATTGTGATGCTCCCTGCCTTAGCCCTATTGCTCAGGACTGTTTTTGCTATTTTTGGTCTCTTCTGCTTCCAGATGAATTTCATGATTGCTTTCTCTAATTCTGTGAAGTATGCTATTGGTATTTTTATTTGAATTGCATTAAATCTGTATATTAGTTTAGGAAGTATGGCCATTTTCACTATGTTGGGTCCTCCTACCCAAGAACATGGGATGTCTTTCTATTTTCTGACATCCTTTTCAATTTGCTTTTTTAGAGTACTGTAGTTTTCACTGTAAAGATCTTTTACTTGCTTTGTTAGATTGATTCCTAAGTATTTCATTTTTTTTATGCTATTGTGAAAGGTGTATCTTCCCTAATTTCTTTCTCAGTGAGTTTGTTATTTGTATATAGAAATGCTATTGATTTTTGGGTGTTCATTTTGTATCCAACTACGCAGTTGAATTTGGTTATTAAATCTAGAAGTTTTTTGGTGGAGTTTTTGGGGTCTTCTATGTAGAGTATCATGTCATCTGCAATAATGCTAACTTAGCTTCTTCCTTTCCTGTATTTATTCCTTTTATATTTTTCTTTTGCCTAATTGCTCTGGGTAATGTTTCCAGAACTATATTGAATAAGAATAGTGATAGTGGGCAGCCTTGTCTTATTCCTGAATTTAGAGTGAAAGCTTTCAATTTTTGACCATTTAGTATGATGCTGGCCATTGAGTTGTCATAGATGGCTTTTATCAGATTGAGGTATAGACCATCTATTCCTAATTTCTATAGGGTTTTTATCATGGATGGGTGTTGGATCTTCTTAAATGCTTTTTCTGCATCTACTGAAATGATCATGTGATTTTTTTCATTGACTCTGTTGATATGGTGTATTACATTTATTGATTTGCATATGTTGAACCATCCCTGCATCCCTGGGATGAATCCCACTTGGTCGAAGTGTACAATCTTCTTGATAATTCATTGTATTCTGTTTGCCAGTATCTTATTGAGAATTTTTGCATCTTTGTTCATTAGGGAAATTGGCCTGTGGTTCTCTTTTTTTGGGTTGGATCCTTTTCTGGCTTGGGTATCAGGGTAATGCTTGTTTCCAGGAATGATTTTGGGAGTACTGCTTCCCTTTCAATTTCCTTAAAGAGTTTGAGGAGTAGTGATATCAGATCATCTTTGAATTTCTTGTAGAATTCGGTTGCGAATCCATCAGGACCAGGGCTTTTCTTTGTTGGTAGGGTTTTAGTTACCTCTTTAATTTCAGTGGATGATATTGGGTTATTTAGTATTTTTATTTCTTCTTGACTCGACTTTCATAATCCATATGTTTCTAAGAATCTGTCCATTTCTTTGGTGTTTTCCATCTTGTTTGAGTAGAGGTTCTTGAAGTAGGTGCTGATGATCCTTTGGATTTCCATTGGGTCACTTGTGACTTCACCCTTTTCATTTTTTTATTGCATGGATTTGAGTCATTTCTTTCCTTTTTTGATAAGATTGGCTAGGAGTTTGTCAATTTTATTTAATCTTTCAAAGAACCAACTCTTCGATTCATTGATTGGTGACTCTTTTAGTTCATTTATTTTATTTAAGTAAGATAATTCCGATAAGTCTTTTGCATTTAATCAGAAGAACTTTGTTTACTTGGTAAATAGGAATTTAATCATTGGCATTTTAGCTTTTGGTTTTCTGAGAGATCAATGTATTAAAGTTGGTGTTTGCTAGATACAGTAGTAAAGTTACCTTTACATTTTGTGAGTAGACGAATTAGTTAAAAATTCATTCCACAAATATTCCTTCATAGTTTGTCCCTCAGGATGAACTGAAGTGCACAAAGATGAATAGATCTAATCCCTTCCCGTAAAGTGCTTGTAATCTGGTAGAGGAAAAAGACATCTGTAAGCCAACTTTTCTCTCATATAGGAAATTTTGTTTTATCTTGCTGTTACAGCTTGTGCCACTTCTGTTCTTACATTCTCCTTGGTCTGTCTTTACATGGGAACCATTAGAGTTCTCAAATAATGGCTGTCGCTGAATACCATGGGAATCCTTAAATTTGCACAGGCACAGCCTTTGTGCAGTTAGGTACAGCAATGAAAAACATCATTTGTCATGGATCACAGCAAGTTTTTACAAAGCCCCAACAAATCTTATCTTTTTTTTATATATTAGGTGCAGGTTTATAAGTGCAATTTAAAGTATTTCTTAGATTTCACATTGTTGGTGAGCAAGGGAAGGCAGTGCTGTCATTTTGGGTTGCCTGGAGTTTGTGTAATACAAACACTCCAAAGAAAATATTACAGAAACAAATCAACTATTTAAAATCTGCATCATGTTCTACGTAACCTTTGAGGGACCACTTAGTGCAATTGTATGGTCTAAGAATATATTTGTACTGCTGGGAGTAGGAAATGATTAAGTTAAACACCCATAGTCTGCCCTTTATCTTGATGAAAATGATCAGCCACAATGATTCCCTAAAACAGGAACAACAGATGGTTGAATTATTATGACAAAAAAATTTTGGTATTTTGTAATAGCCAAGAGAATACCTCCCTGTTCAGACATTTAAAGGATTCCAAGTTTAGGATCCAATGGGAGCTGCCTGGGGGCAGTCTAGGTGGCTTAAATCCTGAATTCATGTTCTTAGCATATGGACAATGAGAAATTAGTGTCAGTTGATCTAATTGGGAATTAATTTTACTCACTTATTTTTATAGTTGATGGAATGCATAGAATTTTGTGGGAGGAAGTGGGGAGAGGAGAGAATCATTTGTGCAAAACTCATATAATGGCAAGTGCTTTTTCCTAAAATAATGAATACAAACAGTAACATTTTTGTTCTTTTGACAGTTTTTGAATGGGAGTATTTGTGGATGGAAGATATATGTTAATTGCCACGACATGTCTTTGAAAATTAGTGAATCATGAAACTATGACAGTTTTTTTAACCAGTTTAAAAAAAAAATAAAACTGTTACTTTTTCCCTAAAAGCACCTAAGTACTTTTTATGAGTATAAGGGTTAAAATATCCTGTTTTCAAGCATGGAAAAGAAATCAGTGAAGCTAATAGTTATCCTAAGCCACACCCCTGTATTTTGCATCAAAACACCAAGTAATTTGTATCTGCAGTTCAGGATGATTGTAAGCATAGGTGTGCTAAAACCCGAGCTGAAGAAGTCTTCACAATAACTCAGTGAAGAGGACGGCTTATCCTCCATGTTCAGAAATATTTTCGGTGACAAAAGAAAATTATGTAAGAAATGTCTGGTATGCCTTATAAACAATATGCTCTTATTCTGAATACAACAGCTTTGCAGCATTGTTTGCTAAATAACTTTTTCTTTTTTAGACAAAACTCGAGTTGCTGCTTGCCCTCCTTTCTTTTCTTTAATATATTTACACGTGCTTGGAATAGTAGGCTAAGGAATGTAACTCACCAGGAAAACAACTAATTCAGCATATCAGATAGAAAAACCTCTGACCCCAGAAGCTGTAGTCTGGAATTTTTCAACAGCCTGTAGTTTAGATGATAAGGGAGGAGAAATAAACCTAGGAGACTGAGATTTGAATCTAAAACTACTGTTTTGGGTGCTAGGCATCAACCAAGCACCTGTGCCACTGAGCGGTACCCCAAACCCTGGAGAGCAATTTATCTCCCAAACGTTTGAAGTTTTTGCAAGCTCCTTGAATGCACCCTCCCGTACGGCCATTGGAGACTCATGTGGACCCTCGTAATATCACGGGAACGGTGACCGTATGTGACACCTCAGGACTTTAAGGTTTCGGGGAGAAAAGACAGTAAAGTTCCAGAGTCAGACCTCAGAGTTTAGTATGGACGGACCTGAGAAACTGTATTTCTCATCCGTTCATTGGTAATAATCTTACTTCAGTGTTATGAGAGGGAAAAAAACAGGTCTGTGTGAAAGTTTTTTGACTGATTTGAAACGATGTTGCTGAGGCAGACATGGCGCCCACACCTATAATCCCAACACTCAGGAGGCTGAGGCAGGAGGATTGCTGTTCAAAGCCAGCCTGGGCTGCATAACAAGTTCAAGGTCAGCCTGAACTACATAGTGAGACCGTGTCTCAGAAACCAAAAACAAACAAATGGTGATGTTGCTATGACTACGTGGGTGCTGGGTACTAGACTTGCCACAATCATGAGCACAGCGCGTGGGGTTGCTTTCTGTCAGTAGAGCCTGTTAAGTGCCCACAGGAAGAAATGAGCTCAAAATTGCCTGTGGACTTTATTTTTTTATTCCCCCAAACCCACAGCCAGATATCCTGTTCCCAGCTCAGGTGCGATACGTGGGTAAAGATACCTGTACTGTGAAAAATCTCCCTCAGTACAGTAGACCTCAAGATTTGTTTCTGGGTTTTTTTTTTAATCATCTACAAAACCGTGTGTGTGTGTGTGTGTGTGTGTGTGTGTGTGTGTGTGTGTGTGTGTAGTCTAAGCCTATTGCACTAAAGTGTATTGTGAGTTACATACATGCTGTATTCACATATTAATGTTATGTTGCTCCTATAGCATATCTTAAAAACTAGAAACGTTCAGATTAAATATTTTTAAAATAATTTTAACACTAAAAACTCTCTTTCTTATTAAAGAGTAATTCAGGTGAGAAAAGTATAATTCACTTTTCGGCTTTTTGAAAATTTTGTTTTTATGGTGATTTTTTTAAAGGCCTAGCTCTGCAGTCTTCACATTTTGATTCTTGGTTTTAATGGCTTCTGTTGTTGAAACATATACATCACAACAGTTTGTCACACCGAGTGGAAGAACAGCATCATGGCCGTGTTTAATAAATCATCTTACTCTTCTCAATCCATTCCACCAACTTACAAGTTTTAGTTAACTTTTAGATAGCCAAATTTCATTTTCCCTGAAAATTTCAAAACTCACTGAGAAATTTTTGCATTTTTAAGCTTTTAAACAAATGTATTCAAACCCCAATAATGAATGGATTAAAGCTCTGGCCATATTTCTGATTGGCTAGAACATTCCACAGTGGTACCTCAGTTCAGGAATGCTTTTGTTTGAAAACTGTTTGATCCGCAAACAAAAGCATTTGAGAAAATTTCGTTTTTGTTTGCAAACTGCATTAGGTGATGACACAACCACATGACCACAGCCATCTTTCCCACACAGACACAAACACAGCCATTTTTTCCAAACTTGCGGAACAAATTAAGTTCATGAGTTGAGACACCACTGTATTTCCAAGTTTTTTTGAATGTGCTGATCTGAGTTTTCATAGACAATGCAGTCACATTGCTTTTGGCAAGACCACAAAGGTGGAAACATTTCCAAATATCCCTTTTTACTGTTCTCTCTTTAAAGCTTTGGTTTCTCTTGGAGAGCAGCTACTTTCTTACTTAGTATAGATCTTCACCTTTACTCCAAAGGAAACTCGGGGATGTTTCTGTTTTCCACTGCCAAGGAGCGTACTGCTGACACTTCTCACCCCTGCCCAGGCGTACCAGGCTGTAAAGGAAATGCACGGCTCAGCTCTTAAATTACATAACTTTTTCAAGGACTTGTGTTTTGCTTGCTTTCCTCTCAACCGCATACACTCATTCTTAAAATATAGCAAATAGTTTAGCAAATATCAGAGCAGAGAAGTCCTCAAATCATCTTTACTTTGATGGAACTATAAAGCAAACCACCCTGCCTGTGTAATTTATTCTGTTTTATGTGCAGTGTTGTCTGTGTATCTGCCAACAGTATTTACAAGCAAAAGAACTCATGCAGATTTCATGCCACCTTGGTTTTTCTACACCTTCAGCCATTTTTTCCTTGGTTTAGGCATAACAAGTGTTTCTCCAGTGGCATTTTTTTTTTGGTCTTTTGGTAGTAATGGACCATAGCAAGAAGCTTCTGTACATTAATCATGAAATTAGTAACATTTTATGCAACGTTGAATGAATGTGGTGGTTTAGTACTATGTTATGTTAAAACATCATTGAAAATAATCCAGATGTTTATCTTCAGGTCCCAAATGCTTCTTTTTCTTTCCCATTTTTATAGCTCTGTACCCTTCCTCAGCCGATACATCAAGACACACTGTGCCCTTTGGGAAAGCTTCTTACTAACAATAGCAAATGGGTGGAAGCCTGTGTTTTAAGCAAAGCCTTCTAATTGTTTCAGTTGTTTTTTTTTTTAACAATTCTTGTCATATCTGACAAAATGATCACTGCTCTGCCCTGGTGCTGTGACTGTGGAGAGAAGCAGCAGGGACCCAGTTCTGTGTCAGCTCCGCCAGGTCCTGGTTCACTGCTGCTTGTGTTTTTAGTGGTAGCTTCAGCCTGTGGTTTATTTGCAGGCATCTTGTGAGTAACTTGTTTCTTTTGTGAGGGTTAATCTGCTTAAAGCCCGATGGCATGATCTGTGAATCCACTTAACTGGGCACACATCAACCTCTGCCGGCTGCAGTACGTGGGATGACACAGTGCACAGGACATGGGTGAAGTCTTCGTGTGCCCACCGTCGGCCCTGCGTCGCAGTGGGCTTCCTGCTGTCTGTTCGGGACGGCTTCTGGCTGTTTCCCATAGGGACTGATGAGGGTGTGTGTCAAACTGTACCAGCAGTTTTTAAAGGTTATTCTTTTTAGATACAAAATAAGTACAAATAGACATACTGTTCTTTCCTGCAGAGAGCAGGCGCATGATTTGGAGACCATTACCAAAGTCTGTGTTGTGCCTGTGCTTTGGTTTTTCTCTCCATCATGGTTATGAATGCAACATGTGATATGCAATTTATAAACAGTGCAGAAGTATTCACTTGCAGGTAAGCTTCACCCCCGCTCCAGGTCCCCGAGCCCACTGCTCCAGCTTTACATGTGCTTTGGGTATGCTGCGTAGATGAGGGCCTGAATGTGTAACCTTTGTAAAACAAACAAAAAATGGTAGGACCAGGGGTGTGGGCAGTGGCAGAGCACATGCTTAGCACATGCAAGGCCCTGAGTTCAGTCCTCAGCACCCACCACTAAAGCATATTAAACAGATCTGTGTCTGGTGTTTCCACTTTACCCTGTTTCTTAGAGCACTTTCCATGTCAGTTCACACAGATACACACGATTGTTTGCCCTGGTGTTTACTCTGTATTTCTACATGATGTGTGTGGTGTTCTTTGTGAACTCATCAGTTGTAGGCTTTAGCTAGTGGCTTTCTGCCAGAGCTCCCCTCCACCTCTTTTCTCCTCTCAGCCTTCTTTTCAGTTAAAAGAATACAGAACTTTTGGTTGATATAACAGCATTGACCTTACTATGGCTCAGTTATCTTTAGTGCTTTGTGAAGTACTAAATTTGGTGGTTTAGAATGGCACAGTGTTAAATATCGCTGAAAAATTATAGCTGTTTTAACCTCTGTCGTGCTCGAGACTTTCCTGAGATGTCTGGTGGCTCGTTGCTGTCCATGCAGATTGCAGAACAAGGCTCTGGAAGACACACGGCAGGTTCTGCGTGCATGGAGGGGTGAAGTGACAGCAGTTGGGCAGCAAGCTCCCCTTTGTGTTGTTGTCCACAGGTAGAGTTACTCCAGTGTCCGCTAGGGAGTGGCCCAGGCCACAGACGTGATGGCAGCAGAACAGAGCATGTGGGAACTCCGTCCCAGGGGTTAGAGGGCAGATTCATTTACTGCTGTGCCCCGCCGGTGCCCTTCCCGGTCTGCTCTGAGCCTGGCCTCCCCTGTCCTGAAGTCTCTGGGGTCTGGGTCTCAAGGAATCAGCCACGTCTCCTGTGGTTAACAACAGGCACCTCGCTGTGTGTCCCCTGGCTGGACCGCAGCTGTGGAGCATCCTGGCCTGAGTTAGAGGCTGGTACCAGGTGGCCCTGAGCATTCAGGGAGGCTTCCTCTCTTCTGTTGGTTAATAATCTACTTATTTTCTGCCTTTTAAAACTGAAATTTCTCCTCCTGTTCTGCTATCTGCTGTGCTGTTGTCCTCATCATGGTTATTTTTCTTCTTTTTATTCCATCCCTCCTTTCCACTATTGTCATTCTTGAAGGGTTTCTGGAAGGGAAAGAGAGAAAAATACACTCAAAGTGAGACTCCTGGAGAGCTGCACAAATGACATAATGGTGACCTTCCTCACATTGTTCTCTCAGGACAGATCTTGGGCAGTGAAACCAGCTGCCCTTCTGTTCTGTTCATGGAAAGAAAAACAAAAGTCCAACCCTAGGAGAATCCGGAATTCAATGCTTCCCTCTAGGAGCCTTAATGTAGATCCCAACCATGAAGTCTTCCAAGGTCCTTTTTTAAAAGATGCTGAGCTGTGCCTGCCCAGACCCTGCTCCATCAGTCTTGCAGGTTTTAGTGATTCATGTGAGTGGTTGGTTTCCTCAGTGCATGGCCGTCTTGCCTCGCTTATTTTTTCAGCACCTGTGGCTCTCTGTGATACCAGGGGGACTGCTGTGTGACATAAAAACTCCACCACCTCTTCCCCACAGCCAGATCCTCTCCTGCAAGTTGAGAGTCAAGGCCCAGCCGGCACTGCTCTCGACATCGAACGGTACAGTGCCAGAGGATGGCAAGCTCCCCCTTCGCAGACCTCTTGGGCGCAGTCGTTTAATACTGAAAGACAGCAAGAAGTAGCAGGTTCTTCTGGCATATTAGATATCTGACAAAAAGTAAGATATACTCCTTTTACACTTTCAGGATCAGTTTTTTAGAGTACTGTATAATCACTAGTATTCATGCCAGCCAGATGGGTGTCATTTCTATTAATTTGACATCCCCTAAGTATTGTAGTCTGTGTTTAGACATCTTCAGTCACAAGTAGTTTCGGGAACCCAACCTCCACTAGCTTACAGGGTTGACTGGAAGGATGGCAGGGGTGAGCTGGCGTGAGATCCTCTGGGCCCTGGAGTTAAATAGTGTCATCTCCACATGGTTCTTGACTCTCTCGGTCCATCTATTCTGGGTGTCAGTCATCCCGGATACCATTCTGGAGCAGGCTTGCTTTAAAGAGCTGAAGACGTGGTTGCAGGCAGCCGTGGGCATATTTGCTTAGCATCCCTTTTATGTTTTAATATATCAGTCTCAAAGAAGGACCAGGAAGATACAGTGTTCTTGGTTAGAAACCTGGAGCTGTGGCTTCCCTTCCTACCTTTGTCCCTGCTCTGCCACATCCTAATAAACAAAACCCTTCAGGAGGCCATCCATGCCTTCTAGGAATCAGGAGAAGCTCCGTGGAGAGTCACCAGGTGACTCATTTGTGTTTGTGGCACCAGAGTCTGGTTCGGCTGAAACCCTGGAATGAGCAAAACCACCCAGGCTCCAGGCTGCAGGGCGTGGTGGGAACTGTGCCCAGCAGGGGTACGCCCCGCCACCACTCTGCACCAGATGGGTGACACCAGGCCAGATGCAGATCATCCCTTCCCCTCTTAAAAGAAGCCACCAATCTAAATTTGCATGTAAATTTTGTCAAGTCTGTAAAGATTGGTAATTAATTCAAGCATTTTTCTAAATCACCGTCTGGACCAAAGGGCACATCATTCAAGATCTCTCCTCTGCCTCCTTTTTTAAAAGTAGGAAGTGAGAGCTGGAGAGCTTTTGCCCCCGGTCAGGCCTGCAGAGCAGCAGGACCAGCTCCAGCCACGGGGCTCCTGACTCCCAGCCCAGGGTCCTTTTGAATAGACCCCATTGTAAACACTTGTTTTCATTGGCAGAGTCTTTCTTGGATTTTTAAAAAGCTCTCTAACAGCTTATACATTTTTGGCCTTAATTCAGCAGTTTCGCGTCAGGTTCTGTGGTTTAGAGGGTGGAGTTTTAACACGACTCTGTTCTTTCGGATGAGGTTGACAGGGGGCCAGCCACTGAGGCCCATCCGTCCGTCACGGGACCCGACGCAGCTCGCAGACGCCATGTGATGGAGGGGAGAGTCTGTGTCTGTGTTACACATGAAAGTAGGATTCTGGGACAGAGCTTAAATATTTCTGATGGCATTTTAATTTCAGCCAGGTAGCCATTAATCAGAAAGCTGACTTCATGATTCTTGTTCAACAGAAAGATCCCCGTAAGTGTATTAATTTAGGTTTTCGATCCTGTAGGTCCTGGAAAGACAGACCTTTGTGCCTTCATTGACATCCGTATGCAACTCTGCTCTCAGAACAGTTTTATTGGGCTTGTCAAAATAAAGCATTTATTTTCTAGATATTGGAAGGTAGCTGAAGGTAGCACTGCAAAGGATGGTTTTAATTAAAATACACTTGACTCTTTTATTCCGTCTTATCTGCAAACACAAAGACATTAACTTTTCCAAAGTGATCTTAGAAAATAAATGAATATTGATAGAGACGCTGTAGAAAATTGACCTCTTGCCCCAAGACAAATGAAAATACATTTCACAAACATTTTCAAGCTGCCTGTTCTTTTCTACCTCTGTAGTGGACTCTAATTCACGCTGCCTGTCCCTTGGAAACCTCAGAACTTTCCAGGTGTGGCCTGAGTTATAGTGAGAGCTACACCATTCCAAGTGTGGGCTGCATGCTGGAGTCATGCTGAGACTTCTTACTTTTTGTATTACTTCAACCCATATTCATTGCAACATTAAAAATCATTGCCAAGTGATGTTCGAATTAATGCACATCTCCCTCCCCATGTATTCAATTAGAAATTACAAATGGGTATCAAATAGTACAAGTCTACTAAAAATCTTTAGGTAATTTCCCTGTCCCCAAAACTTGCTGAGAGAGTTGGTTAGGAAAAAGTGAGCGAAAATTATGCTTATTTTTTAGGATGTTATGATTACTACCACTAAGCATAAGAAACAGGAACTTTAGTATATACTCGGTCCCCATTTTGCAAACAAATAGAACACAAGGATTCTTTCATCACCACCCCCAAGTACTGCGGGGCATGGTCCCATGTTACACCTGATGTGAGTAATTCTGTGTCAACCAGGCAGATGCCTTGGAAACTCTTCATTGTTATGAACCTCGAAGCTATTACCGCTCTCGTTCCTCTGCTCTCATCAAACTCTCCCCTCCCCACTGGAAACAGTGCCTGTAGATGGCCCTGGACAGGAGCTTGGGGAGGGAATCCTGTGCAATCCTGATGGCATTTATAGGTCACACTGTGGCAAATATTTCCTTAGAAATGAGCCTGAGGTCATTTTGCATAATCTAGGGGAGAAATCAGTGAAAGTTTCTGTGCAGGGCCCTGCTGATGTAGGACAGGGACAGAATGCGCTGGAACTTCCAGCTGTGATCCATTACTGGACTCTGCCAATACGCTCAACTTCTTATCTCCTAGTGGCCCTAATTTTAGTGCTCTGCTGTTTCACTTCCTAAAGCGAATGAACCCCAGGTCAGAAAATGTTCAGAGTAAATGATTTAGTGGGAGGAATCCTTGTAATATTATCAACCATAGATCACAAAGGAAGTTTGAGAGTTTTCTCAGGATGAGTCCAGGAAGTGGAAAGTATCCATTTTCAAATACCGATAGGAAGAGATTATGGAAGCAGCAGGAGATTTTTAACAGTAATAGTGAACTCACGTCACATTTTTTATTACGAAGTCTAGATTCTTTTGTAGAAGCTGGAAGCAGTGGAAATTCTGGTAAAGCATATGGAATCTGGTGTGGCATGTTTATTATTTGATTTCCCTAAGAAATTAATGTTAATATAGTATTCAGAATAATTATCATGTCGAGTTATATCTCGCAGCTCTTTCTCTCTTTGGGTCCTTGCTGATCTTGAATCCCCAGTGCTTACTGTGCTCTGCTTTATCACTGCAATCTCCTGCTTTGTTTTTATTGTTGGATTATTGCTTTAAATATGCACTCATATTTAAATGATAAGAATGTCGTTTGTGTGTCTTGAGATTCTGGGAAGGAATGAATGGGCTTCTGAAAATCATTCCCCATCCACTGTTCCCATCTCCTGTCTTTCCCCCAGTCTTGGAAGGACACCCGGCCAACAACAGCTCTGTGCCCTCTGATGGCCTTCTTTTTGGTGTTGGTTGAGACAGGGTCTCTCTCTGTAGCCCAGAGTGGGCGCACTCGGATACAGACATGGCCGCCGCACCTGGCCTCCTCAGATGGTCTTTATACACAGCAGTGTAGCCTGCAGCTGCCCAAGCTGGCTGCTTCCTGTTTCATCTCAATGAGTCATAATTTGTAGGGAATTGTCTTTACTATAATCAGATTAAGTATCTCAGTGTCCTCTGTCCATGTGAGACGCTCTTTTGGTCCTGTTTGTACATTCTTGGTTGAATGAAAAACAATTGCTAATTATGTATTAGTCTGAGAACACATTGTTTAGGGTGAATGTATCTGAATTAATTGTCATTAATGATGCCTTGCAATTTATGAGCATATTCTTTGCTTGACTTAAGAATCATATAAATTAGTGAGGTTTGTTTTTTAAATGTCACAGCATGAAACGGCTATGTGGGGACACCTCTGTATGGCTTAATTTCACAACCATGACCAGCTGGGTATCCCTTACTAATTCCTTGTCCAGTAGCTATTTATTATTCCCAGTTTTTTGCAACTTAATAGCAACCTCTGTTTTCTTGCCAGTGTGAATTCAGTCTCACATCTGCAGGAGTGATACTGTATTCAGCAGACCTAACCAACAAAAAAAAAACCAAATCTATGTTCTACAGCATTGGAGGTAACTTGTTTGTGATGTAAATTTGAATGTCATGCTAGGGAAAGGAACAGAGATACCTTTTCTCAGCTGGGCTGTGTAGTATTTTAAAAAGAAAGCCCCACAAATTTGACTGCGCTTTGCGTTAATCATATTTTCTTTTTTTCATAAAGGAAAAACTCAGGTAATTGTCTCTAAGAAATAATTGCCTTGGAAATTGATTTTGCATCCTTCAAGGATACTGTTTATGATTCATTAAGATTTCAGTGGGGAAAAAAAGATTCAGTGGAGCTTTGAGGAATATTTATTTTCCCTTTTTTGAAGTTACCAGGTATGTCGGACGAATGATAATGTTTAGTGACACAGGCCCTTCCAAATTTAGATTGTGCTACTGAAACCACAGCTGGTATAATTGTAGACCCTGATGCATATTCAATTAAGCATGTTTTTACTATTTAATTACTACTTTGAAAAGAAAGACATCCTTTTAGCACAGTAAAGCATAAATGTCAGGCGGCTGGTCATGAATGTGCTGTGGCTCTTAACCTCAGAGGCCAGCAGGAACTGGAAAGGTCTTAGACTCAGCCTGTCTGGCTCACTGAATTTTGTTTCTGAGGTCACTGAAGTGAGTTGTCTGAGAAAGGCTTAGTCTGAGGCTGGATTCCAGGTACAGCTCTACCACTCAGCGTTTTACCTAATCTCACCAAGCCTCAATTTCCTTATCTGTAAGTGGGGACAATAATAGTACCTACTCTATTGGGTTGTAAAGATCAGATAAGATACTGTGTCCAGCGTGTTTAACATGCTCTTGGCATGTGTCCAGTAGGTATTAGCAGTGAGATTAATGCCAGGTATTGAGTGAAGGAGGCAGAGCGGAGCTGAGACCTCAGAGCTCTCCCAGCCTCCTTCCTCTACCCATCATGCCTGCTCCTCTCTGCCCTCTCCCTTCCTTCTCTCTGGCATTAGAATACAATCGGGAGCATTTGTGCACTTTGTACTAAACCTTTGTACTAGCCCTCCCGCCCCTCTTAGGCTTTCTATTGATGGTGACAACAAAGCTTCTTTATTTTGTGTCATATGTTGGGTGCAGCACTGTCAGCCTCCGTGCCCGATGGCGAAGCGGAAAGGCCGTGCTGACCCACACCTGTGTTCTGGGGGTGACTGGCACAGCGTAAACAGGAACATCGGGTCTTCCCACCGAACAGGGAGACCTTCCCTACAGCCTTGGTGGCTGAAAGTGTTTCTATACATTAACAGAACGGTGTGAATGTGACGTTCAGCACAAATGAGAATGAAAAAGTGTTTGCCAGAGTGGTCTGACAACTGTTAAGTAGTTCACAACTATAAAGCGGCATTGCCCTTTTGTTGTACGAGCTCATTAAATATTTGCAAGCTGAAAGAACCATATATGTACCCTGAATAATATAATCAGTGCTTTCAGTTTGTTTAGCTAATCTAATAAAATTTTAATAAACTCCAAAACCACTCTTATCTCCATAAATTAAAAACTATTTGGATTTTATAATGTATACTTACTCCTAAGGGGGAAGTGTATTATTCTTTCCTTCAAAATAGTCATGGTTAACATAAATCTTTTGTTTCCTTTCATGAATATTATATGACCTACATAAATATGTGTGTGTTTCAAATTTAAGTATCTATAAACACAGACCAAAAGTGCAAATGCTTTGTTTAAAGAAATACCAGTAATAAGTATATGCTGATGATACACTGTTGCTAGTTTTGCTGCCAGTTTGGGGATGGGGCATTGCGAATGTTTGGGCTACACAGAATGTCAACCTAATACATTTTTCTCAGACTGTAGACATTGAAACACAAGAATTTTGTTCTGAAATCTGTAAGTTCACAATCAAGAACCTGTGTGAAATGTGGAACACTTAACAAACAGGATTAACGCAACCTTATTAAGATGGTACCTCACTACTGTTACGTGCATCACTCCTGACTGAACTAGAGATGAGCGATCTGTCTCAGCGTGTGTCATGCACACTAAGAGGCTGCCAGGAGCATGCTACCCAGGAAGTTAAATGCCTTTCAATTACCAGGCAGTGCTAAAGTTAATAATTTCAGTTAAACTGATGAACGACTGCTCACTCTCATACACAACAAAATAAAACATGCCTATTGAAGAAAGTAATATAGGGGCTCCTAGGTACACTATTGAAAAAAGTATTGATTGCTAACTTAAACCTTCTTTTAAGTGAAGTGGTTCATGAAGCATTTGTTCACAGGTTGTTAAATCTAGCCAGTCACCTCGGGGGAGAACTTGACAAGTTGGAGAAAGCCAAGGGAGATGTGAAGCTCCTGTTAGTGAAAGGCAATCTGTAAGAAAGATAGAATAGCCGCGAAGTAGGTAACATAACTCAGTATCAAGCTGTTACTCGTTATAGGTACAGACGTAGCTATACCAGGATATTTTAGAATCTTCAAAGTGAGAGGTTAGATTGTACACTCTGAGATTCTCTTTTAACTTCAGCATCGAATGCATGGAAATCAAGATGCGAGTGTAATTAGCTTTGATTTGTCATCTCATCTCTTTTGTTGTCTTCTCTAACAATAAAGCCAGACTCCCTGCTCTTGGGTAGTCTGGTTGATGAAGGTGGCACTTGTAGAAGTAACTAGAGTACTCACTTCCCAGACATTTCTGTGGCACACTGCGCGCAGCTCTGCGTCCCTCCAGAGCTGCATGGGGCTTCACTCGCCCCAGAAGCCCTTCCTGCACACCCGGGACAGTGCAGTCCCTGCTCTGCCTTCCCCTGGAATCCTCTGTCTAGACTCGAGCACTTCTTCCAGCCACTTTGCATTTGACTCTTGTACTTAATGTCTTTCCCCATCAACTGAGGTGGAAACTCCTTTTAGTCAGGGCTTAGGTTTTATACCAGTTTTCCATTTCCAGCTGATTCTTGTGCAACTGTCTTCTTTATCTTTACATTGTACTTGATCAGCAAAATCCTCAAATCCGAAGGACCCTAGCCATTGTCTGAGACCGAGCTCCGCCTGCATGTCGCGCTACAAGTTTGCTTTGTTGCCCAAAACTCTGTCACTGACTGCACAATGGACTCTCAGCTCTGCCCAAAACACCATGTCCACTTCTCTCTTCAAACTTTTTCTCTCATACTTCATGATCACTTCTGAGCTTCTGAACCCTTCATCCTTGACCCAGCAAGTACTGACATTGGCATGAGCTTCCGGCTTGCTTGACAATCACCAGGGTCCCTTTGGATTAAACTCACTGGGGAGAAGAAGGTGGCTTGGAGATTTCCTTAGCTTTAATATGAACCCAGCAATATGTGAAAAATCTTGCTCTATCAAGGAACTCATTTTGTTGTTGTTGTTGTTGTTGTTGTTATTTCTTGTTTTTATTTTTGCTTTTGGGAACTGAGAATCCTTACAAGTTGCTCCTATTCTGCTGCCAGTACAGATCTTTAAATTGGATTTTATTGCTAGCAACAAGGGACGTAGGGGGGAAGCGAGATGCAAACACAGGTAACCAAGAGAAAGGTCGGGTTTTTCACTGTTATATGTCAAAAGCCACACCAGTCATTCGTGAGAATGTAAACAAAACTGGATTCCATGCTTTGTCTTCTGGAGCTACATCTTTGCTTTTGTTCTTAACCGCCGTCCAACCCAAACCCCTCTCATATAGTACCTGGGCCCACTAACTTCCTTCTTCCCTAGGAAGGCTCCCCTGTTGGTACAAGCCTAACGAATATTTATTTTTAATCTTAGTTCCTTGCAGGAAAGATAAAGACTGCAAGAATATTGATGTTGTTTTTTGAGTGCCCAAATGTATAAATCATGTCTGTTAATCAAGAAATCATGTCCACTAATAAAACAAATACTTACATCGAGATTTGAAATCCCTCTTTTCCAGATAGCATTTTCTTTACAGAGAAAAGTTGTCTTGGAAACGTGATCAGTAGAGCTGCGGGCTGAGCATCTGAAGGGGAAGTAGGGAGAAGAAATAGGGGAGAAGTAGGCACCCAGTATCCCCCCTTTGCCAGCCGTCCAGCGGCCCCCAAGGGCCCGTGTCAGACAGAGAGAAGAAGGGGGAGTCGGGACTGTATCGGGGTCTGGGAGATACTTGGTAAAGTACAGTGAGGGGTAAGAAGGCAGGAAGAGAGTTTAGAGCAGGAGGCGAGTTCCCGTGTCAGCCAAGCTTCCACTGCAAGTGCATCTTCAAGTCAAGCCCTCCCCTGGGCAGTAATAATGTATTTTTTATGTTTTTCTAGATCAATGAACTGAGCCATGTTCAAATCCCTGTCATGTTGATGCCAGACGACTTCAAAGCCTACTCAAAGATAAAGGTGGACAATCACCTTTTTAACAAGTAAGTGCCTTTCGTAGGACCGACATAGCTGCTAAGAGTATGCTTTTTTTTTTAAGAGTATGATTTTTGTGAATTTCTGTAATCACATAATTTTTTCAATGGGTGGGAGTAAAGTTTTGCTGATGAAGTGAATCCTGTGATAAACACAACCATCTGTCATTCTCCGAGAAGCAGCAGCAGGCCCTCTGAGATAATATCCTTTTGCCATACGGCATATTGTTCTCTGTGAATATCTTATATGTTAAAGTGATATTCTCATTACAATTTAAATTTTTGAAGCTGTAAATTGCTTGGAGTTTTGAGCACAGAACTTTGAAAATGATGGCTTTATGAACAGATATTACTGCATTACAGAACAATAAAGAATTAAGGTACATTTTTATAAAAATAACTGGATGCCGTGTTGTGCGCTTAGAGTATTCTTCACTGGAATGTCATTTTAGATGTCACTCAGGAGCACTATGACACATTGGTTCGTGGAGAGCTAGCTACACTAACATGTCAGACAGAGCCCTGCCCTCCGTGGGCTCACCGTCGGGCCAGTGTTTGGACACCGGCACATATACAAATTACTGCAATTTGGTGTACAAAGTGCAGCAGTAGAAGTGTGTGTATAATTTATAGATTTGGTTCTGTGGGATCAGAAAAGAGGAAGCAGTTCTGAACAAGGAGGTAAGACTCAAATCCCTTCCACATGAGGATTAACTGTAAAATTTGTTTTTATTTTGTTTGTTTTTGTGCTGCTGGGGATGGAAGCAAGGGCCTTACACATGCTAGGCAGGTGCTGTCCCAATGAACGCCACCTCCAGCCTCTGTGAATTTCTTCGCAGGGCCCTTGTTCTAACATGAAGCTGACAAGTTCACTTTTCGCATAATATTGCATAGAGGTTGGCTTTCTGAGGGACTGTTCTCTGTGTATTTAGAATGTGCTGTTTGTGTAAACCAGATCATTGTGGGCCTTGTTTGGTTGTCTTTTCTCTGTGGAGACAGCACAGTGTCCGGCCCAGCTTTGGGCTTGCCCCGCCCCTTCCTCACTGCCCTGTGTCTCTGCTTTTCTGTCTCCCTCCACCTGGCTGCTCCTCCACCTCTCCTTTCCTGGAGAATGGCTGTCATGTGCGGGCTTGATTCAGGGGTCACACAGTCCAGGAGCGCCTTGACAAAGGGACAGCGTTAGCCTTCCGTGACACCTTCAATGCCTTTGTGGACAGTAACCTCCAGGCAGGTGGGAGGCAGCGAGCCTGCTAACCTCTCCATCTGCCAGAGCTTTATTCCACGATGTCATCGTTTCAGAGAAAACATGCCGAGCCACTTCAAGTTCAAGGAGTACTGCCCAATGGTTTTCCGTAATCTGCGGGAGAGGTTTGGAATCGATGACCAGGATTTCCAGGTGAGTTGCTTTTGTAGTTCGCTTCAAATGGCAAATGGGTTTTGTCATGCCTTTTGCCCTATAAAATAAGGTCTATGTTTTTGTCACAATATGTAATTACACAGTAGTTGTTTTCTAGTAAGAAGTTTTCAGTGTTCTTTTTCAGTTTAAGAGTACTCTAAATTGGGGCCTCGACACGCTATGATTTCAGCATAGAACTTGGTGAGAACAGAAATCGCTGTCTTCCCAGCTGCAGGCTCCTCCCAGCAGAGCTGGGCCTCAGCCCTGGGGTGTCATGTGTCACAACTTGGCCACTGTGTATTGAATTTGCATTTCTTTTTGCAGACTCCCCTTAGGAAGCTCAGGAATCACTTTCTTGCCGATTTGCTGCTTTTCCAGTTGGCAGACTCTGACTCTTGTGGCACTTGTGTCAGAGGCCACCTCGGTTCCCCACAGTGCTGGGAAGTGGCGCACAGAGGCACACACACAGTCCCGGGCACAATTCTGCAGAGTCTTCCTCTTGTTCTTAGACCCTCCCACATCCAAATAGCCACTGTTGCTTCTCTCCCCATGCTTGCCTGGTTACACTCTCAACTTTGAAATGTTTTAACTTCTGAAATGTCTGTTGATCCATGTTGACTTTCCTAAGAAAGGACCTGAAGTTTATTAGTTAAGTTTCATATAGCCAGGCCAGAACCATAAATGTTGAGGGTTTTTTAAAAAGCAGAAAGCTTAAGTAGTGACTTCTTTTAAATCTTTTCAAACCTAGTAAACTCCTTCTCTAATTTCCCTTAAATTTAAAATCCAGATTTATCCTGTGTTAAGTACCATATTGCCACCCAGTGTGATCTTACAACCTGAAACTTGGCACAGCTTGCCCTGTATTTTCCCGTAAAGACTAGAGTCCCCAAGGCAAAAAAATGCATTGTACACTTTCCTGAAGATCTTGCTCTCCTCCCCACCCCATCCCTTGTCAAAAATTTCTAAGAATTTATTACATGCATACTTGTGCATGAGACCGTGTCGGACCTTGAAAGAGTGATGCTGCCCAGGCTGCTGGTGAGGCTCCCTCATTTAGACCAAGATTGTAATGTCCCCCAAGGCCTAGGTTCCAAGCCAGCCTCCGGGTGCAGGGGAGGGCTCGGCCAGGAGTGGGACAGGCAGGAGGTCGGTGCCCTGTTTGTTGCTGAAACTGTGCTGGAGCTGACACCCACAATGGGGCTTGGTCGATAAAATAGAAGTTAGATCACAGTTGCAAGGTGTAGATCTGTGTTGAAAAAGTAACTTTTAAAGAATGATTGTCGGAATAGTAAAAAGGATTTGTGTGAAATAAAAAGGGATAATTCCATATGATTTGAGAACTGTTACTACATTTTAAAGAGACCATATAAAAATGAAATGGGCACTTGAAAAAGAATTAACAACAGATGACTTTGTCATCTGGGAAGTCACCTCTGCCTGAATCTGGGGCCAAACAAAAGTATGTTCCTCCTGTCTCCATCTTTTCTTAAAAAAAAAAAAAAAAAAAAAAAAAAAAAACTGTGTTTACATTTCACAGAAACTCCCTTTTGAGAGTCTCTACTATTGTATCTTGTTAGATCCCTTGAATCATTATGGAAAGTGAGTCCTTACATTTTTTTCTCACCCACACTTCTGTTAGAGAGATCTAAAATGATCCCATTACATTCTACATTCTGCCCTGCACCAGGGAGAAGTAGTTTTTACTGAAACCTAACACACTACAATTTCTCCCTAAAAACAAAACCTGTAAGTGGATATTTAAGTAAGTGCAAATTGCTGAGTGCAAACTTTGAAGGGGTATGAGGTAAGTGGAGGGTGATTCACAAGTAACTAATTGTCGGGCGCAGGAGAGATCGGTTTTGAGGAGTCCTTTGGCGTGAGTGTAATTAATCATTCGAACACCCCTCCTTTTCTCAGCTCTGCCTGCTGCTTTTGGCATTTAAATTGCTGCTTTCTCTTCCGTGACTATATTTCTGTTTTTTTAAAAAAGGTAGTTTAGAGTAACTTTAGTAACCAGAGGTATACGGTACTTTTCTTCCCTCCCCGGACCTGTTCCTTTCCCAGTGTCTGTGCTTTATTAAAACCAATCCAGCAGTAGCGTGCCCCCCAAGTTTCATCTGAAGACAAGACTGTAAATGTGGGGCTGAACTTCGGGGTACTTGGTTTGGAGGCAGGGCGGGCAGGTGTGACAGCTGTGGCTCTGGGGTCGTGCCTGGCCAGCCCCTCTGTGCTGGTAGGGCAAAGGCCCAGGCGAGCCAGACAGTTCGTTCGTCATGGCCAGGCCAGGTCACACGTGAGCTCTGAGTAGTGGTCTCGTTTTCCCCTCCCAGAGCCCACTAACATGCTTTTGTGAGCAGAGCCTCCCTCAGCCCCTCAACCCATCCCAAGTGCTAAACACTGAATGCTGTGTTTAAAAGGCAAAATTTGGGTGAGGGTGCATGTTTTTAGCACGCAAGAGGCCCTGAGTTCAATACTCCATCCCCTAAAAGGGAAAAGATGAATCTTTCTCTGAGCCTCTCTGTGGAGTTAGTTGGGACCTTCTCCCCCAGGCTGGTTTGAAAAGTTGGGTCAGTAACCTAGGCTCACGTCTGCTTTTGGAGGTACTTGCTTGCAAAGAGGACTAGCCACTTCCTCACTGTGTTTATTTTCTGAAGTGCTTGTGTTTTTTTGTTTGTTTGATTTTTTTTGTTTCTTTTTTCATTTACCAAGAACATCTGTTGGTACATTGTATACATAGTGATCACATTCATTGTAGTTAATTTGTACCTGTACATGATACATTTTGATTCCCCCTCTTTCCCACCCCTCCCTTCCACTCCCGCTGCCTTCCATTCCCCATCCCTTCCCTTATTTACATTTTTCCCCTTTTTCCCTTTCCTTCTTTACCCCTCCTCCCTTTCTAATTTTCCTCCCTATTAAATATTATCTTTCTTTTACTTAGTATCCGTTATACTTTTTTGTCCTTATTTACACTTATAGTTTTTCATATCAGAGAAACGATTCAATATATACTCATGTGTGTCTTATTTATTTCACTTAAGAGTATGTTCTCAAGATGCATCCATTTACCTGGAAATATCTCAAGTTTATCCTTTTTATGAGAGTAATACTCCATTGTATAGAAAAACCACATCTTCTTTAGCCATTCATTAGATTTTTTTGTTTCTTGAGACAGGGTCTCTCTATATAGTTCAGGCTGGCCTTGAACTCACTATGTACTTCAGGCTGGCCTTGAACTCAGGTGATCCTCCTGCATGGTGGGATTACAGGCGTGTGCTGCCACGCCCAGCTGCTTATACTTTAGACAGCAGTTTTAAATCAGCGTGGCAATGAGGAGCATCTTGTCTGGTTCATCCCATGTTCAGACTCTTCCATAAAATCAGACAGATAAATGGTCTCTGCTTACTTGTGTGAATGTCTTTTTGCTGCCCCCGAGAAACACTAGTATTGACAAGTGGAGGCCACTTTGATAAAAGTAAAATGTAGTACAATTAGCCTACCTAACTTCTACCTGTGAGTTTTAACTTCATAAAGTGAACTGGAAAGCATTCCTCCTATTCCTGTTAACACTTACATCTTCCTTTGGTTTTGTCTTTTAAAAATTAAGCATCTTTGCTGGGTGTGGTATTGCTCACCTGTAATCCAGCATTCTGGGAGATGGGGGCAGGAGGATCACAAGTTCAAGCCCAGCCTGTGCGACTTACTTATCAACTTAGTGAGACCCTGGCTCAAAAGTAAAAATAAAAAAGGATTGAGGATGTATCTCAAATGCCTAGTGCTGCACAACTGTAACAATACTTAATTATAAAACAAAGCTTCTTTTCCTTGTTGTTAAACACAAATTCAAACAACAGCTCTAGCTTATTCATCATTAATAACAGTACTGCGTAACATATATGTAACATATAAGTACGCCTTGGGTGTGTGTGCCTGGCGCTGCCGGGTTCAGAACTTTGTGCAGTACTTCAGTACTTCTACAAATTACAGAATTGATTTGTAACATGGTCAGAGTAAAATGTGTTCTCTTGATCGTTGTTGGGCCAAGGTGACCAACCACCTGTGGCCCTTCTTGCAAGATGCATTTCAGGGTGAAGGCTCCACGTTACTGTTGCTGTCGTGCTACTGCCACCTTACACCCCATTCCCCTTCAGTCTGGGACTGCAGGCAAAGCTGTCAACTCGGTGTTTATTTGCACCTACTGCGTGTGAGGTTTTCTGCTAGACATTCAGTGAAGCAATCACTTTTTAAAAATATACCGGGTCTATATTAGCTCCTAAAAAGATTTTTATTGTTCTTCAAGAAAATCTGTACCAACCACCTCTTCCCAGCCATGCAGGCTGCTAGCCTCTTGTGACAGTCCTGGGAGATCAGATGGAGGTTTCAGCTCCCTTCTAAGCTGTCGGAAAAGATTGCCCACCAGAAACCAAAAAGCTACTCACAGGATGGAGCCAATCTTGGTAAACCTAAATGTGCCATGTAGTTGACACCAAGCCCTCTTGTTCACTGTGTTGGATAATGCCGGGTTTGCTCTTCCCCACTGCGCTTCCTGAATTAGAATCTCTCATTATTCATGTTGCGTGCCCTTTCTTCTTCGTATTTGCAGCAGAGAATTCTAATTTTAAAATAATTAATTTTAAAGGCTAACATTATAAACTTCAGATGCTCTTGTTTCAAGTTTCAAATTCTAAAGTGGTAAGAAGTATATGGAACTTTGTAGTGGAAAAAATTTGCCAGTGTCTGTGGAATATCAAGTCTATCAGCTGAAAATGATTTTCAAATGCATTTTTCCCAAACTGACTTTAAACTGCCTGCAGGCAGGAGTTGTGCCTGTCTTGTTCGCTGGCTGACTGCCCAGTGATTCGCGCAGAAGAGGACCCTCCAGAGGTTTGGGGAAGAAAGGGGGCGCAAGCAGTGGGCGTCACGAGGCAGAAGAGAGTCATGCGTGTGATGTGAAGCAGTTGGTGGCAGAACACGGGGGAGATAAAGATGGGAGAATAACCCAGGAGGGGATGGAAACAGGGCCGCAGACCTCAGACCCTTCTGCAGCCAGCGAGCAGGCCTGTGGATCTGCACGGGGAGGGGTGATGTCACAAGGGCCATATTTTCTCTGAAGGTAATTGAATGGTTATCTATGGAACACATAAGAGAGAGAAAGATATTAGGAAGGGGTGAGATATTCCAGCCAGTGAAGAGGAGGGCACTTGTCACTGACACCTGCACCAGGAAGCAGCTTCAAGACATTGTAGGGAGGGAGTAAACAGGCAGGTTGGAGGCCAGGGGCCCATGGGAGCAAAGGGCAGGAGTCACAGAGGTATTGCGGCCCGAGCAGCTGAGAGAACAAGTGATGGGGCTCATGGAGAAGAGGGGAGCTTGGAGCTGGGGGAGGAAGAGAAAGAGGAAGTTGAATTCCCAGCCCACACGCTGTGGACGTGACATGCGATGCCCACTTGATGCTGGGGGTCTTTGGTTGGGTGACCTAGACGGGTCAGGAGCAGACGTGCTCCTGCAGCTTCTGCATGGTACTGTCTCTTGACAGCCGTGTTTCCATGCCGCTGACCTGTAGGTGCTGCCTCCTTGAACCATTTAAGCTCATTCATCTTTTTGTCACTGGTCACTGTCATTTGGTTGGTCCTGCCAGATTAGCTACCCTGCGCCTCACAGTGAGTAGTGAACCCTGGAAGGCGACTTCGCCCTGAGCAAAGTGGCACCTGGGCGAGACCCAAAGGGCCCCTCTCTGACACAGTGTCCTGAGAGGCCAGGAAGCACCTCACAGCCGTCAGCATCAGGAGAACTGTCAGGTGCTTCTTCTTCTCCTCCTGTGAGCTGAGCAAATTTCTGTCCTCACCACAGCTGCCCCACCTCTGAGACTGTTTCCTGCCTGCCTGTACTTCCTGCCCTCGATCTGCTTGGGGTGACAGCACCTCTCATGCAAACGAGAACAGCCACACAGCCATCCTTGCCTCTGGGTGCTTCTGGCAGGGTGAATGCTGTGCTTGTTTTCCTGTAATCCCCAGATAGTTGGTTATCGCTGGAGACTTTGAAAGGTGGTCTCTTGTGCTGTGTGATGTTCCTGCAGCTCTGCTGCTTTCTCCATTGGTCATGACCTTTCAGTTGTGTCTTCTTTTCTAAGTTGTTTCATTATTGATGAGCATTAAATTGTGCTGGGTCTTGCTTCCCCCTGTAATGGAAGCCACTGTATGCCTGGGCTCAGAGCTCAGATTTTCTTTGAAATTCCCCAAGAGCTTAACGTAAAGCTTTGAACACAGTGTGCATTTAATAAATCCTTGATGATGATTTCAAGGTAGCCTGTTGGTCTTTAACTCTCTGGCGAGGTCAGAAAACCATCTGTGCTTACTCAGATTTGTCAGACGCAGACCTAGAAAGCAGCCTTCTCTGGGCAGCTGCTCCTGTCTCCCAGACTGTGTGATTTGAGGCGCGTAATCATAATCCTGAGTTGTCAGCAGGACCATGATGGGTTTCCAGGTTCCAAGCCCCTGAAACAGGTAGCCCGGCTTGGAGAACAGAGCGTTTCCTGGAGTTGGAGACCTGGCTGAGTCTTTGGTCTTTGGTGGCTGGTGCTGTAGCCATAAGCCATTCACCTGGCTATGGGGGGGTCTCAGTTTCATCATCTGTGAAATGAGGGGGACCAACATGATGCTCCCCAGTGTCTGATCTCTGGCTCTGTTATTAAGTCACCAGGAGTATGTAACTGTCACCTAGGTTCTTGTGCATGATATTGACATGTTCTCTACGTAATATGGTGGCTTTACACATTTGAGTATGGCAGAATTGATTTGCCTTTCCTTTAATAATAACAACTTTTTACATGTGATTTTTTGCAGAATGTCCAAACTTGGATCAAAGTGAAAAAGTAACAGAAAATATGTGTAAGACTATATAATTAGTTCAAGAGAATTAAATGTGCAAAATGCCTGCTATATATTTTTAAGTACAGGGAAAAGTAACAGTTACTAAATCAAGACATTTTTATGAGAGGTATAAAAGATTGGTGATAGGAATGAGCTAATTAAATTGACCTTTATGTTGCCTCCACCCTTCTGGAGGCTCCACTAATCCTGGACCTCCCACTGCGGAAATAAACATCTTCAATGCAGACTGTTAGCAGAGTGGGGGGAGGGGGAAGGACAGCACCATTAATCCTTTTCTTCAGGGAAAGGACAATAAATTTCCAATTATAAATGTAAGGAGGCCATTGAAGAGGGAGCTTCATCTCTCATTATCGTCCTTTATTTCCTGTTGAGGGCTGACATGGCACCAGAGTTTCAAACACAGCTGTTGAGGTATGAGATACGATACTGCCAGACCAGAAATGTATTTGGCTATGAAAAAATAAGCGTACTTCCCAAGTTGCAAGATAGCCGAGCAAAAATGAGCAAAATTGTCCTATTCTCAGCCTACCACGCACCTAACAATTTTGCTCTGGAATCTCAGCTTTTGTCCAGCAGTTCATTGTATCCCCATCTCCCCCACCAGAAGCCTCTGCAAACCTAGGAGGCTCCTGAGAAGTGGCATTTGTTGGCTGCGATGTGTCCACTGCGATCAAATCCCAGACTCTGAACTCAGTAGAGGCCCCCGTAGTGTCACCTTGCCTGCCCAGAGACAGGCAGGGTCTGCAGTAGGTCACCTCTTTGGGGAAGAGTGTGTTGAGCGGCCTTGCAAGAATGCCTGGGCCAGCCACAAACACCTGTGTGTTGTATGATGACTTTTACATGAAATATGCAGAATAGGCAAAGCTGTAGAGACAGAAAGTAAAGTAAGTAGTGGCTCCTAGGTCGGAGGTGGGGTAAGAATGGGAATGACTACAAATGGGTATAGAGTTTCTTTATGGAGTGAGGAAAATATTCTGAGTGATTGTGGTATTGTTGCATGATTCTGCAAGTGCACTAAAAACACCTGAAATGTGTACTTTAAATAGGTGAATCCTGTGGTACGTAAATTGTGTCACAGTAAACCTGGTAAGGAAGAAGACGGTTTGGCGTTTGAAATTAGTTTGTATTTGGTAAGACCCTTGTGTTGCCCAACACTGATTTTGGTTGCTTTTTTTCTTAGGGCAGGTTTTGATAATACTGTTTCGACTTAGAACAAGTGAACTTAAGAAATTGTGTAGTTTACATTATGAAATTATCAAGGGCATGGAAAAAAAGAGCCAGTGAGCAGGTCATTTTTTTTCAGTTTGTTTACATTTATTATTAGCATTTTATTCTTTAAACTAATAGTAAGTCATTGTCCGTTTCCTAAATCTCTGTGAACTGATGTAATAACTGATACTGATTAATAGCCAGAAGAGCAAGTAGGAAGCTTAGAGCCCACTCAGTCCAGCTGTCTTTCTTCACAGATAGCCAGATAACAGAGGAAGGAGTATAGGGTGAAGGGGCTTGTGGGGAGCCTGTAACCCACTGCTTTTTGTGATTTTTGTTCTGCCCCCAGCCCCTTCCTTTCCTCTTTTCATATTGTTTTGAGAGGATGCTGGGCAGTGAGCAAAGGCCAAGGATAGAGGGGAAACCTTGTGGGCTAGCACTTTTTAACTTGAAACTTCTTTGTAAAATCTTTCAAATTCTTTTATAAAATGTGAATTATTGTTATTATGAAAGAACCTGCTATTGCTTTTGAAATGTAGGTTTAAAGTCCTAGATTTTAAATTTAAATAATGTCACCTTATCACAGAACATACACCTCTCTAAGCTTTAGCTCTTGATGAGCAAGATTTCTCCCAACCTGGGTACATTTCTCCAGGTAATTTTGTCTTGCAACTTTCTCATAAACAAGACAGGAAGATAAGGGTAAAGGTTCCTAAAAGTGAGCATTTTACTTTGGAAATGGAAATTATCTTGAAAGTGACCAAACCAGCCCTGTAAAAGATGCTTTTTACACATTGGTTGGATGTGCTCTGAATCTCTGACTTGGCTTCTTAAATCCACTGATTAAGATGAGAAAGAATTTTAAAACGTTGCCTTCTGTTGACTTACTTTCTTCCATGCAATCTTAACTTGCCAATTTCATCTTTAATTCTTTTTCCTTATTCTTTGTGTATTTCTTAGCCTAGGAAAGGAACCTGGGAATCAGCATTCCCAGTGTAACGGCTTAGTCTTTCCAGCTTTACCATTCTTTGCCAAGGAAACCTATGTGGTTTCCAGCAGTGAAACACAGAGGGTAGGCCAGTCTTCAAAAGATATAAACCTTCAGTGGGAGGAGAGTGAAAACCTCCAGCAGTCCTCTGACTTTGTGAACTAATTAGAGTAGACATGATGAAATGTGCCACAAGGCCAGAGATGCAAAGAATTCTAAGGGTTGACATCATCACTACAATCTGTAGGATTTGTGGGAAACACCAAGTGCCAGGCCTCTTTCAGCCCTGTGTTTACACTGCATGAATTTTTATGCCCCAGGCGTGGCCACACACGGTTGTCCTGTCCTAAAGCCTGCTCCATGGACACATGTGTGTCTCAGCTCCTGCCCCTTTCAGTCACAGGCAAGCAATGCCCAGCCCTACAATGAGCTGAAGTAGCTTTGTCCATAGGTTAGTAGAAGTGTGAGGCCTGGGGGTTACGTCAGTGCTGTGGGCATTGTTGATGATATTTTCTACATGCTTTACTTGGCAAAACTGAAAACATAAAGACAGATTTGGTCCTGTGCCAGCTGACTCACACTCTGAATTGTTTGTCACCATGGAGAGCCCGTGTGGTTTCGGTATCAATTGTCCCATCAGGAGGCCTGCCGGACTGTAGAGCACAGGCCTGCACATACTGTCCCAGTTGGATGTATTAAAGAACTGAGCCACAGAAATCCCTTCTGCTCTCTGAGTCTGTTTTCTTATCTGCCAATTGAGTGGGTTGGAATAATCTCCAAAGTTACCTCCAATTCTAGTGATCTTTTACACCTGGAGGGACCCCTTCAGGGCACCTGAAAGTCACCCCAAGGCCGTGTTTCCCTGGAGCCCTTCTCCTCTTGGCCTCCCGGCTTGGCCAGGCACCCTGTGTGGTGCTGTGGTTCCTTTTTCCTTAGCAACAGAACACGGCAGCCTGAGGAGTTTGAACACACAGCACCTCTTTCCTGCCTTCCCTTCCCTCCTAATGTCACACACTTGATCTTGCCGAGGTTGTCCTGAATACATCTGGAATCCATGAAGTATTTTCATGTGGTGCTAAAACCATTGTCATCTTCTCTTTCATCTTGGCCAGGTGTCCTAAAGCATCATGCCTTGCCGTGATGATGGTGTACTGGCTTCTGAAGCAGATTCTGCTTGGGAAACCTGTACTGAGTCACCTTCCAGGTCTGTGCCCTCCACCCGTTCCTGGAGCAGTGACCCATGACTTGGACTAAATGCGTTTTTAGGGTGATGAGATCTGAAGTAGAGGTCTAAGTCAGCCTCCCCCCTCTCTTTGGCTTATTTTCCCTCACTTTTGGACCAGAAAGTGAGTCTCAGAGGGGCTGAATGACATAGGCAAGGACCTGTGAATGAACGGCAGAGCATTTTCCCCATGCCAGACCAGTGCCCTAACCGTTACACTTCCCTGCCTTTAAAACACAATTTTACCTTATTTCCAAGGCTACAAAAAGTCTGCAGTAATGATGCCCCACAATGGCAAAAGTTTCGTCCTAACGTCATCAGTTAACCCTGTTTTGGGTTCCTTGCTTGGGGGCGGGGCGCTTAAGGCAGGAACGTTAGGCATAGTACTGACTCCACTGGGTACCATTTGTCCTCAAGGGAGAAAGTGCAGCTGGCTTCTCCTGTCTTACAAGAGCGTTGTGCATAAATATGGAATCATGGGCTGAATTCTCCCAGGCCTTAGAATCATAGGATCAGGCACTTTATGTAAGTTTGCATCAACTCTTCCTGTTTGGTATCTGTTTATTAAATAAAACTTTTACCAAATTTGACCAATATATTCTGATGTTCATTGTGATATGAAAGGCACATTCTGAATTTTGACAAACTGTTTCCAACTTCACTTTTGGAAACCCAGAACCCTTAAAATGGTTTTTTCACTTACTAGAAGTAGAAATTGTGGATCAGGACTATCACTGCTGAAAAAGTCAGTTGAGAAGGAATCAAGACTAGAATTTTTAAGACTTTATATGCTGGAATTAAGACATGGCCAGTATCCTCATGCAAAGTCAATAGTAAATGATGATAACAACATCTTTGAAACTGAAGAGAAAGGATGGAGTTCAGGAGGAGGTAGCACCTGAGTGAAGTTTTTACAGTATTTGACTCTTTATTTCCAGCCTTCGTAAGCCCATGTGTTACCTTGTCCATAGTCAGTATTGTTAAACGTTTCTTTAATTAATACAGTGAATGCCGTGGATTTTCAAGGTTTCCCATTTTAACCAAAGGAGAGTTGGAGAGCACAGAGTCGGGGAAGTATTAATGCAGCCGAGTGAGTCGTTACAACACGAGGTACGCAGCACTCTGGGGCGCTTTGTGCCCAGACGAAACACACTGGCACCGCAGTGCAGTGGACCCTCGGTTCCCACACGTGGCCTGCAGACCTGCCCCGTCGGTGCACTGTGTCTCTGTGGGATCGGAATCTGCACGATAGCGTGGCCCGCACGTGACGCAGTGTTAGCCGAACTTGAGACGCACTCGCTGCGGGCTTTGGTCGTGTTCTGTCCTGCTGGCCCCCGAGAGAACACGTTGCTTCCCTACCTGACGTGCCTAAGAAAACGGTCTGTGAAAGCGGCACTGCCGCAGTTCTGTCCTCGGCTGAGTACAGTTGTCCCTTTCTGCTCCCTGCACTCCAGATTATTGGATATGTATTGTCAGTTTTGCAGTTTGCAGTCTGTTCCACCTGGCTTTCATAAAGCCGATTGTTCTTGCTTTGCTGAAGATGATTTGCAGTCTCACAATTCCTCAAGTTCTTGTTTTACTTACAGTAAATTCCCTGTTGCAGATTAATGTTTGGGAGAGAAAAGTGAGACAAATAACAAAGAGCAATAGTTGCTTTTGTTGTTGTTGCTAATATTAAAACCCACAGAAGGAGGGTTGGGGATTTATCCCAGTGCTTAGAGCGCTTGCCTAGCACGCACAAGTCCCTGAGTTTGATCCCCAGCACCAAAAAAAATTTTTAAAAACCCACAGAAGGAGACATCCAGTTTGATTTTCTTCCTTTTTTATTTTAAGTAGGAAGTAGTGTAAAGAATGTTTTTTAAGAAAATAATGTAACTGAAAACTAAACTCTTGTTAATTAGGTATTTTCATCCTAGAAATCTTTTCATCATTCTCAATTCACCTAATGAATTTCAGTTGTCTTGAGAATAATTTAACACTGCCAAATCCTGCTGGTTAAAGCCACTGGGAATACATTGATTATTTTTCCATCTCAAGTTTTCTAATAAGCTAAGAAAAGCAGATTTAGTTAACTGGCAGTTGTGGCTCTGCACTTGGCAGCAGCACCTGCCTGCGCTCAGATCTGAGATATGCCGTCGTGGAATGGAAGGACCCTGCTGCCACCAGAGTGCGTCCTGGGACAGGGATGAGCTCTTGGGCCACGGCTGTCTGCCCTGCTGCAGTTTGGTTCTCCATGGGATGGCTCCATCCTGCTGGAGTTCACCATGGGAGGAGGCTGAGGCTAAGGAGACTCGAGTGACCCAGACAGAAAGGGAGACTTTCATTGAAAATCTGTGGGACAGACACCCACTTCTCTTCTCCAAAGGCACCTGTGTTCCCTGAACTAGATGGTGTGGGTCTCCTGGAGCCTTTGAATGCCCACTTTGGGAAAGGAAGTAAAGGGAAAGCATCTTTGCCTTTGAGTCCCCCGCACAGTCCAGGGGGCCAGGAGATGAACTCATTACTCAGGAGCACAGTTAACAGCCGTGAAAGCCAGACTCCCCGGAGGCCAGAGGTTTGCTCTTCCCACAGTCCAATGACCAGTGTGAGAAGGGTGAAGCAAGCAGGGGAGGTTTCCTGGCAACTCGTAGAGGAGATACAAGCCGAAAAGCCTCATGTGAGAGAGAGACAGATGGCCCTAGCTAGAGTGTCAAGACCAAGAACCAGACCCTGGAATTAAATGATGCCCAGAGCCCCTACTCAGCGCTGTCCCCGTCCACCCTTCAGGGGTCAGTACTGCACAAAAATGGCTATGAGGGGTGGAAGATGGGCCAAACCAGTCTTTTGAGGAGCAGTTGTGTCCTCGGCTCCCATCTCCTCCACAGCCGGCACGATTTACTAGTTGAATAGTTTGCTGGTTTACTGGTTGAGAACTTGGGTTCTGACCAGACCCACCTCAGTTGGAATCCCGACTCTTCCCTTGTTAGCTATATGACCTCTTCCCTGTTAGCAGACCTCTCTTCGTCTCCATCTCCTCATCTAGCCAAGGATGATGATGGTGATGGTAACTGCGGTGTGGAGATCTTACCACAGTGAGGAGAAAGGCTGGCACCATGTCTGATATATGAGGGAATACTCAGTAACTGTAAACTTCTTTCATAACTGGAACCTAATCCTATTCAGAAGAAAAATTTGAGCTCTTCTCCAACTTTGAAGAGAACAAGGTGAATAAAGTAACTGTGAATGTAATTTTAGATATTAACCTACTTTAAGAACATCAGAGTCACAATACTTAGCTAAAATGTTTTTGTTTCATTGGAAAGTCTTGCATTTTGAGTTATGATGAATAGAAAATACTATCTAACTACTTATCAGTCTATTCCAAACAAACGTGCTTGCTGTGACAACAAATTATCTGGGGATCAGGAAGCCACGCCTTTAATCAGTTCTCTTCCCTCCTCCCTTCACCCCACGGGGAAGAATTCCCTGACCAGGAGCGCACCCCTTCCCAACGACTCCCAGGCACGCAGTGGGGCTCGTTTTCACACTTCTTACGACAAGAGATACGTCATCAAGACCATTACCAGCGAGGACGTGGCTGAAATGCACAACATCCTGAAGAAGTACCACCAGGTAATTTTTCTTTGTCTCTGTTTGAATCTCTGAGAAGTTTAACATTCATGCCGAATTGTTGTGGAGGCCAAAGGTCTAAATGCATACCATAGGAAATGATAAGGACACATTTGACATAAAAAGTCTCTTCTAGCCCATGCTCTAAAGTGGCTGTGGCCAGGATGCTGAGTTATCTTTAGGCATACAGTACTTATGCTATAAAGGACACGCCTTAATAATTCTTTTCATTTAAGTACACTTCTGCAGAATAGTTTCAGTGATCACCACTCTACCCAGGAAATCATTCAGCTTAAAATTTGGCAGCTTTACCAGAAGATTGCACCTGTGCCAGAAGTGAGGTGCTGAGCTCTGAATCTTCATCCCTGGATATTCCGAATCCCATGCTGCTCTCTCTGGCCCCGGAGAAGCCCACTCTCTGCCCCATTCTGACTTCAGAACATGTGTTGCTCTTCTTCCTGCCTCTTTTCATCCCGAAGCATTTTCCCTTTATAGTCAGCTGGGAATAAATGAACCGCCCTCAGGAGCAGCAGTCTCTCGTGGCACGAACTCCAGCCCAGGTTTGCGGAGTGGAGCACGTGCTCTTGGGTGCCGGCCCAGTCTGTAAGAGGCTTCAGTCACTGTGGAGTAGAAAGAGCAGGAAGTCCCGAAACAGGCTGTCCTGAGTTCAGATCTGAGCCCCGTCCCTTAGTAATCAGTTTCTTCGTTTATATAACGAGCATATTAGCATCTAGCTACAGAGACCTGAAAATCAAATGGGAATGTGTTTGTTGAGCACTTAGCACAGTGTCTGTCACACACTAGGAACTAAATATATGGTGGCGGTGGGAGCATCATCATCATCGAGATGTCTGTCAAGTGACAGTCACTAATAACAGTACATCATCTTGAGAAATTTCAGTCTCAGGGCCTGAATGGGACTATATTGCTGCAGAATGGCAGGACTCATCTTCAGAACTGGGATTTGAAATACGCATTGTTGCTTTTAGAGTCTTGGTCTGCTTGGGCTGTCATAACAGAACAACACAGGCCTAGTTGCTCAAACGACAAAAATCTGCTTCTTCATGGTTCTGGAGGTTGGAAATGGAGACCAGAATCTAGATGTCCTCCTTCTTGCTGAGGGAGAGAGAGAGAGCAGACACTCTCACCACCTTCTCTCAGGGCACTAATCCCATCATAAGGTCTCCACTCTCACAATCGGGTTTACCTCCCAGAGGCAATTAAGGTTTCATCATAATGACTTTTTAGGCACGCAGATATTCAGTCCATACAGAGTCACCTAAGTAGCTCTAAATTCCCCTTAAAGGTAAAGATCGGCTATCACAGAGTCTTCAGAATAAAGCATCCCAAGCCCTGGCCACGCTAAGAGGAGGATTCCCAACAGACTCTGAACACACATTTGTTTATTATCAGCCTCTCAGAGTGTTCGACGTTGAAGGCGGTGCTCAGTCAGCTGTGAGCTATGAGACTTCGGTTTAAACCCACTTTTTGGGTCGCGCTTTATGCTGTAGTATCACCAGTTATCTCCTGGCAGTTGCTGTTCTTCCCGGCTTTACAGATGCAGTCAGTCAGTCGCATTTCAGCGGCAGTGAAGTCTGTGAAAACCTTTGTGCTCCATTCTGCTTCTGGAAACTTGGTGCTGCCTCTCGTTTGTTTTCTAAAAGCATTAATCAGACTCTAAATTCATTTAACATCTAATCAGTCCTGGATCGTGCCCACCGCTTTTGAAATGTGTTTTCTCGTGCGCATGCTGTTGCCTGTTCCGAAGGACATTGCCAGTGCTCGGAGAGCACCTGCAGGGCCGAGGACAGGACAGCGTTGGCTCCCGGGTGAATTGAATTGCAAGTTGCAGCTTTTAACTCTTCACCTTTTCATTTTTCATTCTCATGCTTCTCCCTCAGGAATCTGATATCATACTCACGGCTTCTTTTTATACTTCCTTTCAGTTGTCTGAGAATAGTCAAAGCAAAGTGGTAGCTCGTGACCCGTGAGAACGTCCTATTGTGATAAATGGCTGTGATACCTTTCTAATAAAATGTGACATGCAATTCAGGTATCACAGTCTTGATGACGACTTTGAGTGCATGATCCTTCGACTTTATAGAAGTCACAGTTTGAAGTATTTTCTCTGGGGCAGTTGCTGGGACCTAAAATACTGGCTGGACATCCCAAATTAATTTAAAATGTCTTCGTGATTATCACAATCATTAATTACTACAACTTATTCACAGGACATTAAGTTGAAATCAGGAGACATAGACCCTAGTTCAGTGACGGCGAACCTTTTAGAGCTTTCAGTGGTAACAGCCGGCTGCGTGCGTGCCCCGTGTTCGCCACTGCTGCCCTCGCGCACTGCGAGTTTGATGCTCAGGCCATCTCAGAACTCGGCTTACCCATCTGTACTGCATTCGTTCACTCATTTATTCAAATATTTACTCCTATCCTTATTCTATAAAGAATTTAAGGTAGACTTCAAGGAAATTTGAAATACAGAAAAATTAAAAAAATAAAAAGATGGAAAAAGTGGGGCGAGGGTCAAGGCACAAATTGGAGCCTCAGATGAGCCTAAAACTTCTTGATGAATCCTAGCATGCTTGCTCCTTTGAGGGCTGCCAATTTAACCTGAGCCTCCTGCCAAGCAAAGTGGAAAGGACAGCCTGAAGGACAGCCTGAAGTCAGCTGCACGTCTACTATGGAAAAAATAGAGTTGTTCTTGATGCAAGATCTGACAGAGTTGTCTTTTAAGAAGCTCCCTACAATGAGGATACAGGACATTCAACTCTGTATACAGCGTCTTTACAACAAGCTGTGGAACACAGAAGAGTGTCATACAGCTCTTTGAAAACTAATCACCAGTAAAGCTGGTTGTGGTGGTCCACCCCTATAATCTCAGCACTCTGGGAGGCTGAGGTAGGAGGATTGTAACATCAAACCCAGCCTGGGAAACTTGGTCAGACTCTGTCTCAGAAAAACATTTTAAGAAAGGCAGGGGGGTGTAGCTCAGTGCAAAAGTCCTGGGTTTAATCCTCATATTTAAAAAATCAGCAGTATAAGCCAACGGAACCTCACTGACACATAATTAAACATTTAGTGGACACCATCCTGCATAGGGAGGAGACAGTGCATGCTGGCCACCTGGGCCTCTGCCAGCCTGGCTCCCACTGAACCTTCTCCAGCAGCCCTTTCTGTGCACACTTCCAGACAGGGTTTTGGTGAATATCACATGGTGGGGAGTTCAGCCTTCATGCCCTCAATGTGATTCTATGTGACTAGACTCAGGCCTCCATCTGCACTCCCTGCCCTGGGATGGGATGCCCCTCCCTGCCAGGCTTTGCCATTTTCTCATTCTGAGATGCTCAGTAGCATTTGAGGTACAGCTTTTAGGCCTTTATTCCTATTTGAAGTAGGTCTAGACTACTTTTAGGGTTTGTGTCTAGACTTACAAATTTTCTGTCTCTTGCTTCAGTGGTGATTGTCAATTCTTCCATTTCTTCTTGCTTTTTGTTGCTTTTACTTTCTAAATATCTATGCTTCTGAACTGTCCAAGTCTGGACAAGTAATTAAGTCTGTTCAAATCGCATGTCTATAAAGGAGGTAGGCTCTCTCAGGGGCTCCCCTGCAGAGCAGATGGACTTTCTGACAGCTTTAGGTACTCCATAACCCTTTTCCCCTCTTTTGTTTCCCTTTGTTGTCTTTTGTTTTAATGAAACACATTCACAGTTGCAGCTGTATTCTGCAGAGATAAAACTACCATGAGGCCAACCTCTGGAGAGACCACTTACTGTCTGAATAAATTCTTGCCAGGGTTAGTTGTCTGAGAGACCACCCTTAGCAGCAGTGTCATGTGGCAGGTACTTCAGAACAGGAGTTTAAAACCAACCAACTGCCTTCCCATCCCAGCTCTGCCCCGACTCAGGATATGACCCTGGGCAATTTACCTAGCTGCTGACACCTGCTGCTTGGTCTGTAACATTTGGGTAAGAGTTTCTTTCAGCTGGTGTGCTAATTAGGTGAATTCATATTTATAACATGCTCAGAATGGTATCTGGCATATACGTGCTGTATAAGTGATTGAATAAGATAAATACCATTCTTATATTCAACTTTTTACATCCCATTTTTGGAATTATTGCAGTGTAGTATTCAGTCATTAACTCTTTCGGTCCACTAGGGGGCCTGGTTTCTGGGAGAGGAAGTCATTGGGAGAGGAGGAGGGATTTTCCCCGGTCCCAGTGCCTTGCTCTATTCTTTATTTGTTGCCCTAGTCCTACTTGACTCCACTGTGTGCTGAGGAAGGAAAATACCATCCATCAGACTGATGGAGAGACTTCCAGGAGGATGGCTGAGCAGTGAACAACAGGCCAATGGAAAATTCCTATTAAGCATTACAAGATTTGTAAATGTCTCTTCCTTATGGGTAGGAAAATAACTCAATGTTTAGGTGTATCAATATCCTTTTCAAATTTGTTAGGCTGTAACACGCTCAGGTTTTATAAATGATGATTATCAGCTGATTACCTAAACAACATCAGAAGACATTCAAAAAGGAAAAACATGGTCAAGAGTCATATTTCTAAATTGCCTGTTTTCTTTTTGGTTTCTTTCACTGACCTCAATTCATTGGGCTGTCAACGTAGCTTCATCTTTAATTAAAATTAAAAGACAAATGTTTCGTAGCCTTTCTGCTAAGATTAAGTGTAAAATTAAGGAGCTGTAAGTAAAATTTAAGAAGTTTTACAAAACTTACAGTGTAACTTTAGGAAAGTTATGGTGTCAGTGATTAAGAAATAATTTATGGAAATAGTAAGAATGGCTTGTTTTAGCTGGGCGTGGTGGCTCATGCCTGTAGTCCCAGCACTCGGGAGGCTGAGGTAGGAGGATTGAAAATCTGAGCCCAACCTGGACAGTTTAGAGAGAAACTTAGCAAGACCCCGTCTCAAAACTAAAAAAGGGAGGGGTGGTGGTAAGGGTGTGGCTCAGTATGAAAGCCCTGGGTTCAATCCCCAGTACCACCAAAAAAAGGAATGGGGAGTGTGGTGCCAAGTGAGTAAAGGTCTGCGTGACACCCGCGCCCCACAGGCTTCGTTGTGGAAGACCGGAGAACCCTGTGCAAGTGCGGGTGGGCCCAGGTGAGCCCGAGAGAGACGAGGCCTTCTGAGCACTCTCCTGACTGCTCTTTGCTTTGGTTTGGGTTTTGAGATAGCATCTTGTTATGTTGCCCAGGCTGGGCTCCAGCTGCTGGGCTCAAACTGTCCTGCCTCAGCCTCCCAACCAGCTTGGACCACAGACACACATCACTGCCCCCAGCTCCGGCTTTTCTTGTATGCTCTCTGAAAATAGTCAGCACTTTAGTTTTAAGTCTTGTAAGTGCCATAGGTCCATCGGGTGTAGGCTGAACTCCCACCAGACCCTGTGCCACCAGCAGCTGCTGCGGGTGTCTGGCTTTTTCCTTAGAAGCCCCAGGAAGGTTTGCCACCTTGGGGCGTCTGTGGCCCACGGTGCACCCAGCGGCTTGCTCAGAGGTATGTGGAGCCCTGGCATCCTCACATTGTGTCCCCCAGCGGTCTCAGGGAGCTCCCAGAATGCTCCCCAGCAGGCCTTTCTGCAGCGTCCTTTTCCAGTTTCCGGCAGCTGCACACACATCCCCAGTGCGCTGTGTTCTCCCCTCCTCCCTCCTCCCCAGCAGCCGTGACTTGGGCGTCTTGCTCCGGCCTCCCCGTGTTTAATGTTTTCTGTCTCCAAACACCTCTGCCCCATTCTGGGTAAGTTCCTTGGCTCTGTCATCCAGTCCTAATTATTTCTTCATCCCTTCTAATCTGTCATCTCAACTGTCCAGTGAGTTTTTTTTTTTAATTTCAAAAATTATCTTTTACATTTTAGTTTTCTGCAAGATTTTTCAGAATCTACCAGATTGTCCTGTAGTCAGTGGTATGCTCATCTCTGACGCTGCATTGTTCAGTTCTTCAAAGTCCAGCCCACGTATTGCAGGCAGGCTGAACCTCTTGCCACCGCACGGCGCCCACGCTGGCTGTCTCAGTGGGACTCTCACGCCATGACTTGCCAAACCCACAGGACTGAGGAGTCCAGGCGTGGACCTGGGATCAGTCCCCGTGCAGGGCAGAGGCAAGTGCTTTGACACCCAGCAGCCCGTGGGGGACCAAAACGACGGGCAGGCCACACCGCCGGGCAGCGGGATCCGAGTGGCCACACCTGCTTGGCCTCTTGTCTGAGGGCCTCGCCGAGCTTCTTTCTCACCCTCAGTCTCTGGAAGACCCGGGTCCAGAGGTAGGGAAGTTGTTTCCCAGAGAGTTTTGTCTATCTGGGAGAAAGTGACACCGTCATCTCTCTTCAGGGTCTCTACGAGGGTGGCCGTCCTGGGCTCCCTCCTGCCTCTCTGCAGCTCCCCTGCTCCCCACACTTGCCCAGGCCCCTGGCCCCTGGCCCCAGGCGGGGCAGTTCAGGGCCAGAACCTGGGTCTGAGTCCTCCTGTCTCCCTCCATCCCTCAGGGGCTGCCAGTGGGGATCCCCGAGCGGCCATTCTGCTTCTCAGCTGTCGCAAACGGTCTGCGCACTTATGATCAAATACCTCGTGATACCTCTTACACAATTATTCCATCTGGAGTGATGATCTTTGTGGATCTTTATTGTCACATTTAACAAATGGAATCAGGAGCTTCAGTGTTTGCATTTGCACATACTCGGTGTTATCTCAGTACTAAGAATGGCTGTAAACACTGCTGGGGAATGTTTGTTCCTTTTAAGCCTGATTTTCTAAAGCTTAAGAAAAACAGTAGAGATTTTTTTATATTTACTTAAATGTAGTCATCCTTATGACTTCTCTTTTGACCTCAAAACTATTTAAAACCAAAATAAATTACTGTATAATAACTGACATTTATAGACTTTTATTCCAGAACAAACCTAGGTGAGAATTCAGAGAAAGTTTGGGTTTTTATTTATTTGGACATTCTAAAACAAACCAAACCATACTTTCAGTCTGGCTTGCTTGCTTGCTTTTTTCCTGCCCTCTTCCTCTTCTTTCCTCCTCCACCTTCTCTATCCCTCTCCCTCCTTTTCCCCCTCCCACTTTCCTCCTCCTTCCTCTCTCTCCGCTCACTTCCTCCATCCCTTTCTCCCTCTCCTGCTCTTCCTGCCCCTCCTCCTCCTTGTCCCCTCCCCCTCCTCCATGACCTTCTTCTCCTCCTCTTCTTCCTCTTCCTCTGCCTCCTGCCTCCTTGGCCTTCTGCTCCTCTACCTCCTCCTCCTCTTCTTCCTCTCTTTCTCTCTCTCTCATATAGGGGTGATCTATAAAACAGCCAGAGGCACAGTAAGAACTACAGATAATTTAACCTTTCAAAAACATTACAAGGAAACAAGACTTTACATTAAAGTATTAATTTGATGCTATATTAAATTATCCTTCCAAGTATCTTTACAAAAATGAGTGAAACATGATAATAACAGCAATTTCTGAAAGCCAGAGCTCAGGTTCACACTGTCACGCAGAGATATAAATATTTATCTCCTGCGGCGCGTCACTTAGAGCCCTCTGCCAAAACCTCCAGTCAGCTGTGAATCTCTTGGTGGCTTTGCATTTTGCATGAGAGGAACTACAAATCGGAAATTCACAGTACTTGTTATTCTTGGTGACTGCCCACAAGCAAAGGGAACTAAGAGCTTGCGGCCATTACATTTTCTTTCTTTTTTTTTTTTTTGGTACCAGGGATCGAATCTATTGTTTTTGAAAGTTTGTTTCCACAGTGTCACTTTATCAATACATCACTGTTGTAACAAGCCCGTGATTTTACCAGAAAAAATCCTAGGAGAAATGAAGAAAGAAAATTTGTCTCTATTGATAACACCAAGACCCTTTATAAGTAGATTTTTAAAGAGAAGACAGAAAACAATAGCAGCTATTCATGTTGGTAATGCCAGTTGCAGTCCAAATATTACCAACAAATGTGAAATTTTCTGAAAACACGCTTAAAAAAAAAAACAGAAGAAAGCGAGCCACTCAATGATACATAATACAGGGAAGTGACACGGTCCTGAGCTGTGGCACTGCCAAAGTGAACAGTGCTTAATAAAAACAATCTTTAAAAATGCAGACACAGTGCAGTGAGTAGAACCCTGAGAAAATACAAGCTGATCCCAAGAATAGTTGTGACTGATTTAGCTATATAAGATCACGCGTGGATGATAATCACCTTTGTGCTTTAAAATTGAGGAGTCAGTTCTCAGCACCGACTCACGTGAAAGCTCGGTGTGGTTGCCAGCAGCGCTGAAAGCCGCAGCTGAAGGTGTCAACAGCTGCTCTGATGTGTTCAAGAAGAGCCGGGTCACAGGTGACCTGGGCAAGCCAGAAAGGTAGAAATAACATGCGGCATTGTGCCAGAGAGGAATACTTGGGGTGAAAAAGCCAGATCCAGGAGCCACAGAGAGAAGCATGCTCCGTGTGGCGTCTGATGTGTGCTTACTTTCTGGGCCGGGCCTGGGATGGCCGCTGCCGCAGAGCGCCGGTCCCTTTGCAGCCTGGTCTCCCGGAGGACCTCAGGGCCAGCCAGCGTAGCCCTTCTGGAAAGGTGTCTGCCAGGGTAGCGGACACCAGTATTGATTATTTCCTTTAACCAGAAGAGGGTTGCCTGGTAGCTGTAACAAAACAGTGGTTGAGTGAAAGAAATATTTATGCCTGTTTTTGTTTTCCCCAGTGCTGAGGATCAAACCAAGGACCTCATGCATGCTAGACAAGCACTGTACCACTGAGCTATATCTGAAAACAATATAAAAAACAAATAGATGATGAAGATATTTTTAAGAATGCCAAATAATAGATTATTAAAGAAAAAGCATGACATTGTTCTTGCTATTATTGAAGCATTGACAATTTATTTTATTATTTTTTCTATCATGTTCTTTCAGGGAAGGTTCTGAGAGTTGTGATCCTAAAAGCAACAAAAGATAGAAATAATTTTTAATCTTTCTTCTATATTTACAGAAATATTGCCTCACCATGTAAACAAATGCACAGACATATACAGCATTATTCGTTTTTGAAAAGTATCTTATGAAGAGTCCTTGAAACCAGGAGCTCCCATCATGTGTTTAAAAATAAACCGTTTCTCAAAGAGCATTTCAGGGACCCATACAGTGCTCCTTGAAGTCTCCCTTGCCCCTTTCTTTTTCCTTCCTTCCCTTGCTTCCGGGGTCTTGCTCATGTTGTTCATCTTACTCCTGCTTGAATCGTCTGCAAGCCCTGCTCCCTGTCTTTACGTTTCTTCCAAAGCAGCAAGTTTCTCCCTGTGTGTCACATCCTAGCAGTATTATGCCAAGAGATGCCTCTTCTTCAGGGGTGAGAATAGGCAGAGACGGAGGGAGGGAGGAGGCGGATAACCTCAGATGGTCATATGCAGGATCCTGTGATATAAAGTGATGATACTGTGTGTCAGCTCTGGAAGTTCACGTACACTTGGGAATGTTGGGAGAACTTTAAGTGTGCACTCTAAAATCATTGCACATAATTCTTTACTCTTACTTACCAGCAAACTGGTGTTTGTAGAGTTGTGGATCCTCTCTGCCTCCTCTCCCTGAATGTGTGTTCCTCACCTGATGCCTGACGTGCAGAGGATGAGGAGACACTGGGCAGCGTGTCCAGATTCACCCCTGTGGTAACCAGCAGTTTGTCTGAGGTTAACATCCTCAAACAATTATTGTGACACCCTTTTTTCTCCTTTTGAGGCTGACATATGCCTTCTTTGTTTCCTGCTTTTTCCTCATGTAATATTCTTCATTCATCATGGTCATCATGAAAAAAGTCCTCCCTTTCATCATAAATCACATTGGATTTTTTTCTGCTTTCAGACCCCAGAATTTTCATATTTACAACACCCAGAGGTAAGAGTCATGGTATTAGTTATAAACATAGCAGAGTGTAAGCTGCTGTAAGAAAACTCTTGGGCTGCTTTTTAAATTTGTCCCATTCATTTCCTTATTCAACAGTGCTTTATTAAATACTTTCTGCATGCTAGGTCCTACCAGGGGCTGGAGACTTTATGCTGAAAGAAGCTCAGTGCTACCTTAATGGAGCTTATGTTAGACAAAGAGGTCCTGTTAAACTGATCGAATTCTTCGTGGGTATGAAACCCAAAAGAACGGTTGTTGACTGGACATAGTAAGTTTGGAGGTTCCTGTAGAAATGGAGACAAAAGGGGAGGATGAGGTGCCTACCTACGTCAAAGCCCTGAGGAAATCCCACATTTAATGGGAAGAATCACATAGATGAGGAAGAACTGGCCAACAGGTAGAAAGAGGATGGACGGAATGGAGGGAGGAAAACCAGGAGACACGATGCTTCAGAAGCCAAAGAAGAGCGTCAGGAAGGACCCTGATTGAGGGACTGAGAGACCGCTGTCACAGCCTCTTGAGGCTCAGTGATCCGAATGAGAACAGCTACTCTTGGGAGATAGGACGACAAAATCCAGAGTGCGGTGAGTCCCAGAATGGAGGGAGGTAAGGAGAAGCCAAATGTAAGTGGAGAGAGAATTTTTAAAAAGTAATTGAGAGAAGGGATTGGGGATTTAGCTCAGTGGTAGAGCACTTACCTAACAAGTGCAAGGCCCTGAGTTCAATCCTCAGCAACCCCCACCCCAAAAAATACCCTGCAAAAAGTAGTTGAGAGAGATACTACAGATGAGGAAAGATGTAGGGTCAAATAAGGGATTGTATGTTTATTTTTATTTTTTATTATAAAAATTTTCAAATATACAAAGTATTGACAGCTAAATCACTTAGATTTAAAAATTATTAACATTTTACCATGTTTGCATCATTCTGATTTTGTGCTGAATTAATGATAGATATACCACTTCCACTCTGAATATTTTAATGTGCTTCTCAGAAGCATAAATCTTACTCCACTGACACTTAACTCCTTCATATCACCACATACCTACTGAGTATGCGTAGGTGTCCCCGGTTGCCCTCAAAATATATATTCGGGCCAGACCCAGTCAGTGCCAGGAGAGTGTTCTGGTTAGTGTCTGCATTGCAGGAGTGTTTTGCTTTTTGTTTTTGTTTTGCGAGGGAATCGTCAGCACATTTAACCACTGCCCGGAAGCTGCCAGTGGAGGGGAGGTTGAGGATCCTGAACTGAGGGATGATGCCTGAGAACCCAACAAGATGGGTCCCAGGACGAATGGAGAGACGGGTCTTAGAAGGGGCATCACCTTCAGCCCTCCCACCAGAGCACAGCCAGGTGGAGAGACTGCTGCACATCTGCCAGAGAGACTTGGCAGCAGGAAGCCGAGGCGGGCCCTTCTGGTGGTTCCCCGTTCCCTGCTCCATCATGGACACCACTCACAGTGCTTGGCGGGTAATGAATGCTTAGTAAGCATTTTTAAAGTGAGTGAATGAATATGGAGAGGGATGAAAGCAATTTAAGGGTCCAGGAAAATGGAGATGGCTCAAATTACAAATAACACTTCTGTATACTTTTTATGATGCAGGTTCTGTTTTAAGAACTTGTAATTAATTTAATCATCACAAAAACCCCACGGATTAAGTACCATCATTACCCTTATTTCCAAATGCAAACAGGGAGGTTCAGTAACTCACCCAAGATCACACAGCTAGTGAAGAGAGCCCTGACCAAGAGGGCTTCTGGCAGTGTGGCCTGCCTGAGTCGTGCCTAGAGCCAGCTAATGCCCACGCCGTGAATTCAGTCTCTCCAGCCGTCTCTGTGTGTGGGACGCTCTTGTAGAAATGCCTGCTGGTGTGAGGAGCTTGCAGATGGCCTTTCCTGCCTCAGGGTGAGGGACGTGAGGATTAACATGCAGCCCTTGGGTCCACAGTCGCAGCCAGGGTTCCTCTGCTGAAAAGCAGCAGTGCGTCCTCCTCCCAATGCCCCCACCCAGAATTGAGGTAATGTGTGGCAATTTCTCGTCTGTAAAATTTTGTCCCATAAATGCTTTCTAAACCTTTGAACTGTACTTTGGCAGTACTGAAATCTGGTGGCTATGCTTTATTATGACTTATGGTTTTGTACGTATTTACACAATTCGGGAGCTTGAAAATCATGCAGTCTGTATTGTTCAAGGTGTCCATCTGAGCCCATAGGTGAGCCAAACCTTCGAGAGTAAGTCTTGGAGACACTTCCTGATGTCATGTCCAATTTGATCTGGGTTTTTTCATTGGTTGTTTTCTGTGTTGTAATTTATCTAATCTTAAAGGGAGGGATGTTGTAGAATGTAATCTAAATGGGTTTTTTCCCCTTTTAAAAAAAAAGATACAAGGGTTGGGGATTTAGCTCAAGTGGCATAGTGCTTGCTTAGCAAGCACAAAGCCCTGAGTTCGATCCCCAACAACCCCCCCAAAAAAAAGCTTGTGAATGATTTCCTGTATAATCTTTACAAAGGTTTCTTTAACACCTTTGTCACCATGATCACAATTCATGTCCTCTGTGAGCCAGCCCGCCTGTGGCTCTGCCCAGTCTGGCAGCACTTCTGAAAGATAGTCCAAGATGCCAGCACTCTGAGCAGAATGGCACAGAGTGGGCCCAAGCAGCCATTGCCCAGGGCAGTGGGTGTGTTTCATGGGCCTCTGATACCTGCCATACACACAAAATACCTACTACAGTCTCCCTCTGAGCAGTCCCAGGATATGGCTGGGAGTGGGATTGGAGCGCAAAGCAAATAGATGTAACAGTATGATTTCTTTTTTTTTTTAATGTTAAATTTTTTTTAATTTTATTTTAATGGTACATTTTCGATATACATATTGATAAGATTCATCATTGGGGGATTGTACCTGTACATGATATACCTTGTTGCTTCTTTTTTCCCGTTTCCCTTCCCTCAGCCCCTCCTCCCTCCCTATTTACAAAAGCTTGTTTCCATTTTTTCCTTCCATTTCTTATTTCTCTTGTCCGTCTGTTCCTTTCCCCCTCCCTTGTTCCCTTTCCCATTTGGACATTTTCTTCCCTTTCCCAATATAACACATTTTAGTCTTTATTTACACTTCAGTTTCTCACACCAGAGAAACTATGAGGTATTTAAACATGTGTGTCCGATTTATTTCACTTAGGAGTATGGTCTCAAGATCCATCCATTTACCTAGGAATATCTCAAGCTTATCATTCTTTATGGCAGAGTAGTACTCCATTGTATAAAAATACCACATTTTCTTAATCCATTCTGCTGTTGATGGGCATTTGGGTTGCTTCCACGATTTAGCTATTACAAACTGTGCTGCTATAAACATGAGTGTGCATATATCCCTGCAGTATAATGATTGGTATCTTCCCAACAGTATGATTTCTTAATAGGATTTTGCATGAAAATTGGTAGCATCATCATCTGCGGTTGGAAGAAGGGTATAGTTTGGTACAGGATATGGCTTCAGGTATTTTGACATACTGTTATCTGTCATTGTCACAACCACCTTCAAGGTGGGGATTTTAGTGCTCATTTTCTGGCAGATGAAACCAAAATGCAGAGGGATTTAGCAACTTGCCCACGACCCCACAGCTAGCAAGTGGTGGCCCTGTGACACATGCACTCATCTTTCTGGCTCACAAACCTACCTCCTTCCCACCCCATTTGTATGGCACAGGTGCCTGCAGTCTGTGGGGGCCTAGCCAGCCATGTTTTTCCAGAGATAGGGAGCAACCACCCTTTTTATTTCTTAGATCACATGTGAGAAATTTTCTTTTCAACCAAGGACTGTTTACCACCTGTTGTGCATTAGCAAAATACAAGGCAATTTATTATGCTTTGAAAGGAAAGGAATAGAAAATGTTCCAGTCATCTGATTTCAAATAACAAGCTAAGATGAAAGTCTATCCATAAAACACATCAAATTAAAATACATAGTACAGTTATTGTTGGTAAGAAAAGGAGGGCAGAAGCATCTTTAAAATGTGTCAAAAATCTGGATGAAAAAAGTGAATTTAGATACTGACATTGTTCTTTTTTTTGCTTAACGATGAGAAAAAATAAGTAAGGGCTTATTCTGAAGATGGTTAAATATTGCCAGGCTTGAGTATTAATAATGTTTATCTCTGAAAAGCTTGACAGGACATTCTAATTCTTTTTATTAAATGAGCATTGTTTAAAAAAAGAAAAATAAAGCAGTATGCGTAATTTTTGTAAGGGATCAGGATTACCCAGAACACAACCTTTACCCATGTAGTGTGCATTCTTGCAGGCATCTCTGTGTAAATATGCACAATGTGTACAATGTTTACAAAATTGGAATCATGGAATTCATGCTATTCATTGACCTAAAAAGGCATTTGTCATCCTCTTTTCCCCCATTTTAAAGGAAAAAAAAAAAAGCTAGCTTTCCTTTGGGATCCCTTCAAGCAGAAGTAGCTCCATCTTGTGGCTTTGAAGTGTGCTCACGAAAGACTTCCCAAGTGGTGTTGTGTTTCTCCAACCATCGTTGGCAGTGGTGTCAGTCCTGGGATTTGGCAGTAGACTCCGTGGAAACCAACACGGGCTAGAGAATTCCAGTCATCTCCAGAGCAAGGGCCCCTTCATGCTCCTGCTTCTGTGGGCTGCTTAGCTCTCGATGGTAAAGTCCGAGAAATAGAAAACCTAGACTCTCACACTGAACTCTGTACGTTCCTGTTTAATCTTGGCTTCACCACCACCATTAAAGAAGCTGGTCTTAGTGGCCAGGTCACTTTGCCTCAGCCGCATAAAATGGTCACTAGGGCTTCTGCAGTAGAAGGTAGAGGTCCTAGATGGCGTGTGGTTCGCTTAAAAGGGAGCTCAGAAAGGGCCAGTCGCTTGTGCCCTCCTGCCTTGCACTACCATATTCACATTTTGACTTTACAACTTTGTTTGAAATGTTAGAAAGAATGTCTTTGGAGATAAAATTGAACTTCTTAATCTGGATGCACATAGTAAACACAAATCCATCAGACGTGCGGCACAAGCGTGGTCATTTTCTTTAAATAGACCCTTAGTAGCTAGAGAGTACCACTTTATGTACATATCATAGGCAGAAAAGTTGTGTTTTATATCTAAAGAAACACATTTTGATTGGATTGTCCTGTTTCTTTCTCTCTTGTACAGTATATCGTGGAATGTCATGGAATTACCCTTCTTCCCCAGTTCTTGGGCATGTACCGGCTTAATGTGGACGGAGTTGAAATATATGTGATTGTTACAAGAAATGTGTTCAGCCATCGTTTATCTGTATATAGAAAATATGACTTAAAGGTGAGATTGACTTTTTTTTTACTTTTTGTTAAGTGAGAGGAGTTTATTCATCTACATATAAGTGTTGTAATTAAACTTATAAAATGCTTGAGAGATGCTCAGAGCTTAGAAATACTACTAGTGAGCCAGCTAGCAGTGCCTCCTTCATGTGGAGCAATCCATACTTGCTGGCTTTACCGGAAGACACTTCAGCGTATTAGAGATGTCCTGTCTGTTTATTCATTACCACCCACCTGCCAGGCACTGCTCCAAGCACAGGGGTTAGTGTGGCGAACAAAACAGACTAAATCTGCACTTAGGGAGCTGAGATTTTGGTAGAAAACGGCAGACAATAGGTAAAAGTCTTTCAATCATATAGTATATTAAGGAAGTGATAAACGCTCTAGACAGTAATGAAGAGGGGGTGAGATACAGTTTTGTATAGGATGTCAGGGGAAGTTTGTCTGAGAAGATGACATTGGAGCAGACTGGAAGGAGACGAGGGAATGAGCTGGGAAAGGTTTCTGGGCGAGGGAATGGCCCTGAAACAGGCCATTTCAGTGACTTGGAGTGGGAGGGAGCTCTGGGAATTCTGAGAATGGACTGACATGATCTGACTTCTAGCATCACTGACTTGGGAAGAATGTCCATGTTAGAGATCAGCCAACTATGACCTGCCTGCATGCCAAATCCAGCTCAGAGGCCATTCGTGTAAATAAAATTTTATTGGAATACCATTATGCCTATTGCTTATATATTGTCTGTGGCTGCTTTTGCACTATAATGGCAGAGTGGAGCAGTAACCATGCAGACTGTTACGAACAAGAAAGACTGAAATATTTGTCCTCTGACTCCTGGACATACTTGTCCACCTCTGGTCTTTAGCAGCTGGTTCTCAAGATTTTTGGCCTTAGAACCCTTTCGCATTCATTATGTAGGCTATGTCTTTGGATGCCTGCAATATTAGAAATCAATATGAGAAATAGTAAAATGTTCATAGTAGTGTATTTAAGATAAAATGATAAAACCATTACATGTTAACTTTTTTATGAAAAAATAACTTTTTCAAAAGCAAAGTGTAGTGGGACAAGTAGCATTGTTTTGCATTTTTTGCAACTATCTGTAACGTCTAAATGTGAGACAGTTGGAATACCCTATCTGACTGTGCTATCAGTCTATTTCAGTGGTATTTGATTGAAATAAATGGAGAAAATTTGACACACAAATAATGTAGGTAGTTGGAAACGGAGGGGGTTAATAACTTTTTCAGATCATTGGTACTCTTCTTTGGTACAACACTAAAACTGGACATTTGATAATTTCTCAAAGCTCAGTTACATTGTAGAATCTGAGATCATGTCAGTGAACTTTTTACTTTTTTTTTTTTATTCCTCCAAACACTTTACATTGGTGCCTCAGTTCATAAACTTAATTTATTCCACGATTCTGGAAGAGATGACAACGTTCATGTTCATGCAAGAAAGATGATGTGGTCCTGTTTGTCACTCAATGCAGAGTTCACAAACTGAAACAAAATTTTGCCAAATGCTTCTATTTGTGAACTAAATTATTCACAAACAAAAGCATTTGTGAACCGAGGTACCACTGTATTTTGATAAGTTTTTTAATTGAGCAGGTATAGTAGTATTTCCCTGCAATTAGAGTCTCATTATTAAAAGCCATTGGTCTCTGCATACACCAGCCTCAAGGTACAATTTTATAGCCCTGTATTTGTTAGAAACATTGGTTCACTGAGTTCTATAGCCCTTCCAAATACTGACACATTTCATTATGTAGAATCAAAAAGCCATGCCTGTAGTCCTGGCACTGGGAGGCTAAGGCAGTAGGATCTCAAGTTCAAGCCCAGCCTGTGCAACTTGGTGAGAACCATCTTCAAAATTTAAAAAACAGCTCAGTACAAAGGCCCTGGGTTAAATTGCCAGTACCGTTAAAAAAAAAAAAAAAGTCCCATTAGTATCACCACCAGTCTCTTTGGAGAACCTGTTTGTGTGTTGGGAAGCTGGCAAACTCAGGGGAGATGCAAGTTTTTCACAATTCTGGTTTTCACTGGAAAGTTCTTTATTATTGGTAACAAGTTCTGTCATTTGTTTCCTATAAAATGGCAGTACACAGTACCCCCTCTGCAGCCCGGAGGAGCCTAGCTGCTTTGTGCATTGTTGAGCAAATATTTGTCAGTTTCTCAGATCTGAACAAATATAGATTGTCAGTTGTCCTTTCAAGTAAAGATGTTGTTTCATGAAAAAGTTGGCTAGCTCACCTCAGGACCACAGCTGTGGCAAAGTGGTTCTTGAGAGACCCTTTCTTTATCAGCAGAATGCTGCGTGCACATTTTCCGCAGAGTGGGGAAGACATGCACTCCAGAGTCAAGAGCTAAGGAAATACATTTTCTTGCTTCATCAGGGACGCTCTTCAGTGATGCCGGGGTTGTGTTTGGTTTTGGTTTTCATTTTTAAAGACAAATAAATACTATTAGTACTATTTCCTGTCCCTACGTGAGTTGGGCTAGTTGCCAGCAGCTTCACCTCTGTTACTTTTCTCAGGATTCATGTGAATATCGAGACAGTGAAAAGCCAAGAAATGTCTCAGTATTCTTATAAAAGCAGTTGAACTTTGCAGATCCAGGATTCTGAGCCACACTTAGAGAAATGCTAGTTGAAGTGAAGGAAGTGGTCTAGAGTCTGCATTTGCAGACAGACTGGCTCGCGCACACAACCTTGCCCTGCTGTGTCTCCGTGTCTTGCCTGCAGCCGTGTTGTTCTCCTCACATTTTCCTGAGGTGGGCAGGAAGCTTTGCGGAGCTGCCTAGCACACTCTGTGAGTCTCGGTTCTTTTTATCTGTTAGAATAGGGATGATTTTACCTGAGCATCCAGGGCTGTTGGAAGGATTAAATGAGATACATATGTGTCACATCCAGCATAAAGCACAGCACATGGGAGCCTAGTGGGCAAGTATTTCAGGCTATTTAGTCTTTTCTCCTTCGGAATGCCTAAGACACTATCTCTTACAAGTAGGCACCTAATAAACATATCTAACTGTAAATTGGATCTTTAATTTGCCTTGCATTTCATGATTTCTTCTTCCTCTTTGGCTTGTAGAATCGGTCAGTTGTGTTCTCGCCATTGCTTCCCAGCATGATGGGACCTGTACGTTTGGCATCATTTTGTGGCTCCAACTTTTGGTTTTACCTTTACTTTTCTATTTTTGTTTCAATTTTTTTCTTTGCACTGATTTGAACTTAGATGAGTCTTTTTTTCCTAAGCTAGTGATCTGCACTTGCACGGAATTGAAACTTTCCCAAGAATCGGAAATAGGGAAAATTACATTGTAGAAGGGGAAATGTCTGCAAGCCCGTACCGTGGTTAGGAATATAAATAGTTCTTTCTCTGCCAGCGGCATAGACAGTGTTCAGGTACTACAGATGCGCCCTCCTTTTTAATTGGGGGGAACATCATCAGAAATCACCAGGTAAAGGAAGCTGTTTGTGGCCCTGTTCAGGAAGCCCCAAGGGAGGAAGGTAGATGGTTGCAAATGATAGTGCTGCGCTCGTGCTGAGAGAATTGTGTGCCGAGCGGTCCCCGGGTTCCCTTCAGGGATGGCTCACATCGGCCATCTTCATTTGCTGAGTTAGCACAGTGCCCCCCTGCCTCCTCCCTAAGAAACACTGAGCTTTTTCCTTGGGCAGCCATCAGGGTCTCCCAGCCATCACTCCTGGGGATGCTGAGCACTGGGGGAGTGGGGGACTGAGTCTGGGGGACTCGAGCCTGGTCTCCGCCTCTTCCCCAATACGAGGAGCCTCTTCAGCCCCGGTTTCTGCCTCTGTGACTTTCAGGCTCTGCACAACCTTAACAACACTTGAGCTGCTTGCATGAGAGTCAGTGATAGTTTAAAATTTTTTCTCTCTCTGCAAATGGCTAAGCTAGGAGCTACTTTCAACTTGCCCAAGTCAAATAAAAGTTTCCTTTAATGATTGACCAACTTAAGTATCCCAGGGTAGTAGCTATCTAGTTATGAAGTGGTCAGGTTAACAAATAGCTCCACTGACCTGGTTTTAGCTCAGGTATCCAGTGCAGGAGACGGAAAGAGACCGGCAATTGGTTGTGATTCTTCTCTACCCACTTAGTAGACGCAGAACATCTGTGCTGCCTAGAACCATGCTGTGGAACACCAAAGAATAAGTAATGGTTGTGTCAACGCATTTAGGACTCCATGGGACCATTTGTTTCCCACCTCTTCTTTTGAGTAAAACTCTTGCACAAAAATGTTCATGTGTTTGACCTCTACCCCCAGCGCCTCCCTGTTGGCATGTGAGGTGGGCACACTCATCTTGGACAACCCAGAGCTCTGAGGCACTTTGAAAACCTCCACAGTGGACCAAGCCCTGCTGAGATCAAGGACTGCTCTGCTGTCCATTTTTTATCTCTGCGCTCAGCACAGGGCCTGGCACAAAAGAGATGCGAGTAAATGTGTGTCTCTGAAGGGATGGTCAAAGTAAAAGGCTCGGAAAGTGCCTACGGGGTCTTGCTCAGGGTACGCAGGGAGGAGCTTGCTTAGTAATGGGAATCCTGGAAGAAAGCAGCGTTATGGAGAAGGCAATCAGAGGGCAGGATGTCCCTGCATCTGGAAGACACCATGTGGGGAAAGGCACACTTTGTGTCCCAGCAGTTGGTGTGGCCAGCTGAGGGCCACTCCCCCTCTGAAGATAGTGAGACCCACCATTTTTGGTAATTGATCCATCCACTTGATACGGTTTTGATCCAGTGGTTAGGAAGTTACTGCTCAAGTGATTCTCCGGTTTTCTGACTTCCAGCAGGGGAGTGAGAACCAGAGAAAGACAAGACAGGTGAGCACGACAGGGATGGGGCTGCAGAAGAGCGGTCAGTGGACAGGATCCCTGCAGGGAAGGCCACAGGCCAGCCAGAGCCGTCGTCGGGTCGGGGACCAAGCTCAAACTGGGGGGTCCCCGAGCAGAGTGCTGCTCGGCTCTCATGTGCCCTGCCACGGCCATCTTCATAACGCACTTGTGAACCCCCACGCCTTGTGTGTGCACGTTTTTATTATTTCTTTGTGTTTCAGGGCTCCACGGTGGCTAGAGAAGCTAGTGACAAAGAAAAGGTAAGCACTGTGGCACTCCCTCGCCACATGCGAGCATGGAAGCTGTCCTGTCAATGCTTTCTCCTCAGCTCCCTTCCCTGCGGCTGCCCCCAGTGCGAAACACACTTCGGACTGAGGAGTCTTCTCCCTCACTTCCCTTCCTCAGATTCTTGGAAGTGGTCATTAGTTTTAAGTGTGGCAGAAAGAAGCAGCTCACACACAGCAAGCTCTGAAAACACAGCCAGCTACACGGCACACTTAGCGAAGTTGGCAGCCAGGGCTCTACGTGTGCTACGGGCCAGGGCGGGGTTGAGAGGCCAAGCCACCATCCGCGGCCAGATGCGGCCTTGAAAAAGTGTCTCTGCCTCTCTAAAGTCCATTTTCTCATCTGTAACATGTTGACTTGGATGAACTTTTTTCCTATAAAATGTTAAGACATGACTGGAATATTTTCTTGCTTAAAAAATGAGCGATTAAAAGACCACATCTTTTTATCTTTTCTTGACTTTTTGGATATAAGATCATAGTTAAATCACATTTAGTTTTAATATGAAACAAGATTATAGACAGAGTCAACTTCAGGAGTTGGTGCGAATAGAATTGGGGCTTCCTGTATGTTAATCTAAACCAACTCACAGCAGCATGTGCTTATGTGCCGGGTGCTTCTGGGCTCCCACTCAGTCCCGCTCAGCCCTGCGGCTGCTGCTGGTCTGCAGTGCCGAGGAGCCACACCCAGCCACTGTGTGCTGGGCCCCGAGCCGCACCCAGCCCTTCCCATCAGCTTTGGAAACCGCCATTTCTTAACTATTCCATTTGCGAGCTAGACTCAAGAGTGTTTATTTTGTTTTATTTTGAATTAAATTCTTCTGGAATGATACTTGATTTCAATTTGAATTTTACAAATTTGCACAAACGTTTTCCTGTATGTGCTTCTTCAGGGCGTGGTGTTTTTGGTAGTTCTTTGATAAGGCAGAGGCTCTGAAGGCCACCTCAGCAGTGTAGATGCTCCCTGCCGAGGGGGAGGAAATAGCTTGAAGTGTGGGATGTGAAAATCAGTATAAACTGATAATGAACAGAGTGCCCTATCCTGGCAGTGGGACATCTCTCTCCCACAGTTTATTTATAATCTATAAACATCTATTCAACTGTAATAGATCAAATAAAAAGTATTAATGAAGCCTAACTCTGTAAAATGTTGGGTTTTTAAGTTATAAAAAAAGTCTGTGCTGTCCTTTTTCTGCCAACTTTCAGGATTTCTATGAGTTAATATTTTGAAACCGTTTGTCTTCACAAATAAAACCATAAATACTATTAGAGCAGTCAGTTGTACCTCTGGTTCAAAATATTTGGAGAAGACTCAAAATATTTTTTCTGCCTTTTAACCTTTTAGAGATGAAATCAAATGATTTGCTAGAAAATTATTTTCATTACTATTACTATACAGCGATATTCCCTGCAAAATGACCATTATAGTGCAAAAACGATTTTTGGAGATTCTCCATTGACATGGTAATCTTAATTAGTTATTAGTAATCTCAATTCTTAATGTTTTTAGGTTTTCTTTCATTAGACTCATTATAACTGTTTTAATTTCCCATACTTGTTGATGACAAGTTTTGAAACTGTCATTTCAAATATTTAGTGATATAGGTGCAGGCAGACAAGTTCCATCCCTGGATTTCAGTTTGACACATAATTAGTGCGATTTGCATTAGCATAATAATGAAGGTGGAACTGAAGGAAATAAAGAAGTTATGTTCTAACAATAATAGAATCACTTTCATGGCAACAAGTACCAGAACATGCATGTACAGATGTCTTGAATTTTTTAAAAAAAGAGCAGAACAGTGCTTTTTAAAAAAAAATCCATTGTCAGATCCTGACAGCTGCTATGACTTGTTTTATTCCTTAATTCTTTCCTTTTTAATGGAAGGGCATCTTCCATTCATGGCTCCAGCAGTTTCGTCTCCTCTAAATGAGACAGAGAAATGCGAATCTCCCTGGTGGTCGATCTTTTCACAGCTGCGCTGCAATTCCAGTGTGACATCAAATTAGTAATTATAGCTGAGCGGACTGCTTTTTACAAATGACAGTCTTAGCATGCTGCCAGCGAGCAAGCTACTCAGCAGGGGACCCAGCGAAGTAAAAGAAAACATAACCGGACTCACTTGATCTCTGGGGGCTTTGACCTGACTCTCTAAAAAGCCCACGTTCTTGAGAGAGAGAGTCCTGGGGATTTACACACATACGCATTTTGTTCATCATTCTGCACAATTCTTCTCAAAACTCAAGTCTGATTTTATTAGGTAAAGTAAAGCCTGTGTAATGGAGTCGTAGGGTCACAATAAGAAGATTCCTTTTAGTGTCCAGCCTTCTCCCTGGAACCTATTTGAAAGAAAACAGCTGCCCTGCAATTGGCATTCGTGTAACTATATTGGCAATAATCATTGTTGACACTTTGATAATGGGCTACAAAAAGCCGCCTTGTCGATTCTTATGCATTGTAAATTGCACTAGCAATTAAGCAACTGTCACTGGCTGTGACACTTTACCTATTAGTGACTGAAGGTTCAGCAGAATTAATCATTAGTACCCTTGCCTCTAAAACTGCTTTCCTAAACCAGTCTTCAGCATTTCTTTTGTAATCTTTAAATTGTAACACATTATAATTAAGCACTTCTCCCTCTGGTCCTTCAGCTGCAGTGAAAGGCGAGGTAGGAAGGATGGCAGCCCAAGCGGAAGGTACAGGAGCACAGCGGCATGTCCTGCAAAGCCTTGCTCATCTCTCCCTTTCCACTGTGGGAGTCGCCCACCATGGGAGATCGTCAGGGCTTGTCCACCCTCAGTTCAGATTATGTAAAATTCTTCTCCCAAGATGGATCAGAGTCCTTTCCCTTTGCCAGCCAGCATTAAGAACAGGGTTAGTTTCTCAAACCATAAATTAAAGGCCTAACCAGTAACTTCTGCCTCATGGACCAGAGATGTTTTACAAAAAGGGGTTTTGAGGTAAAGACACCAAGCAGAAGGTTAGGGAATCTGAGACCTAGGGGAAGGTGGGGGAATGACATTAATGAAAATTTGGGGTTAGGTCATTTGACTTAGTCCTCATTTGTAAAATTAAAGAATAAGGATTTGGTTTATCATTGGTTCTCATAATTTAATGTTTCTAAGAATCTCTTTGTTTCTCACCAAGGTTTTTTGGACCTCCTTCAGAAATTGCTTCGGCAGTAGACTGTACCAGGAAAAGCCCTACACTTGATAGTCACTAAAATCTAGTCTGCTCTGCATATAATTTAAGATGATTTCCATTACTGAGGGAAACACTGCCATTACTGATGGAATAAATAATCTGCTTGTTGATTCAGCAGATGTCTGAGTAAGCCATAAGAACCCTTCATGTGATGTGGATAAATTTCAGTCATTTGTAGGAAAACAGATGGATTTTGAGGCTGTAATAGTAAGTGAAATAGACACAGAAAGGTACATATCACGTGATTTCTTTTAGATGAAAAACCCAAAGTATAATTTGAAGAGCAAAAGAAAGGAGAAATAATAAGAAACGAGAGGTAGATAGTCAAGGGGATCTGGGGAAGGAGGGTAAAAAAATGATCTAGATACTGTATAGGTATTAATTCCCCCAAATGAATGTAATTATTATGTATCACAAACATATACAACTAAAATTTTTTAAATAAACAGCCCAGTGTGTAAACCACGAGAGAATTTGCTGGAGTGCCCTCCCCTCCATCCAAGCGTTCTGCTGAGCTGCACTGCAGCCCAGGAGTGGGATTTTCCAGCTTTAATCCATTTGGTATTTTTCCTGACTGGTACACGTGGGATGTGAAAGAGAGAAAGTCATGGCATGCTGTGGCACTTGTGACATCTTCCAGGTTTTCATTCACGTAACAGCACTAAAGTCCACAAGGTTTTTGACTTGCTGATTGAAAGTGATGTATAAATTCGCTTGCCTTAGGTTAGTCTTTATTTCACTGAAGTGAGCTTAACTTAGTATCACAAGCATACACAAAACAGTGCCATTAGATACAGGAGTTTTTTTAAGCTAACAGTTCTTACTAGGAAAAGAATTCTAGGTTCTAGGAAAAGAATTCTAGGTTCTAGGAAAAGTTGAGGTAAAGAGATAACATCTAAAATTTAGTATGTGGCCTGAGTCTGAGCCAAGCTACTGTAGACCTATAATCTGTATAATAAAATAATGATTTTCACTAGGTTAGTATTAAACAAGAAACAGTAGGACTTAGCAAACTTCTTGAGTTTGTTTGTTTGTTTGTTTGTTTGTTTTTTAGTAGTAATTGAACCAGGCCCTTCACACTGAGCCATGTCTCCAACCCGCCCCCCACTAATTCTGAGATAAGGTCTCACTAAATTGCCCAGCTGAGGCTTGAACATGGAATCCTCCTTCCTCAGCCTTCTGGGGCTGGGCTAACAGGCATGTGCCTCCATGCCCAGGTTGGAACAGACCTCCTTGGAAGGCCCAGTTTTGCATACAGCTTGACTGTTGCTTCACTACTTGTGGAAGAAAACCAAGTTGTCACTTTTGTCATCACCATTTAGAGTTGTGTTCATTAAAACTATGACAGTATCAGAAAAGAAAGAAATTTCATGTTTTACATACTAGCTTAAGAATTTTAGAGAAAATAACTAAAAACTGGGTCTCACCAGCCACAGCAGGTCTAAATGGTAGAATTACAGTCGAGCTCATCCAGTGTCACGCTTCTAAATTATAGAGCTGCTTCACACGTGTGTGGAGGTAAATTTTCTTTGCACATTTTACGTGCAGACAAGCATTCAGAATTAAAATTAAGAAATTCTCACATCTAGATGCTGGCCACAGGTCTGTACCTTCTTACTATTTTCACTGTGGAAATCAGAAGTTGGTAATGACCTGCTAGGTCATTTCCCAAGCCGGGACTTGTGGAGACTCTGCTGATGTTGTGGAAGAACATTATTGTATGTACTCTCGTGAGAAAACACCTGTTCTCTTTGTTACTTCTTTGTGAACTTTATCCATAGTCACAAATTTGCCTTTTCATGTATCAAATTAATGGCTTAGCTTTTTGAGGAAGCAGAACTGATTTTATGGCAAGTCTCTAACATCTCTTATTACCTAAAATTGATACCTCATATATGATGTTATTCCATCAAATTATTTTTATCTTAGGATTACCTACAGTTCTCTCCCTTACAGAAATACTTGTACAGTGTGTTTCGACTTCATGGACTCTAATTTTTATTAAATTTTTTGGCAAGCACACTGAAAGGAGTTTTATTCTGTTTAACAAGTTTATTTTCATCTAGGTGAGCTTGGAACAAGTAAATGAGCACAAGCGGTCCCTAACATAAGACAATAATTAGTACATATTTTTTAAGTTGTGCATTCAGCTCAGAGTGTTACAGTAACAACCCATCAAAGGGACACCAGGGAGCAATCTTTGAGACTTGCAATTAATTTTTTTTTCCCCAAATGGCTTACAAAATAAACACATGAAACAAAAATTCATTTCATTCTAAAATCCAAGTCCTTTAATCACCCAGTACTATGATATGTATTATCCTTTGCATTGAAACCTTCTGGTGCCAAAATCCTGTTTGCATTAAACACTCAAGTATGACCATGTGCGTTTCATCTTCCGCATCCAGACAGAAACAAAAACTGGGCTCTGTGCACTTAGGAGCTTGTATCTTCTACTTTCCTGTTGTTAACAGCCATTTAGAAAACAATGTTCTCCTTTGGATAAAGTGTAGAATGATAGTAAAATTCAATCTTTTATTTGTACTCTGTGTATGTAAAGTTAGTTTTCTCACCGTAGATACAGACTTAAAATTTGTGAGCTTTTTTTAAAATTTGCCACCTAAAAAATAATTTGATTATTTTAATGTCACTAAGACAAAATTTCCATATTGTCTGTCTTTTTTAAACCCTAAAACATTCTGTAGTTCTAAACTCCATACAGGTGATAGCAGCTACCCATCAAATTACAGAACCTAATGAAATAGGTATTTTTTCCTCAACTGTGTGTGTGTTAACAACAACTTTTTTGGTAAACACATTTGTTGTTTTGGTTTTGCCTTAAACAATTCTGCAAAAATTCCTAGTAGCTCGAGATTTTTAAGTATCAAAGTGCTAAGTAGCAAGTATTTTTATATTAAACCAAAAATTTGGAGGCCTCCTTTTTTATCTTTACAACCAGTTTCACCACAAAGCAAGCAGAGTCCTGTGTCTGCTGTGTCTCCGGGGGAATCTGTAATTTCTCCCGGGTATTTCTTGGTTCCATAGTCTTGTCTGTGGAACCAACCATGGAGATGTATGTTTACTTGTAAACATGAGAATACTAAACTTTGTACCTGTTGTGAATATTTTAAAATATCCAACTCCTGCTCAAATCTGTCTTTAGAGATCACTTACATCTTTTGTTGAACCCTAGAGAATAATAACTAATTATTTATGTTCAGAGACTTTTATACATTTAAGAAGTGTCCACACACTGATTATCTTTAGGCTGAGGACCGCAAACTGCACATCTGGACTCTGCCCTTGTTCATTTGTCTCTTTAGTTACACACAGACATTTTGACCATGAACTATATTGTTACACAGTATGTTTCTCACTACTAAAGAATATAGACTTACTTTAATTTTTATCTCTTAGTAGCACATATTTGCAGTACTAATGATTATATTCATTGTGGGGAGCTGGTTCATGGGTATAACACAGCTTAATTATTTTTTCATCCCTCTCCCATCCTTATTCCCCCTCCCTCCATCTCTTGATCCTCTTCGCTTTTGCAAAAGGTCTATGTCTCTATTTCTTATTATCTATCATTTATTTTGCTGTTTATATTTTGGGTTTCTCATGTAAGAGAAACCATCCAGTGTTTAAGCTTGGTGTGTCTAAAGAATATGATGATGAATGATTTAAAGAAGCTAAAAACTTCACACAAGGAGGATAGAAATATTTCTTATGACACTAACTTTCACAACTCATGGCAAGTTAAATGTTCTCAGTTCACTACTCCCTCGTATTTTAGTTATATTTTCTGGCTACTAAGCTTTCAGTTCGTGGATTTTTGCTTTAGGTCAGCAAGATAACATTCACTAAATTATCCACTGTTACAGTGTGCACACTGAGAAAAACTAACTCATGGAAAATTAAGATAAAAGTCAGCAAATATCTGTCTTCAGAGACATACATATATGTATATGTGTGTATATATATATATATAATTAAATTTTATTCCATGTACTTAATATCATAAATTTTAGAAACTATATTACCCCTAAAAAGTTAACTTACCCAGTTTTTACTATCATACAGCCATGTTTTATTTTCATTTGGCTTTCAGTTTAAAAAAATTTTTTCCATGAGGTTTTTCCATTAGGAATAGCTTCTGCAAAAGACCACAGGTTTTTCTAGCCAGAACTCAGAGTTGAGGTTTGGAAAGCAAGGTCCGGAATCGGAATCACCGAGGCAGGGAAACGGGAGTCTCTGGCCAGCATCACCTCCACCATGTGGTGTCCAGGGCATCCTCTGTGTCCCATGTGACCTAGTGAAGTGAGGTAGTGACCTTGTACTCACGTGCCCTGTGTTGATGTGGCCTAAACCAAAGTACCTTCAGAGCAACAAGCCAGTATGTAGAGAACCCATGTGGGGCACTGGTGAATGATGGATAAACCTGAAAGCAAAGGAAATTTTAAACATGGTGTGACTTATGCACAGTTTAAGTTTGAAGAGCCTATTTCTTTAAAATCAGGAAGGAATCAAGGAAACAAATTTAGAGTTCCTGCCAAGTACTGTGCGTTTTGTTACATTTCATTCACACGTACTAGCCCTATTATAGTAATAGGTATCGTTAATGTCCCACTGCAGAAAGGAGGAAAAGGGTTTGGGCGGTGGAGCAGCTGGTCCAGAGCATCACAGCTAGGGTAAGACTGGTAAATAATGGCACATATTTTAGAAAAAGAAAAAAAGCTTGTTCTGGTACCAGCGATGATACCCACCCTGTACCGGGGAACATGCTGAGCACATAACTGTATCACCCGAGGGACGTGCACTGCTCTGAGCCTTTTGGGCTGGAGGGACACGTACCCTCGAGTCAGCCCACCGCACGCAGGAGAACAGGGCCCGGTGCGTGTCCAGGTGGAGCCTGGCCGGCCGGCCAGCCAAACAGCGCTGCATGCCCAGCAGGGTGCTGCCTGGGCTGGGTGCCCTGGGGAGGAGCGTCCCCGCAGATCCGGCCAGGAGAAGCGAACTCGGAGTGAGAAGTGAGAGGGTTAGTGTGCGTCTTCTGTGCCGCCTGCAGTCAGAGCCGAGCCAGGGACTCGCTGGGAGGCTGCAGGAGGAGACGGCCACGCGGGGCTGCGGCCCATCACACGGGGACTGTAAGTTTGTTAACTCTCGCTAGCGCTTTAAGAAAAAAGGTGTGTTTCTAATGTAAATGCTGCTCGTTGTCACAGGGTGGCCTGCAGTTGTGGAAAAGGTGGGCAGTGAAGTTCTCTTGAGTGTGAATCATTTCACTGTCAGCTGACTTAATCTTCATCAGCTAGTTTCTTTACTTAAAAAAATAATAAAGGTTTTTTTTTGTAAAGAAAATGCTTTGTATGCTGTCTCAGCATGTAATACCAGTTTCAAATCCCTGGAATCTGTCGGATGCTCACGTGGACGGTGGCAGCCGTGATGGAGTGTGTCACAGAGATCCTGGTTGAATTCTCAGCACAGCTCTGCCTGGCACTCTGATGAAGAGGCAGGCCGCCAGTGTTTCCAGTTTGGCGCCTCAGCGAGCAGGTGGCCAGACCTTAGTTAGACTGCGTGGTCTTATTTTGTCTGTGGATGCGGGCAGGAAGGACGGTTAGTGCAGTCAGGAAGCATGAGTGAGATGAGGCACATATACAAAGTGATTCATGTGAAGTGCTCAGCGCAGTACCTGCAGCTGTCATCGGGGCTGGTGGTGTCTACCCCACCTTCACACTAGGAAACAACATCCCAGAAAGGTCCTGGAACTGGCCCTGGGTCCCTGGAAAGTGAGAGGTGGAGCTAGGATTGGAACCTGGTGGCACACACCTGTAGTCCCAGCACTCCCAGCACTTGGGAGGCTGAGGCAGGAGGATCACTGCGAGTTCAAGGCCAGCCTGAACTACAGTATAGTGGGCCCTTGTCTCAAAAAAAAAGTTCCCCCATAAGGAACCTGGGGTTCTGGGCTCCTAAGCACCATTTTAGGGCGCACATTCGGGAGGCGGGTTCTGTTGACCAGTGTTGAATTCCTCTCACGCAGCTGCCCTGCTAAGGACCCGTCTTTGCCTCTTGATCCTTTCAGTAAGCCCTTAAGTCTCTTAACCAATCTGGTTGCCCTTTTTTGAACTTGATCCAATCTAAATATGTCCCTAGTGCCTGTGAAATTCACAAGTAAGCTTAGTAATACAGTACAGGGTGTCCAGAGTTTTATGAGGTAGGATTAGACTTTCCCCGTCACATGCGGTAATTCTGCTGGGGTGAACTTGAAATGGCATCCGTCTTCATTAATGCGACTTGTGTTACAAACACGTCTCTAATGTGTGATTTACTGCCTGTCTGTGGTCCTGTCATCTTGGCCTTCGGGTTTCTCGTTCCCTCTCTCTCCCCTCTCCCATCTTTTTTTGCACATATGAAATGAGCTGTGGAATTGAAGTGGATATCTTAATCCTTAACACTCCTAGCCCCACACACCCTCCATCCCCAAAACATAGTTACACAAAACACCCAAGTCGTCTGCTTGAGAAAAGCACACTCCTCCTCTAGCCCTCCGCCCCTCTTCTCAGTTGCTCCTAATTTTGTGTTTGGGACAGCGCTTATCTCACTGCCTTCTGAGTGAGTTTCATCAGACATCAGGAGCTGGCTTCACCCACTTAGATCTCTATCGTGCTTGCCGTTCTCATAGAGAAACCCTGTGCCCTGGTGACTGGCGTTAATGTTAGAGGAGCACACTCTCTTCTGAGGAAAGACGTTTGGGACTGATACACATGTATTACACTTTTTAAAATTACTAATGACAGATTTATGGAGTTTGTCTAACAAGGCCCATGGTGGCTTTTTGTGGAAAATGACATTGCATTTGTATTTCCTGGATTTCATGCCTCAGTTAAAAGTGTTTGAAAAGATCAATCTTTCTACCCTACATACTCATGCTGCCTTATTTTCTACCTACTTGTTACCGCGTCCTTCTCCCATATAAGATTACAAAGTCCTTTATAGTAGAAATTGTGACCCATTCATATTGGCACCTCACGCATGACAGTAATGCATAAGTGCTAAGTCAAACCTTTGGATTTCTGGGTTTTGCTATACCTATTTTATGAGGGTGCTTGTTCTTCTAACAAATTCAAAGTTGCAAAATGGTTGAAAGTTTCTCAAAGTTAAAATATTAATGGCTAGAGCTACTAGTTTAAAAATGCATAATACATGCACTTACGCATGTACAAGTAGCTGGGAATATTCCCATGTAAAAAGTGAGAAGAGAACGTGTGTGACTCCAGCATTTGGACAGTGGTTCAACAGACACCCTGGGTGTTTTCTTTCTGGGAAGCAGTATAGGAACCAGGAAGGAGAATATGTTGTTTCTTTGGACAAGGTTGTTTTTCTCATTTGGTTCGCACTTAATGGAGAAAGGACCAGTTAGGGTTCATTATTGTACAGAGAAAGGCAATGTATTATGTCAAACTCCTTTCGCCTGAAAGAAATAAGCTATAGTTAGCTGAAAGGAGTTGGGATGGGGGAGAGTGACTGGTTTTTGAGCTCTCCTGCAATGCAGATTGTGCCAAGTGAAAGGGAATAACCTGCACTATTTTAAAATTAGATGCCTATATTCTGTGTGCTGTCACACAAGCTCAGCCTTCTGCCATGACCCACGGCACGCCTGGACAGTCACCATAGCTGCGTGTCGGTCAACACAAGTGCAGCTTACTCACCAGGTCACTCTCTTGGTTATTGGTAAAGGATAGAACTTTTCATCTTCATACACTTTTTGTGGAGACTTTTCTCTTTTGACATTGTCCAAATGAGAGGTGGAATGGATGAGCAGGAGGGCTTAGAAGGACGGATGGGGAAGGTCTGGCTGTACATTCTCCCCGGCTCAGGAAGTAGATGTGACTGTGGTTGGAACTTTTGAGAAACAAGATCCTGTTATTTGTAGCCAGAATTGGGCAGAGGCTGCCCAAGAGTTGGAGTAGGGATGGAGTTGGGTTGTACCAGTACGACAATTGAAGGTTCCTGACCAAGTGTTCCAAGAATCCACATTCTATACTTAGAAGACTTCTTGTAAGAGTGAATCACAGGAAGCAATCAGGTTCATTCTTGTAAAAAACATGATCTGTGTTACGAAATACTGTGTTAATATGGGGCCTGCCTAACACCCCGTTCCTAGAAGGAAGGCTTCCTGCCGTCGCAGCTCACTGGTGCCCCCTGGTGGCATTCAAGCCACCTCACATTTCACTGCCTTGGGTAAGACCCCTGCGGTGAACATGGCAAATTTAAATTTATGCAATTGGAGGATGTGCTTGTCGTTTAGATTTTATTCAAGCATCTTTCTCATTCTTTTTCTCATTTGTTTTAGGCCAAAGAACTGCCAACTCTAAAAGATAATGATTTCATTAATGAGGGCCAAAAGATTTATATCGATGACAACAACAAAAAGGTGTTCCTGGAAAAGCTGAAAAAGGACGTCGAGGTAAGCTCGATCGGTGAGGAACAGCCCCATCGCAGCAGTGTCAGCGCTCTTGCTTTCTAGGCACCCTGTAACCCGTCTGTTTAAATCTGCAGCCAAGGCAGAAATGGACGCGTTCCGCATTCTCCAGCTCCAGGAGAAACAAGCGCACCGCGTGTGGTGTGTGTGATCTGGGTTTAAAATGAAGTCTGCCGGTTTAGGATGGCAAACACCAGGAAGGTCTGCGCTGTCCACTGGCCGTCCCCACCCTCAGGTTCCCCTGCCTTTGTTGGTGGAGCTGGCCCATTAGGAGTCGCGGCCCGTAAAGACCAGCCAGCCCGCAGCCACCAGAGTGCGGGACGGGCAGGCGCGTGCTGGATTGTGCCACACAGCAGAGCACGTGAAAAATAGGTGTTTAGTAACCGTGAGAGTCTTGGTGTTCTGCCCCCCAGCCGCACCTCCGCATGCCCCCCGGCCCGAAGGCTGCCATGGCCAGGGCCCAGCACAGGCACACGGGGAGGGCGGCAGGGGAGACAGCGCGCTGAAGGGCTTCGAGTCTCTCATGGAAGTCTCTTGTTAAATACAGTTTTCCTTGAGAATTAAAAATCTGCTTCTTCCTATCGGTTTGTTGGGTATAAAAAGCTGTACAGCTTTCCTGTTGGACATCCTTGTTTAATTCCGTTAGAGATAAACGCAGTAAAACATTTGTTTTCTTAAAATGTGTTGAGTTACAAGGCGGTGCAAAGAGAATTCTAATTTAGGCAATTACCAGACTAGGTTTTTCTTGGCTGTTGCTTTCGCCCAGGGTATACACTCTTTTTTCTTTTTACTTTGAAGTACTGTTCCCCACATACTAAGATCTGCTACTTAGGGAGAGGCTTTGTGGAAAGATTTTCTTTTTCATGTCATTAAACAAAAACAATTAAGATGACTAGAGCCAAAGAATGAATGTCATGCATTTGAGTCTCCACAAAGGCAGAAGCAGTATTTTAATTTCCTTTTTAGTCTAACAGCTCTTTTTATTGCAAGACACTCAGCCTGACCGAGTTCATTGCTAATTGTTTTTAAATCATTTAATGAAAATTTTTTACATTATTTTAACCTTCATAGCCTATGTCCTTGGATTAGAACATAAATATTTGTTCTTTGTGAAAAATACAAGTGTCTAACTTAAAAACAAAAAACTAGGTACAGGTGTTTGTTTTTATCATGTAACTTTTTTCCTCCGGTCTTTTTATTAACAAGCATTTGTTTTTCCTCAGTCATCACTGGTTGCTATTAAAATGCATGTTAGTTAAGCATTTCCTCTTTACTTTGGAGTAAACTTGCTCTAACTGACAAAGTACAGCACCACAGAGGAAATACTCTTCTGGATTTTTACTGATTAATCAACGGATGTTTGATCCTGAGAGAATAATATTGTCTTAGCAATTATGGTAAGAAGCCCTTTGGATTATCTGTGACCTATCCCCCAAAATTATTTTCATTTTCTTTTCTGTTGGCTGTGTATCACTATGATGTTTAGCCTCCAGAAATAATTTAACGCAGGCAGTTCAAACTCAGAGTTGAATTACATGAGGATCCTCTTAGCCCTTGTGTTGTCTCTAATAATGTCGTTGATTAAAGGATTGGATAGTTTAATCCCATACACGGCTCTCACACTTAGCTGTTTTGTTGAAATGGAGACAGAGTATATAAAGTGTTCTTCCATTAAAAAATTTTCTCAATGGCTGATAACAGTGTCTTTAGTTGAAATCCATGCAGAAGCATCATTAAATTTTTAAGCAGGTAATTATGGTGAAGTAGCTTGACATCTGATCTTGACAGTGAGACCGGAATTTAATCTGGTTTCCTTTTTTCTTCAGTTCCACGCTTTTTAATGTAGCTGACTGGCCTGACTGCTAAGGTTTGAGTAGTTTTGTCGTTATTTTGGGTTTTGGTTTGTTTTCTTCCCATAATGCTTAAGTATGCTTCCCATAATGTCTGAGTCGTTACAGCTCAATAAACAGTCTGGGTTTTTTCCAAAGAAGAATTATCATTTGAGAATCTAGTGGCCTCCTTCTACAGTAGAAATTCTGTTCTGTTCCTGTATGAAGCTGGGCACTTTGGTTCAGATAGCTTTGCGTGTAACTGAATGTGGATGCCTTTTTCTACAAAAAAAAAAAAAAAAAAGGTGCTCTGTAGAGAACGCAGGTGACTTTGCTTTCTTCCCTGCTTCTTGTCAACTCTGATCACAACCTTGATCTGTACTCTCTTGGCTTCACTGAGATCCTCGTGTCACACCTGCCAAACAGTGCACTTCCCAGGGTGCCCAGGAGCGGCCTCATCATAGCGCACCTCCCTCACCTCCCTCATATTCATGGTCGCACAGCTCATGATCAGTGACAAGGAGATCAAGTGGCAAGAGTCTGGGGTTGGTGGCGGCCAGCATTTGTGGAGTCCGAAGAACCTGTCTTTCTTGGGAATTCATTATCTTTTCTTGTCAGAACTAGGGATTGAACCCAGTGCCTTCATGCTTACAGCCCCAGCCCTTTTTTATTTTGGAAACAGTCTCGCTAAATTGCCCTGGCTGGGCTCCAACTTGTGATCCTCCTGCCTCAGCCTCCCAGAGTGCAGGTACTGCTGCTATCCCAGTATGATGGATGCAAAAACTGTGTTGGGAAACACTGTACATGCAGCTACTAAATTCAGACCAGGATTTGAGGCCAACAGAGACCACACTCCTACCTATGCTGATTTAAAATGCAAGTTTGAAATGCTTGTGAGAGTGCAGCTGAGACTGGTTTTTGATGAATACCCCAAAAGAAGAAGATAATTTAAGAAGTGGTCAGATGTTAAACAGAGCTAAGTAGAATTTTAACTTGCAGCTGGGATGTGCTAGGAGATGGTAGTTCGATGAAACAAATGTGTTGTTAAAGTTAGCAAACAAAGTTCCTTGAAGCCAGTTGCAAAGCCCCATTCGCTGCACTGAGGCCAGTCTTGGTGGGACTCAATAACACCACAAGGGAGATACGGTTCAAATATTTGAGGCCGGGAGTGCAGCTCAATGGGAGCGTGCTTGCCTCGCGTGTGTGAGGCCCTGAGTTCCATGTCCAGCACACAAACACACACACACACCCACACACAAATGATTTGGCATAATTAGTTAAAAAGGAGTCATATTAGAGAGTTTGAGAGAAAAAAAGGTACATCAGAGACTGGTTAATTAATTATTAAGACCTTAGAAAGTTAGAAAACTAAAGATTAAAATGTTCACACTTTGAAATTTTACCTATTTAAAAAATATTTTGAGTTTAGATGCTTTAAAGGATGAACGGGGGATTAAAAAAAAAAAAAAACCATGTCTTAAGCAACCAGCATTACTGAGCCCTGGCGCCCAGGTCTCCTCTCCATCCTTAGGCTTCCACTCCACGGTAGTTTGGTGATTTCCTGTTAGGAATCTTCTTTAACAAGACTCTGAAATTTACCACCCCACTTCACTGTGCTGGGCCTCAGAAGACATTTGAAATCAGGTTCACGAAAGATGAGAGCTGGTAAACCCGCAGGCTTCTCCAGGCGTCCTCCCCCGGCCCATCACCGTCACTGTGAGCCTCGTCCCAAAGGCCCCTCTGCCGGAATCGGAGCTCCATCAGCACTCAGAACGGCTCTCCCTGTTGCCGCCGGCAGGCTCCACAGCCTGTCCCTCCACTGCATTCTCTCCCTGCCTTCCCTGTGGAGTGAATACGGTCCACTGTACAGTTAGAGGAGCAGAAGTGCTAGTGAGACAGACAAGACTCAGCCTCCTCCATGTCCCTGGCTACTTAAACTAGTCTGAGGCCGGGGACGGGCTCGGTGGTGGAGCACTGGCCTCACACGCTCGAGGCCCTGGGTTCAATCCCCAGCACCACAGAGAAAGGAGGAGGGCAACTGGGTCCTCCTTATCAGCAAAACCTTACTCTTGACCCGTGTTATGCTCAGTCTTTCCCGTTTCTGCCCCGACCTCACGGATTTGAAAGCAGCTGTGATATCCAGGTTTCCTTGGTCTTCCTGAGACCACAGAACAGCTTCTCCACTGAGAGGCATATTTCCTTTCACCGTGGGTTTTGTGGGTCACGGCTGGGGTCCAGACACTTGCCCGTTTGGTTCTGCACAGAAAGCTCCCACACCTGGGTGTGCCCTTGAAGGTTAAAGAGCGGCGCGTCTGCGTCTAAGCAAGAATGTCCTGGAGAGAGGCAAGCACGGGGCACTGAGCAAAGGTTTCTGTTGTTGCTTTGCTTTTGCTGCTGCTTGGTTTGGGTAGTTTGATGAGAAAGTGGGTATGAGGAACCGGGGGGTGTTGGGAGGTGGGGAAGAAGAAGCAGGCTGTGTGTGCGTTCAGTTGTCAGAGCCCCTCCTGAGGCTGCACGGTTGGAGAGAGTCACTCATGTACTCCAGCCCCAGAGAGAAATGTGATGTGCCTTGTGCCAGGTATCACTGTGGCTGGGACCTGAAGGTCTAGGAGGAGGTGCCTGGGGGCAGGTGGGCGGGCAGGAGGTGGTGGGAGGAGCCCAGCTATCCTCCTGAGGGCTTTGTTTCTGTCCTCTGAGAAATAGGATATCATTGGAAGGGCCTAAACAGTAGCAGGACACGACCAGATTTGCATTTGGAAAACACTTTCCCTTTTAGGAGGGCCAGAGGGGGACGTTCAGATGGCACCCAACCTTTACCACTTCCCAGGGATCTTCCAGGCCCAAAGGGAATGGAGAAGGGGAGAAGGACCTTTCCCTTGCTACTGCTCAAGCTAAGCTGGACCCAGCCCAGCCAAGTCCCCACCCTCTCTCCATGCCCAGCACACATGGACTCTGAGATGGTGGCACTGCCCCAGCACTGCCCCAACCTCCGGCCCCAGGGTGGCATCCAGCGTGGGAGAGAAGGGGCCAGAGAGACACTAGATAATGGGATGACACCCTGGCACCACACTGGACATGGCAGGGGCAGTGGGGGAGACAAAGGAGACATTGGCCCCGGAGCCCGGAGGCTGAGGTCTGGCCCTGGCACAGCCTCCCAGATCCCTGCAGCCCACAGCTGGGGCAGAAGTGGGCCACAGTGAGCACCTCACCAACCTCACGCCCTGGGACCCAGCCAGAGGACGTGGCCAGACACTCCTCACGCAGGGTACTGTGCATGGGAAGCAGGGCCCATGATCTCATCAGTGGCCGGCACGGGGCTGGCTGGCTGTGCTCCCCACCCGCAGAGGCCCAGGGAACCCATTACCTTAATCAGACATCAGCTGATTTTAATGCATTGTCTTTCTGCTAAGGCTGTAAGGAACAAGATTTGGGGACAGCTGCTGTAACACAGCCCCCAGAAGTGGTGTGATCTCATTGCAAGGGCACAGCTGCTGAGTTCGCTCCTTAGCTTTGCATGCCCGGGCACGTGCTTGGTCATCTCTCCATGGCACTCAGTTCCCTTCACATCCGTGAGCCTGCAGAGACCAGAGCGGGTAACAGCTCCAGCCCTGGCTGGGGCCAGACCCTGCGTTGGTAGAGTATTGAAGCAAGCACAGATTCTGTTACTCTTGAGCAGCCGCCATGTGGGGCTTCCCCGCCAGCTTCAATGGGGACAGCTGCCCCGTGCGTGCATCCCTGGCCTCTTGGTCTGAAGCCCAGCGCTGCCAGGACTGTGGGCAGGAAGCAGGCCTGGTGGAGGGAAAGTGGGTCCCTTCCATCATGGGGAGGAAGAGCAGTTTCCTCTCTCCGAGGCCCGGAAAACTGGCTGGAGGCATGGAGCATGAGCTCAGCACCTGTGTAGAGGAGGCATTTGCTTCCATCTGCTTTTAAATAAACACAGTTCTACCTGGCTTCAGTATCTGACTATGATTTGGGTAAGTTATTTTTTTTCTGAACTCAAAACACATGGGGAACACTTAGCTGGCCCCGTGGAGTTCGTGATGGGAAGGCGACTAAACAGGAGTGAGGACAGAATGGAGGCAGAGCAGGGTGCCCGCGCCCTGGGAGGTGAAGGTCTGGGAGGCAGCTGGCAAGTGGCCGCAGAACGCTCCTGTACTGCCAATATTCTCCGTGTCTTAGGGGAACGTGGCTCCTCGCTCAGCTCTGAGGCTGGCTGCTTCCCTACAGGTCTCTGCGCTTTGCTTTCGTTTTCAGCCAGAACCTCGAGACCTGTAATTTCATGTGCTTGTCATTCAAGCGTGAAAGCCGACGGCTAAATTCTGTCAGAAGATCCCAGAGCCCGGCGAGCTGCTCTCCGTCCCGGAGCGAGTGTGGTCGGCCACGCGCCGTCTTGGAGCCCAGGCCTACGGTGGAGTGGACCCAGCGCCGTGCGGAGCTGGCCCTGCGGGCTCAGGGAGTCGCAGCCCACCGACCACCCTCGGGGGGCCAATTAGAAGAGCGCTTTTCACTAACACCATGTGTCTGGATGCACCCTCTGCTTAATAAAAAAGGAACAGAAAGTCAAAGAACTCCGCAGATGGGAGTGGGCAAACCCACAAGCCGGGTCCGGCCTCACAGGCTGCTCTAGCCACGGCTGGCCAAGGCAACAAAGGACAGGACCGGCGTCCTGCAGCACCCCGTGGGACGCAGAGCACCTTCAGCGTCTTCCACCCTGTTCCTCATCACAGGAAGCTGGGTGGGAGAGAGGGATGTTACTCACCGGAGTGTTGACACAATTCGTTTGCTGGTTGATTGGGACATTGGGCCTCATTTGTGAGGGACAGCATAATAATCTGCTCAGACACTTCTGAATTTCAAAGCACTTTTCCAAACCATTTGGAGAGGCTGTGCTGGAAGCTACTTGGGAGGTCCCTGAGTTTTCCCATTAGCCAGTCTTCATTGTCGGGGAACGTTCTCCCTCCTTCGGCGGCTCCTTCCTGCCAGCCGTGCCCTCTGCTCTTGGGGTGGTCCGCCCTCCACATAGTGCGTGCCTCAGCAACCAGCCTCACATTTCAGGGAAATTCAGCCCACCTACATGAGCCTGAAGTGCAAGCTGGGTTTCAGAAACAGCCTGGAAGTGAGAGAACTGCCTCGGGGGGGCTTAGGAGAACCCCCAACCCTCGTAGTCATGTGTGTTTTCCTGAGTTCCTTAAATCTGGTTGGTTGGTTGTTCGTTTGTTTAGGAGTGCTAAAGATTGAACCCAGGGCCTTCATCCTGAGCTGCATCCCCAGCGCCTTTTTTATATTTTTTGAGTCAGGATATTGCTCAGTCACTAAGCTGCCCAGGCTGGGTTGGAACTTGTGATCCTCCTACCTGAGATGTTCATTGTATCTTGGTGATTAAGATGTAAATGACCTGTCCCCTCCCTCCTCCAGTTTCTTGCCCAGTTAAAGCTCATGGACTACAGCCTTCTGGTGGGAATTCACGACGTGGAGAGAGCGGAGCAGGAGGAAGTGGAATGTGAGGAGAACGACGGGGAGGAGGAGGGGGAGAGCGACAGCACCCACCCGGTCGGGACCCCTCCAGACAGCCCCGGGAACACGCTGAACAGCTCGCCACCCTTGGCTCCCGGCGAGTTCGACCCAAACATTGATGTGTATGGAATCAAATGCCATGAGAGTAAGTTTAGTTACTGTCGATGCTTTTTGCATGTGAAGTGCTTTGATTTTTGCATTGTGTCTGTCAGGAGCCATGGCCTCCCCAGTCACGTGTTTGCCGCCCTGCGAGTCTCATCTGCAGAGTCCAAGGACATTGATTTGGGGACAAGGGTGTATTGAAGAGATACACAACATATACACACACTCACACATACTCATAGATAACATGGACCAGAAATGTTTGAAATTTGTTTTTCTTAGCTCTCTTCTTTTTTAAATATGTCAGAAGTATCAGAAATCGATCCTGAGCTGGCTACACGTGTGAGGTCCACTGTGACCCTCACGTAGCACATCATCACCCATTCCTTCTCCGGCACAGAGGCCAGGCCCTGAGGTGTGGAGTGAGAGCTCTGATCTGCTGCTGTCCTCCCCCGGGAAGGGGCCCGTGACCCTCTTCTCTAAGCCAGTTGCATCTTGAGCCCTAATATCCAGGTGATTGGGTATTCGAAGGAAGGTGAAGTTCTACTTTAGCTACTTAGCCATGAAAATCTAAAGATTTTAGATACAGGATTTTAAAAATGATCCCTTGTTTCTTGAATAATAAAGCATGTGGTTCTTTTTTTAAAATCTCAGATGGCTTATCATGAGGTAAATTTGAGTTGTATTTTGCTCAGTTTTTATGTTGCTCACCAAAATTAGAAAATTAGATGTAGAAAACATGTGTTTTTTACCATTTATCACTGAAACATTACATTTTTGAAAATACATAGAAAACAGATAATGAACATAATATAAGCTTTTACCCAGATGTAATAATACAGCCAGTGAGAATTATGAACAGTGTACATAATGGTGGAAACAAATTCATAAGCATAATTTGTTCTGCCAGTTTTGGAGAACTTTTTAAAAATAGCATTTTCTTTATACCAAAAGCAGTACACTATTATTAAAGAAAACCCAGATTAATAAGGAAAAATAAAAGCACTCGGTTGCATACTTAGACCACTGTCAGTATCCTGCGATTACAATGTCCCTTTTTCAAACTTTTTCAATGGAAAGAGGACCGGGTCTGGGGAACCGTTGTCCTAGGTCCCACCATCACCGTTGGCCTCCATTTCAGGCTCGCCCAGGAAGGAGGTGTACTTCATGGCCATTATTGACATTCTCACTCATTACGATGCAAAGAAGAAAGCTGCCCACGCGGCAAAAACTGTAAAACACGGGGTGAGTATCCACGCTGGGTCTGCTCCCCTGCTGTGTGCTCTGCCGCCTGCCACCCTCCTGCCCGTTGCTCCAAGCCCCGTAGTGACACTGGCTTTCCCGAGGGGAGCGCGGTCTGAGGGTAAGGCCCAGAGCCAGCATGTGCCGGCCGCTACACTTGGCTCTCCCGGGACCGCTGTGGCTCTGACAGGTCACTCCAATGTGGCTGCCCACACGGGGATATCGGCAGCCTCGTGCGTTACTGGGACATTACAGAGAATCTTCTGTGATTGAAAAACACCCCAAAGATGAAAGCGCCAAAGAGAGTTTCCTCTCTTCTGAAATAGAAGATCAAAGTGTCCTATATGAACTCATCACCTTTGTCAGACGTGCTCAAATTGTTCCAGACATGTGTTCGGTCCCCATGAGGAAGATACTAGTATGTCCCTTTATCACTTGGAGAAACTGAGGCTGACAGCCGCAGGCGGTGGGAGAGATGGGGCCCCTCCCTGGCTGAACATTAGTTGGCCGCAGGTCCATCTGTGTTTACATTGCAGGGACTGTCCCACATTCGGGTGCTAAGAGCCGCACGCCCGTCCCTCGGAGGCGGGCTCGGGCCTGTTTGTTCACAGCAGCAGAGTGCTACCTCCCACAGACCATGTAGAGCCAACCAAATTCACCAGAACAAACGAGCTCAGTTAAAGGCTCTTAGTCATCCCAGAGATGGGACCAGCCTCAAACCGTATTCCATTTTCCAAAGACACGTCTCCGTCATGTTGTCAGGATCTATGTCATCCGCCATGTGCAGAGCACAGACCAAGACTTTCCCTGGGCCTAGCAGCACTCGCCATCAGAACCTTTTTTTTTCAAGAACTAAGACTCATACCCAGGGGTGCTCTACCACTCCAGCCCTTTTTCAGTTTTATTTGGAGATAGGGTCTCACTAAGTTGCCCAAACTGGCCTCGAACTTGCCATTCTCCCGCCTCAGCCTCCCAAGTACCTGCAGCTACAGGCATGTACCACTACACCTGGCTCTGAGGCCTGTTTTCCAACTGTGCGTGTGCCAGGTACGCCACTTCCCTTCCAGCCATGAGCCCCACTCAGGAATTGAGAGAGGGGTCTCCAGCCAGCCCCACGGTACTTCGGATGCTCAGCTCTAATCAGAAGCTGTAGGTTCCTTGCAGGGACAGAACTGGGCAGAGTCCCCGTGTCACTGGAACAGCTCAGGGAGAAGCTCTGCAGGCTTCGGTCCCCTCACTGACACAGGGTCCCTGCGCCTTGCTTGCCGGGGTTTTCTGGGCAGATATATGCAATGACCAGGCCAGGACGCCGGGCCGGTTCCTGCATTGTCCACATCAGGAAGTTGGAGTATGCGGTTGCCAGCCCCGCTCTGTGTTAGTCTCACAACTGAGTTAGAGGTTTAGCTGCATAACATGGCCTCGAATCGTGAGCGGTTTGCAAGAATAAAACCTTACTCTTAGCAAAGCAGTGTTGTTCTCTGCCTTCGGGGGCTCCCCTGTGGGGAGGCCCCAGTAGCTCAGGCCTCAGAAGTGCCCCCTAAATGTGTGTATCTAAAAACAGTACCTGGTGACTTAAACTCTGGCCTTGCCCTTCGCAGCCCAGAAAGCTGGCCAGTAACTGCTGGCATCTGTTGAGCAGCACTGCGCACATAGTAGTAAAAACACCCTGGAGGACCTCGGCTGGGAGCCAGGCTCCCCTGCTCCGCACAGAACCAGCCCTGCCCTGCGGGGAGAGGCAGCCAGCAGCCTGAGTCTTGCCCGCTTATGTTGCTGGGAGGAGCCGGGTGACTCTCCCAGGGTCTGTCACTGCTCTTGTCACCTCTTGTCCTTGAGCACCGAACCACTTACCTCTGTCACAAACTAAAAGGGTCCTGAAAGGGTCACACAATCGCAGACATCATTGTCACCACGGTGTCCCTTTTGTCAGATGTTTATGTTTCTGTCGTTGTCAAACTATCTCCAGTGTGTCTGCTTGAAAAATAAGGCTGCCGCGCCCATGCCTCAGAATGTGTGCCACACATTCTACTATTTGAGAGGAGTGTCCCAAACATGGCTAGTTGGAATTTTTAATTATAACTGTTGCAGGTACGTGATAATAGCCTCTGGTGCTACCATCAGCCTTCGCCACATGTCGGACATAGATTCATAAGAACCTTGATTATCTGGCCACATAACCAAAGTATTTTGAGTTGTGGGTTGAGAGCAAAGGCTGCATGCATGCGAATGCTGTTAGCTTCAGGGCCAGGATGGAGCTTGGTGGTAGAGTACTTGCCCAGCATGCCTGAGGCCCTGAGTTCCATCCTCAGCACCACTTAAAATATGTATTATGAGCTTTATATTCAGTTGCAATTGGAAATAGCTATAGACATTAAGTAGTAATTTGGAGAAATGTTAACATTATATCAACATTGCTTTTCCTTTAAAACTGCCCAGGCTGGAGCGGAGATCTCAACCGTGAACCCAGAACAGTATTCAAAGCGCTTTTTGGACTTTATTGGCCACATCTTGACGTAACCTCCTGTATAGCCTGGGGTGGACATGAACGTGGGAAGAACAGAGGTGGCTCTGGTGTAGGAAAACTGAGAACCAAACTCAATGAAGCACTCACCTTGCAGGAAGCAAACCTCCTTGTTTACGTCTTCAGGCCGAGATGACTGATTTGGGGGCTACTCGCTTTAACAGCTACCTGATATTTCCCAGCATCGTTCTAGCTATTTCTGACTCCATGTGCGTGCACGTGTGCACATTTTAAAATAATCAGCTTGAATCAGAAGGAACCCTTGGATTGCAGCTGTGGCCGAATGAAGGATGAATGATGGGCACATGGGGGAGGGGCAGAAGGAAGTGCGTGTCAGAGCAACCATATTAGCATCACCCAATAAACTGTGGATCGGTTTATTTTTTTGAGTTGAAAGATGTGAGACAGTATTCATAATAATAATGAAGATAATAATAACTGTGATAATAATAATGGTGATTGAAAGGAAAAAAAAGAAATCACTGCAAATGTTACCCTTCAACCCCGCACGCAGACACTCCTTAATAGTTGTCACCAAGCCCCCAGCACCGGACGGAAGAATGCTGGTGTCTCCGTGTGTACTGGTTTGGGGTTCAGCCCCCACATTGTGAAGATCCCCGGTGTCCCAGAATAACCCCCCTCCAAGAAGCCAATACTGTGGGACTCTGCCTACATTTTCACCTCCATAAATATGTCCAGGAAAACGGCTTGCTTCTCCTTTCTTGCCTGGAGACTCTTCCTTGTTACACCCTTCTGTTGCAGTATAGGAATTCATGCTACAAAACAAAAATAAAGCTTCCCTGAGAGGTGCATAGTTTGGGGCAATGGTAGCTACATCTCTTGCTCTCAATTCTCCTATGACCAAATGCAAATCTGAATTCCAAGAGGTTTATGTTTGACCATTGTTTTAAACAGTGGTACTTTGCTACAAATTATCCCTTTAATGGTACCCCTCAGTTTTACTGTTTACATATTAGGAAAACAGGGATATTTTTGAATCTAAAAATTTAATATACAGCATGTGATTTTTGAAGTTTACATGTAAAGTCATTTACAGTATAGGTGAAATGTTTGTCCTACTCTGAAATGTGTCCTGCAGTCATGTTTTTGAGTGAATGTTTCTTTCAAAGTACATGCCAGACAGTCTTTTACAATAAAAGGAAAAAAATTGTTTTGTTTCCTCCAGATGTACATTTATCAACCTGATTTTTTTCTTAAAAAGATTGAACCCAAATCTGGTTATGTAAGTTCATTGCCCTAAACTGTGCTGATTATGTTTAATTGAGTTAAAAATCTCCAACATCGATCATGTGTCTACCAGCTTTCCTGTGTTTTCTGAAAAGTGACAAGTTATAAAATATTAGACTTGCTTAGAGTAGGTTATCAACTTACGCGCTGTGCTAAAGCTGTGCCTTTGAAACTCTTTGTTTAGAACATGAGATGGTTTTTGAAGGCAGTTTCAGAAAAAGGAAAAAAAAAATCCACTCTTCAGTGATTACTTACAGTGCCACAGATCGCCCTGCCCACCTGCCTTTCCAGTCACTCCGCTTCCAGGCTCTCCGGGGTACAGCTGTGCCTCAGCGCGGCTGCCTCCACAGTGACCCGGGAAGCCAGCAGCGATGCCACCCACCTGCTGCCGACTGACATTACATCGCTCTGCTATCCAGTGATGTTCACGTCGCTGCTCCGTAGCTGTGCAGATCTGGACTTCATGTGTTTAAATTAATCAGTGCTATCGTTTGGTTCCCCCGCCGCCGCTGCCGCCGCCACCGCCATTAATTCTGGCATCAAATCCACTTTTTGAAGTTCTGTGGCTCCTTTTACCCAAGTCTTACAAATGGAGACCCTGAAGCGAAGCCAAGGTACACATTATGATTTGAGTAACTGTCTGCTTTGTGGCCAATCTCCGTATGCTTTTAGAAGTTTACAAAATGCTTTGTTTTCATCTGTAACCGTCTCTGTCATTCATTTCTGTTGATAAGCTGTTTGGACAGAGTGGGGAAGTTTGCCTTTATCTCCTAGTGCTAAGAGTGCGCTCCAGTCTTGAGCCAGGCTTTACAAAATAAAGCACTTTGATGACTCAGGGTGGAGCCGTGGTTCCTCTGCGTCAGGTGTGTTTCTCTCCGCAGCAAACGGATTGTAGATACTCACTGCTGAGAGGATCTGTAGCTAATCCAGAGAGAGGTGAAAGTGAAATTGGATCTTTTCTATTTCTAGAGGCTTGGCTTCAATGCGTGAGCTATTTTATCCATAAATAATAATAACTTCCATGACAAAGCGACTTTAACGGCAAGGTGGCCAGAGAAAGAATCTCTTCATTGAATGCCCTGTAAAGTCATATGGTTATTTTTAGTTCTGCTCAGCCTTGGTTCCCCGTGTCAGCACTTCAGGAAACTTCATCGGGATCCCATGGACGGTGAGGGGGCTGGGCTTGCGGATGCCACTGTCATGGGTACTGGGTGAGCTGAAGCAGAGGCACTATAGCACTTGGTCTGAAAAATGTGTTTTCCAGTGTAGTTAATATATTAGAGAATAATTTAAACATAGTGCACACTTTGTGTTTCTTGTGAGCAGTTTGGTCCACAAGGAACATTGAGTCAAGAGAGGGCATCCTGGCAGTATTAACACTAGGAGTGACTGGGCCACGTAGAGACACATGAGGTGCACACGCCTCAGACATCTGCCAGTGCCTCTAGCCCCTTCAGGTATGATGTGTCACAGCTGCTGCTTGCCCTCAGATCACCCTCTTCCGCCACCTTTCAGTGAGCGACGTCCACACTCCATCAGCAGCCACCGCCACAGGTACCACTCGGGTCTTTTTCAAGGTAACTGTGTTGTTTATTTTGGTATTTATATTTTCTAGGCTTTTATCATGTTTGAAACTATGCTGCTGTTCGTATGAGGTTTTTTTTTTTTTTTAATATGTAATTGCTCGAGTTTTGGGATGTGGTCCCTAGTTCTAGTTTCCTCATAAAATCTCTGGTTTCTGTTGTACTTTTTTGCCTAGAGCAGTGATTCCTAGGAACAAAGATGTGACAATATTGCAGAACTGACTACAGCGAGCAGAGATTTTTAATTCCTCTTCTTTGTGTGTGGGTGATTTGACTGTGGATACCCCTTTTTCGCTTTGTGATTATTTAATTTCCTGAGTTGAACATTTCCTGGTCCCAGGAAATAGTTATTTCTAATTCAGATGATCACTAAAGTTGGTAGGAAGCATTAATTCTTAATGCAAAACTTTCGGTAATAATAGTTAAGAGTTCAGTGCAAGTGCTAAGAAAGAGGTGTGTGTGGTTGTAATGAGGCCCAGAGCTCAAATATAGAACTCAACTCTTTGGGACTCCTGGTATCAGTGGACTGAGGGTCCTCATCAACACCATGTGCAGGCTTTCTAGGAGTGTTTAGTGGGCACAAAATCAGTGATCATTGTGACTATTGTGTATACTTCAAGCTCTCAAAATAACCGGCCCCCATCTTTTCCTTTATCTCTGTCTTCTTGACATTTTACTCACCCTCAATCACATGACTGAGATTGTAATATGAAAAACTTCAAGGAAAAAAAAAAACTTCAAGTTTTTCTCTCTAAAGAGCAGAAACTCTGCTATGCCGTTTGGCTTCCTCTGCTCAGGAGTCCCTCACTGCTGTAGTTTGGATGTTGAATGTTTTCCAAGGGCCCATGTGTTCAAAGTCTGGTCCCTACTGGGGAGGTACTGGAGAGGTGGGGCCTAGTGGCTGTGTCCTTGAAGGAGATATGGGGGCCCTGATCACCCCTGTTCTTGTCTCTGCTTCTTAGCTGCCGTGAGGTAAACAGGCCTCATCCACCATGTGTCTCATCATGATGGACTGTGCTACCACAGGCCTAAATGATGGGGCCAGTCAGCCACAGACTGAAACCTCTGAAACCATGAGCTAACATAAACCTTTCCTTAAATTGATTGCCTCAGGTGTTTTGTCACAGTCACAGAAAGCTGACTACTCGCATAACCTTATTCAGCCTCTGGTCAGACTTCCTTTGGTCCCCTTTGCATTATTCTGAACTGGTATCTTTAAACTGGCACTATATTGAAGAGGCACTCAGTAAAGTGGTCCAAAAACCACTGAAGTGTACTAGGAAAATTAGAGTCAATAATATACCTTAGATGATAATTAAAAATTCTTTCATCAAAGAAAACCTGAAGAGTAAAAATTAGTACCTTTTTATCAAAACCGAATGCCTTTCAGAAGTTTGTTCCAGTTCTATTTACTATTCTTTGAAAATATTGCCAAAGGGCAGCTAAATGCCATAGCCTGTAATTTTCTGTCTTTTTAAACACTGTATTCAGTGTTCCATAAGAGGGGACAAAAGATTACTGGTTCCTAGAATGAGCTGCCATAGATCTGTGTTTTATAATATCCCACACTTGTTGCTAGAAGAAGTTTTAAAGATGAGGAAACCATTAATCTAACAAAAGAGAATTGCTCTCTATGACTTATTAATGAATTTTTTTCAACCATGAGTAGAAGATGGCAATATGCGTGCCATCATTTGGGGAGGCAAAGGGTTTTTAAAGGTTAAACAAACAGGGTGAAAGGTAAAATAGCAAGGATGCCTTGAGACCAGGATTGAATAGGTAGTTGCCGAACAGATGCCCCTGTAGAGGCGTTCACTGTGTAAGGTTGTGGTGGACTTTGTGTACTATGATTTTCAGAAGGTCCTTGTCCTAGTTTCCACCATACCACTGTGCACATGAGAGTCCCTCCTTCGTGGCCTCCCTACTTCCTGCAGTTGGAGTCTGACATAACTGGCTTCACTTTGGCCCTGCCCTCTTTCACAAAACCTTGGCCTGGAGAAGCCCGGAGACTTATTTAGGGTCACAGTAGTTAGCGACAAAGCTGGGGTTAGAACTCACCCTGCTGCTCTCAACTCAGGAGTGGAAGGTGAATGTGTGACCAGTGGACCTAGGACGCTCCGGTTCCTGGGGTCTCACCTTCCCCCTCATGAAGGTCCAGCTGTAGGATTCCATTCCTTGTCTTTTTCTTGTAGTCCAACAGTTTGTTGTTGCTGCTGCACATTATCCCTCTTTTTTTTTTTTTTTTTAAATCGAGGGGTCTCACTGAGGTGTGTAAAAATATTCCTAGACCTACTGAGCAGCAATCTCTGGAAGTGGGACTTGGAAATCTGTCAGTAAAATGTACTTCCTAGGTGCTTCTCATGAATGGCTGAATTTAGAAATGGTTAGCATCTCCCGGTGATGACTAAATTTAGATGATATATTATGTATTAGCATGGTCCTGATATATTAACATGGTTGTCTCTTCAAGATTAGAGCAGAATTCAGCAAGCCCCAGCCTGAGGATCAAATCTAGGCCATATTATGAATTTTATTGTAAAAATAAAGTTTTATTGGAACACAGCTGTGCCCATCCATTTAATATTTTCCATAACTGTTTTCAGCCTACAAGAGCAGAGTAATAGTTGTGACAAAGACTTTATGGCCCAAACATTTACTCTCTAGCCCTTTACAGGAAAAGCTGCTGGCCCCTGAAGAAGAACTTCCTTAAGTATTACAGAGTTGTTTCTGCAACCCGTGGGCTTCAGTTCTTTCATGTGCTTCCTTATTCGTGACGCTCTCTAAGGCATTTGGAACATCTTCAAAACTTGCCAGCAAAATGGCATATTAAAAGATCTTAATGTTTTGGCTGGGGATTTAGCTCAGTGATTAGAGTGCTTGCCTTGCAAGCACAAGGGCCTGAGTTCGATCCCCAGCACCACAAAAAAAAAAAAAAAAAAAAAAAGATCTTAATGTTTACGGTTAAATGAGCAAATGCCTTTTAATACCTCTGTCACAAATACATCCACAGCGACTTTGATGAGTGGCTAGTTCTAGACGTCCCTCCGTTTTCAAATCAGGGTGATAGGTTTTTGGGATTTGGGTTTTCAGAAGAAAAGATGACCCCAAAGTTGCGAACACTTGTAGATCAGATCACCTTTTTTTGACTCTGCTGTGGTCCACCAATTCCTCATGTCTGCTACTCCTATTAGCGTATACAATAGAGTTATTCTGATTAGATTGTCTGTCTTCACAATCTTCAGAATAGGGATATAAAATCCTGAAGTGAGTGGTCATCTCATGTGCATGTCAGATTCCAGGGTTTTCTGATTGTGTAAATATAAGCTGTAGCCCTGTGTTGTCCTGGCTGTCCCTGGACACCTATGTCATCCACAGACTACTGTGACTTCCCCTCTAGTGTCAAGATTTCTTTTGGTCTTTCATTAAACTGCCACACCTTGTATTAAAGTTATACCTGCTTTCAAATTTGTGTTTCGGTAATTAATAATGGCTGTTATCCCCAGTACTGGGGATTGAATCCCCAGGGCTTTTTTTTTTCTTTCTTTCTTGAGTCAAGGTCTTGCTAAGTCACTGAGTTGCCCAGACTGAGTTCAGACTTACAATCCTTCTGCCTCAGCCTCCCAGTGCTGGGATTGGTTCTCTTAAATTGGCATCACAGTTACCAGTGGAGTTGCCTATCCATGAAATCTTTGGAAAGGGTCATAAATTAGTTGTTCGTTCTGCTAACATCCTGTAAAAATAGATGATTGAGTTCTTCAACATATGTGATATTTTATTTTCTCAAGAAACAACTTTAATATCTCTATACATCCGTTCTTTTTTGTGGTGCTGGGGATCAAATCCAGGGCCTCACATATGCTTGGTGGGTTATCTTCCACTGAGCTGTACTCCCGACCCCTCACACACTGCTAAATTTCTTTGGTCTCCTAGAATTCTGGCCAAGGCTTCTGTAGCAGGTAATATGTATAATTTTTACTTAATAAGATGATAGTGCTTAAATATGAGAACTTCGGTAGACTCTGTTTACCTAGAAATTCCCTCTGGAGCTTGCTAGTTGTCTGAGAGTCAGATAACTAGTCTAGTCTCAGTACCCGTATACAGTCTCAGATTCTCCTTCCAATTCCACAAGCGAGCTTTTCCTGCTCTTGTTTTACTTCTACATCTCAAAACTAGAATTTGACCAAACAGAAGAAAGGAGGTTTCTTTTTCATTTCTGGGCACGGAACCCATTATTCTCCTCCCACCCTGTTTTTGTTCATTGTTTTGTTTTGATTTTTTCTAGGCATGGTGTTGATTTAGTGAAAATCAGGTCTTTCTAAGTTTCGATAAATAAGCAGACAAATAAATAACCACTGAGTCAGTGGAGGGCTTTGTTACAGTGCGTACACTTCAGGGCCTGCAGTGCACAAGCTCTTCCCACTGTCAAGCACAAATTTTCAACCAAACTTTGCATTCAACCATGAAGCTATTTTTTTCTTTCAATATTTGCCTACATGGACACACGGACTTAGTTTTTAATTATGCAACCTGCCATACGCAGCATTTCATCTTGACTAACAATAAGAAGAAGCAAAGATGCTAAAACATAGAAATGGATTGTGTATATCGATTGCAGCTCTGACAGACCAGACTGGGGGCATTTGGGATTTGGTGACTGTGTAATATTGCTATTCCATGTGGATGTGGGGTGCACATGCCATGGGGGAATGATGATGTACAGGTGCTCCTGGCTTTTTTCCGTCAATGTCGTGGGTTATTCCAAATGATGTTAGATAAAATGGTTTTAAAATCACCAGTGTAACATAATGCAGTTTTGACAAAGTCTTTTCATTAACTCACATGTCTGCATTGTGCTTCACATTTTCTAAGGCACTTCTTCATCCTCATTTAAATCTCATACCCGTGGTTTTTGTTTTTATGATTCTCCCTTCACAGTTGACAAGATAGACAGCAGTAAAGCACACAGCCAAGTCTTCAGCCAGCTCACGTAGCACCAAGTGTCCTCTGTGCTATGTCCCGTCACCCCTCCTTTCAGGTTTCCCCAAATATTACATGTTCTGCTCCATTTCCTTCCACTGAATACATTCAGAGTCAGACTGCACAGTGAGTTTGTTCTCCACCCAGCTGGGTTGGTAGTACTTGGCTTCCCTTGTTGATGGCTTTTGTTGAAGCCCGTTGACTTCAGAGACTCACCCCAATGGTTTCCCCAGAAAGCAGAAGTTATTCTATCAAATACTGATCTAGGTATTGCTCCAAAGGTATTTTTCAGATGCTTTTTAAATCTATAATCAGTTTACCTTCACTAAGGAAGATTTCAGTGTAGAATAGATAATCAGAGTGGGCCAGAGTCGATCAGCTGAGAGCCTTAAGAGAAAAGATAAAGCTTTATAATAGAATGTCCCTTTTGGCAGCAGCTCAGGTGTGAGAATTCCAGCCCCCTGTGGGTGCTGGACTTGTCTAAGCAGCCTCCAGGATCACAGATGCCTAATAGGTGTCTCCTACTTGTGTTTCTCCAGCGGACCTTCCCAGATATTACATAGGTTTTCAATAGCAAGAGCAAGAAGCACTTCTAGAATGGTGCAGCCAAGACCTCTGAGCTCTTCACAGGAGGTCTGTGTGCCAATGCCATTGCTACTATTGTGGCTCTAGTCACTCCTGAAAAGTTCAGTGCATTTTGTCATACTCAACTCCAACAGCAAATAGCTTTCTGCCATCTTTACCATCATTGCCATTAAGGGTATGGGGCAAAGATACGCTCCTGTGGTGTTAAGGAAGCAGACATCGACCTCACCCAGAGGACGGGAGAACTTGCTGAGGATGAGGTGAAATGCATGGTCACCATTGTATAGAACCCACACTGGGACAAAGTCTTAGGCTGATTCTTGGACAGGCAGAAGGACACAAAGGATTGAAAATACAGTTGGATCTTAGCCAGCATTCTAGACAATAAGCTTTATAAAGGTCTGGAGCAACTGAAGAAGATTTGGTCCCACAGAGGGCCACACACCATGACCACTGGCTCTGGTGACTGCAAAAAGAAACAAGTCTGTGGGTCTTGTCTACTAATGGGTATTTTTATACAACAAAGAAAATAAAAACCCTGTGCAAATATTCATCTATGAAAGCAGTGAGAACACAAACAGAAATTGTTATAATCAACTTTTTCAGAACTCTAGACATTAGCCAAAGCTTCGTAAGCAATCTAAACAACTTTATTCAAGAAAACTAAATCTCTGAAAGAACAGTGAGATTTTTGTGTTTTATCTTCCTTTATTCCCATTCCACCCTCTACTGCTCCACAGTATGGAAACCAACAGTTACTGGATGGGATAAAATGCATTGCAACTCCTAAAAGGACCATCCTCCAGGAATTTCCCCTCTTCACCTGGGGCACCTCCCTGCAACAGCTCCAATCAGGGCTTGCCTCAGCTTGACCTGAGAGCTCACAAGGTGGAAAAGATTCATTCCCCAGAGCATTTGTGGGAATTAATCAGTGGTGATTGTTTAACATCTCAGCTGCCGGAAGTGGTAATGCCAGTTGGATAAACAAAAGGGCTTCAGAAATGTAAAAAGAAAATCCAAGTGACAAGATGTCATAGAGGGCTAGAGAAGCCCCAGCATGCTCCTGCAGATCTAGAAGGCCGTGTACAAATGCAGGACTGAGTTCACGATCAGGGAAGTCTGGAGAAGGCTCTCATCTGTTAGTTCTGGCTGACCTTGAGGCTCTGCGTAAGCAGGAAGTGAGGCTAAAGCAGAGTTATAAAGTGATGGAACATTGAAGGTATGCCTCAGCAAACACACAGAGCAAAGAACTTAATGTTTCAAGGCATTTTAGAAAATTTCTGTTCAGTCATTAGCTGACCACAATTAGTCTATGAAATTCTCCCAGTAAACAATGACAAATGGTGGCAACAACAAAACCTTGGACAGGGAGGGAAAGTAGCAGGGAAAGGGGAATCTCATTTCCAGAAATGCCACATTGTATTATTTTAAATGTCCAAATTTTCAGTAATAACAAAAACTATAATACAGGCAAAGAAAGAAGAACATGGCCCTGATGGAGTGTATATGGTGTGTTGAGGGTAGACAGTCAATAGAAGCTGTTTTAAAGAAGCCCAAATGTTAGACTAATGAAAAACTTTAAATCAGCTATTATAAGTACTAAAGGAAATGATATCTAAAGAGTTAAAAAGACTATTGGATCTCAAGAAATGAAGAACATCAATACTAAAGTGAAATCATTAAAATCATAGAAATTCAGAACTTGAAAAAGTACAGTATAAATACAATTTTTCTACTTTTTTTCTATCCAAAGATTGAAGAAAATCTCAAATTTGATAAGAGGTTGTTCTGTCCTTTATCCAATTAATATGTTGTATTACATTAATTTTTTATCAGATTCATAAGCAAACAGATGCAAAAACATCACTTAACAAAAGCTAATAATTTTTCATGATGAAAGAAAGAAAATTAACAAACCACTAGAAAGATACTCCCTCAACTTCTATGGACATTTAAGAAAAACCTGCAGCTAGTATCATTCTGAATAGTGACAGACTGAACATTTCATCCTGAAGATCAGGAGAACATCAACCACTCTCACCACTTCTCTTTGCATTTGTCTTAGTTTGGACTGGTATAACAAATTACCATAGACATTGTCTTAGTCACTTTCTTGCCACTCCAACAAAGTACTTGACATTCCCAACTTAAAAGAGGAGAGGTTTACTTTGGCTCATGGTTTCAGTGGGTCCATTGCATGGACAGCCAGCTCCAGGTGGAAAGCCTGGTAGGGAAAGCTGCTCATACCATGGTAGCAAGGAAGGATCAGGGAGGGAAATACATCTTTCCAGGTCACAATGCCAGTGACTCGCCTCCAACCAGCCACCCTCTCCTAACAACACAGTTAGCTACTGAACTCATCAATAGATGAGTCCACTGATGAGTGTAGCACCCTGATCCAGTCACCTTCTAGAGCACCTCTGAACACATGAGGGTTTGGAAGGACAGTATAGATCCAAACCATCACAGCAAATATTTATTTCTTGCAGTTCTGAGGCTGGAAGTCCAAGATCAGGGACCTGGTATGGTCTGGTCTGGTGAGGGCTCTTTCTCTGATTTAGGGTGGCTTTTTACTATGCCCTCACATGATAAAGAACTACTTGGTTCACTGGCCCTTTCTTGTAATGCTACTAATCTCATGACCTCCTAAAGGCCCTGCCTCCAAACACTATCACATGGGGATTAAGGTCTCAACATACTGAAGGGGAGGGCCACAAATGACTATTCAGTCCATTACAGCATTGCCATGGAAACTGGTGAGAGAATGAAATGCAGCATCCAGATTAGGAAAGGAGAACAGACAGCATGATACTATATGTAAAAATCTTAAGGAATACCCCCCAAAAAAATCTACTTATTTCCTCTTTTGTCCTTAATGTTCTTTATTGAAATTTTACTTGAATCTGTTTTCCCTTGGACAGCTTGAAAGATTTTGAATTTTTGTGTTGTTTTCCTGACTTTCATACTTCTCGATGGCGCTGAAGATCAAATCCGGGCCTCACACACGAGGCAAGTGCTGTACGTCTGAGACACACCTCCAGGTCCGTCTTCTTTCTTACTGAGTATCTTAAGCTTGCACACCGGCTGTGCAGCAGGATCTCTGCTGGAATTTGATTTGCTTTTCTACTTAGAAACCAACTGCCATGCTAAGTCATGTCTTCTCACACTGCTCAGGGTGTGGAACGTGTGTAGTTTCATTTGCTCCCCTCGTTGGGTTTATGGGTATTTTAGGAGGGTCGGGGGAGAATTCATAGTTAGCCACATTGTCCTTTATATGGAAATTCCAATTCAGCTTTCAATGTTCCTTGGGGTTTGGACCTGGGACCTCTGTTCCCTGTATAAAACTGCTTCTAGTTGATCTCTCAAGACTCCAATTTTCAAATGTACATCATTAATGCCTTTGTATGTGTCTCCTGCCTGTGTCTGTCCTTTGAAATCCCAAACTTTAGTCAAGTGCTTATTCAGCCTCTTCTCTTGGATGTTGCAAAGGTCCTTAATCTCAATACCCTATAATACTGAACTCCATTCGTTGGATTTCTGTCCTCCTAAATTCTAGGCCTCCTCTAGTTTTTCCTAGCTTGCTTTCATCCATTTAGTTATGTAAGCCTAAAATCTTGGGGATCATTCCTCCCCATCCTCAATTCCGTCAACCCCTCCCCACATCCAGTGATGTCACATCTTCCTAGTTCTCTCTCCTAAACATCTCTCAAATCCATCCACTTCTCTCTGTGTTCATTACCTTGTTTAAGCACTCAGAGTCCATTGAGTTACTCAAGCCAGAGAACTAGGAACGTCCATTGCTCATTGCTTTCATTACTTCTGTCTATAAATCCTGCTGCCTTATCTTTCAAAATACCCCATTCCATCAACTTGTCTGTATTTTCACTGCCACCAGGCCGGTCTAAAGCTGTTATGATTTGTTACTCTGCCTTCTTGCTAAAAGGTATGCTCACTGCTCCTTAAAAGGTAATTTAAAACATGCCTGTCACTCAGGTATCTAAAACCCGTAAGTGGTTTCCCACTGAACTTAGGTAGAATCCACCTTCCCTGCATGACCCCGCAGCTCCAGGCATCTCACTCCTGTGTGTTTATTAGTTTATTCCCTGTTTCAGAAGCTCCCTCAGTATGCTAACTCTACCTGATTTATTTCTGTTTCTCAACCAAACCAAGTTCTTCCTGATTTAGGGTCTGTGCCTTTGTTCTTCTGTGTCTCGGGATGTCCTTTCGGCGTTCTTCGGGTGACTTGTTCCTTCTTATGCTCAACATTCCATGAGATGTAATGGAAGTCCTTCCATTATTCTCTGTCACAATACTCCGGTTGTTTCCATTATAATGTATCTCGTGATCTCTCTTTTTCCGCCTGCATGTTGGTTGGTTTGTTTACATTCTTTTCTGTACTTCCCCTGTGACGAGGTGGAAGCACAGGTGAGTGGGGTACCTAGGAAGGGCATGGTGCCATCTCGGGAGGAGACACAACATCTTGCTCAACAGCCAAAGGATTGTGTGCCAAAGTGTGCTGAAGTGGCTGGTGATGAGGGACCATTTTGACACAAAAACCCTAGACAGGGAGGGTTAAGACAGCACAACATTTTCAAGTGGTTTCACGTGGCTGGCATGTTAAGTCAAAAGCCAAGAATATTGGAATGCTGAATAAAGCAGAGGGATGCACACTGTGCACCTGTACCTGCCAATGAGGGTATGTAGAACTTACTCCTCTGTCATGGCGATTCTTCTTACAGGAATTTACCCCATATAGATACTCAAACATGTAAAAAAAAAATCTATGTCATGGAGGTACTATATTTATTGGCAAAAATGGGAAATTTCTTAGTGTCTGCTAGGTAAATGTATATTCAATGGGAGTTTAATCTCGAAAAGGGAATACCATGGCAAATTAACAAGAGTAAAGATAATCTAAATATGCTGATGTTGGGATGATCTGTCCAGGATAAACTGACAAATGAACAAACACCACCAAAAACATGGTGTCAAATGGTGTATAGCGCATAATCACATTTGTGTTTGAAATGGCCGTATAGTGTGTCTGTGATATGCAATGCACGTCTGGAAGCGAAGGAGAAACCAGCCCCGGCGGTGGCCTGGGGAGGGGAAGTGTGTGAGAGGCAGGCAGAGCTAGAAGGAGATTTCCTTTACGTTGTGTACCCTTTCCATATGCTTACCTATTCCAAATAGAATTTAAATCACAACGCTTTAAATCAGCGATGGTATCGAAATAGAGGGAAAGACTTTGACTTTTAGAATGTCCTTTGCTGTCACTCGGGGCACTCACTGTCTCGCTTGTTCTGGGAATGTATTTCCCCTCAAATAAGACCGAGGTTCCAAGGTCAGGACAGGCAGGAAGTTACCTCAACTGTCTGCTCCTGCCTAGTAATGACTACACCCTCCATGAGGGGAATGACAAAGTCGTTCTCGGACTGGGTGAAGCTTCCGTTTCTCAGTCTGCTCTGGAGCAGGGTCAGTGGCCCTGCACTGACACTTCAGAGGACGCTGGAAGGACACAGAGGACGTGGAAATGCCAGGTCCGGGCACAAGGGCAGGCTTGTGAAGCACAGACGATAATACGAGGCAGCTTGTGCAGCCCTTACATTTCTAGTGGGTGTTGTAGATCACCGCAGGTTAAACTCTCAGTGCACGTCCTCAGTACCCACACAGATGTGTACATTTGGTAACACCTACACAGTGACGGGAGGGTTGGGCATTCGTGTAGCTGAATTGAATCACACGAGTTGTGATGATACCAGAAGTCAATTTACCTACACGTTATTCTCAGAGTGAGTGTCCACTCAGCACTTAAAATTTTACTTGTCAAAACTATGAAGGCCTTTCCTCCCTTGTCTCCTTTCTTGTTTTTATTTCTCACTTATTTTTTACGTATTTGTTATTCTCCAGTCGTAATTCTCACAGGGGCCAAAACAAGCGAGACGTGTCAGCAGCAGCCTCGACTGTGAGCAGGGGAGGGAGCGGGCTGTGTGGGCAGCTGCAGTGTCCCCGACGCCCGTAAAACCAGAGCTAACATACAGAACACTGCCAAGAAACCAGATCTCCAGATAAATGGGAAAGGCAGACCTCCAGGACTTCAGAATACAGAATTTACATCATAATTGCTCATTTAACAAACTTTTATTGGGTTTCTATTATGTGTTAAGCCTTTCTTGAGCCACTAACAGCATGGAAGTCAGTGCGCTAAAGGGTCTTACTAAAGGTGAGTGTTCCAGATGACTGACGCCGCCGTGCCATCACCAGATGTGGGTCTGGGGGGACCATCTCACTGTGCTTGCTGCTTTTGCATTCCACAGCAAGAGGAGAGACTTATGCGAGCCTGCAGTTGAATCCCTCAGCTGTGGGAACAGGCTTCAGAGCCTCTGTTCCCCCATTTCTAGGAAGGGCGATACTGCGCGGCCCACACAGCTGTTTTAGTAATTAAGTAAGACAATGTGTGCCATGTACTAGTTTTAGGACTTAGCACACGGTAGATGCTTATGTCCTCCTGGGTCGTGCAAGACTGTGGGTATTCATCAGAGTCCTCACTCATTAATTAGAAGGAATAACTGAATCCATGTTCATATCATCAGACATGTAGATGGGTACAAAAATCACAGATGCTGTATATTCATAATAGGTATGTCGGTGTTCCGTCTCTGTGCTTAGTTTCGGTTCCTTCCCATTTATGAGCCATATGATCACATTGTCCTTCCCTCGCCTTCATTCTTCTTTTCAGACTTTCTTCTATCTTCATAGGATATCTCAAGGCAAGGCCAGCTGTGCCTACTTTAACACACCAGCACAAGGTAACGTTTGAAGGTTACAATTTGAGTCTTAGGCACAGTAGGAACCAAGGCGGGTCACCACACAGTCAGATTGTGCGTTAGATGAAGGGATGTGTTTTCGGGCAGTTGCTGCAGACAACATGCTGCTGAGAAGGTCGTACCTTTTTGGAACCAATGAAATAGCCTTGAGTAGGGAGAGAGCAGGGAAGACGGGTGGTAAGGAGTCCTAGCTGGTGTTTTCCCTGCTGCCAACTGAAGGGAAGTTTCTCCCAGGCAGATGAGAGGAACTTCACCTCCAGCCTGCACAGTACCTGGTATCCACACAGCTCTGAGGAAGTCTGTCAGGATGAGCACTTTATCTGGACCTCTCCCAGCAACACTTGAAATTTATTTCGCTTCGCCCCTACATTGCCCGCATCCGTCTAATGTCTAGCCGCTCGCTCAACATCTTTCTGAAGTCTTTTCTGGCTAATGGCTTCACTCTGATTTCCCTGAGAAGGTGAAATGTGTGCAGATCTTCTGTTGGAGCATTTCGAGGACACACAATATAGCCAATGTTAAATAAGCTGCAGCAAATAGAAATCCAGGAAGCGCATATCTGTCTACCATGCTCTGCTTCGGGGGGACAGCGGGATGGGGGAGGGAGAGTGCTTGGAAGAATTCCCAGATTCTTGGATGCTGTGAATAAGTGATCCTCAGATGTTTTACTAAATTAAAGGAGTTAAATAATGAAAACTTCCTGCAAATATATTTGAAGAACAACAAAGAGGTTTAAAAATCGTTCTTTAAAAAAGGTTGAGCCTGTTGAATTACATAATTCAAGTCAAGGTCACAAAGAGAAAAGGACAGAAATTCCAAAAGTGCAGCACTTTTTGTTTTGTTTTAATGTTTTTGTTTGCCTTTTTTTTTTCTTTTGTCTTGTGGCTTAAATCAGCCAATTCTTCTCACAGAGCCCCCACTTCCCACTGAGGAGAATCCCACTTAGCCAAGGTCAAACCCATCAAAAAAGGTCAGCCCTGGCACCAACCCCCTGCAAAATTCTTCTGTCAGAATTTCAAGTGTAGATTGGATGACAGAATGTTTCATAATCTACAGATATGAATTAAAATGCAAGTAAAAGAAATGCCTGTTCATCGAGAATCAAAGTTATCTGAAAAGAAAAGCAGCACGTTTTTGCTGAGCCATGAAGTGATAAATGATGCCCAGGCCCTGCCTCGTCCTGAAGGGCTTTATGACTCACCCAAGAATCACATAAATCATGCTTGGCCTGGTCTGTGTGCTATGAATGTTATTAAAGGCATCTGAATGCTTTTTTGAAATTAAGTGGTTCTTTTAGGGCATATTAAATCAACTTAATCAGAAGTCCCCATTTCCCAGTCATTCAGAGAGGGAGGTTCCTACAGGCAGGCAAGCACAGTGAATGGCCTGGCTTTGTGATCACAAAGCCTTTCCCTCACTCTGCCATCCGCCATCCGAACAAGTCCACGCTGATGCCCACCCTCGGTCCAGAGAGCTCCTGCCCTGACCCATCCGTCCTCTATCGAAACACCCCCTTCTAATGCTTTCTCCTGGGTGTGCAGATTTACTATTAAATGCTTGGTCTGATCAGTGCAAAACTTTCTGTGAAAAATATTGGCGGCCTTAATGAAACAAAGTGTTCATTTATGCCCAGTTTCTAAAAAGCCATGTTTTTAGGGTGATTTCATGCTCAGAACCAAAGGCAGATGTCACCTCCTTGGATGGTCAGCTGAGTTTCACATATGTACCTTCTGGTGCACGATCCTCACAGGCCTTCCAGGAACCTCTTCCTGACCAGGCCCGCACAATGTTATATCATCCATCAAGTGCCCTTTCAAAAACACACTTGCTAGAGATTCGCTTTCCCGTCATAATTCCTCTAATTAGGAAAAAGAATTCATGATGCATGAAATCTAAAATAACAGGATTACTTCCTAAGCAATTAAATACTTACCATTTTAATACAAGGATGGGAAGCCTAGCCAAATGCTGTTTTACAAAGAACAATATTATAACAAGGTGGTGTCTTAAATTCTTTGGATGGATACACTTTAGGTGAGTTTTAAAACAAATAGTGCATGTTCACACAGTAGTAACCTTGTCTTTATTTACTTATTTATTTTAACTAAAAGGATCTGGAGTCTCCTCTTACAGATACTGATGCTTTCTGCCTTTAAATGATATCACTATTAATTTGTTCCCCTTTGAACTCTCAGCCTTGTGAAAAGATGTGTCCATGTTCATCTTTGCTTGCCTTGCCAGTGACCCCAAATTACTTGTCAGTACATGCTAACTTTCCTTGAGGGCTTTTAAATTAGTCTTTTCTCTCCTGATTTTTAATTCATATTGACTTGGAAAACCTGGTCAAGTTATCTTAAGGCATCCTGGAAATACTTTGACCCAGTGAGTATGGAAAGACCAGCTGAACTGCAGTCAGACCGATTGCTGCTGACCTTGGTTCTCTAGCTTGTGGGTGTCCGAGGTGAGTAGTTCACTTGGCACAGGATACTGCTCCTCCGGAAATACTATTTTCACATGTTTTCTGGACAAGCTGCAGTAGGACTTTTTGCCAGTAAGGCATAAGGGTTTGTATTTACATGTGTGTCTCTGAACATGAAAAGCAGCCTGCATGGGACCATAATAGGGTGTCACAGTCCTTTACTGGTTTCTCCCTTTTCTCATGTGAAACTCTTCAGAGAGCTTCATCCTAACACTTCCGGGAGAGGTGTTTTCCCTGATTTCCAAACAGACCAAATTAGACACCTGAAAGGAAAGACTTTTTTCCAGCATCACACAAGAAGCCGCCCCCAGGAGGAAGGCTGAAATTGTATGTGTTTAATTCCCAGTTTTCACCTCTTGCTAAGAGAACGTGCTTCCTCCCTGTAGCCAGTAAGTCATACTAACCCAGGGACTGATGTTGCTATTCCAATCTAATCATAAAGGTCACTTCTGGTAATGGGAAAAGGACACATTTGCATATATCACCCACAGCCCATTGTCCTGCGAACAATGCCACGAGCTAAACAAAAGCTTCGGGGTGCAGTGTGACCACTGGGGACTCAGAATGCTTGTCTTCTCAGTGGTTCCGAATATACTGCCCACGCCACAGTATAGATATATGACTGTCAGCTCAAGACAAGTCTATGTTATTCTAGATGCCACAGGAAGAGTGTGTGTATGTGTGTGTGTGTGTGTGTGTATGTGTGTGTGTGATCAAAGCTATTATTTGCTAGGGACGATCATGGCTCTTTCTGTAATTCCTAGGGTTTTTTTGGTAATTCCTAATATTAAAAAGAGGAAGGGAAGTAGAGTGTCTTCTGCTGGCACAAACGTGTGTAAAAAGTGCAAATGTGCATAATGATTATTGTGAACTGCTGGGTAGAGTGGAATTTTGCTCTTTAGCAGCTTATCCCAACTGGCAGAAAGCAGCTCCTGACAAATGAGAAGATACACCCCCAACTTCCACCTCTCTTCTGGGACCGGTAACTAGGGGAAATCGCAGCTTTCCTGGGAAGCGTCGAAGCGCTGACTGCCCTCTTCATCCCTCTTCCTTCCACCTTTCCTCGTTGGGCATCTTTCTGACATCTATTTCCTAGCAGTCTCCAGGCCTTGTGTTGAACTTCGGGCTCAGGGAAGAACTGGATTGGCTGCTAGCACTGGAAACGTTCCTCCATGCACACTTTTTATATGACTTTGGCAGGCACATATAATACCAGCACGCAGAGAGCCTGCTGGCAAGGGAAAATAAAAGCTTAACATAACTGTAATGGCCCTGAGTGGTATTTTACATGTTATGCTTGCTCAAGATTTACGTTAAAATCAACCTTGCAAAAGAGGTTTAAAAAAAAAAAATCTATCAAGCTGCCAGAATTTAAGCAGCTCCTTCTTTACTGTCCAATGACAGTGGATTTTAACAATTTAAATGACCTGTTACAAACACATTTCCCAGCACTCTAAGATCTTTCAGGCTTGGTCTAATTTCACCCCGTAATTTTTATTTTATTGATGTCTGAGTCCTTTGATCTCTGTCTCTCTTCACTCCTGTCCTCTCTTTTCACTCGTACTCTGTGCTTTCTGTCAAAACTTGATTCAAGAGAACTGATACTAGTTAACCCAAAGTCATTGGAATTAATTTTTGAACAGTGGGAACCACTTTTGGGAATACTCTCTCCTCACCCCAAATTTTCCCAGCCATCTCTGCCAGCGCCTAGACTAGTCCCGGTCACTCCTGCCCCCGAGTGCTGAGTTAGCTAGTTGTCACCTTCTCACGCAGACCCCTCCCCAGCTGAGCCCACCCTCGCAGGCCAGGGCTGCCCCCCAGGGGTCCCCGGGGCAGCTCTTTGCACCACTGCCTCCCCCACAGGGCCAACTCCCAACTTCAGGGCCCTCTTCCCGTGGGGAAGAGGAGACACCTCTGTATGTGAATAGCCGATGTTGAGATCTCCCCGAGCCAGCTAATTAAATTACCCAGCAACTTACTTTTTTTTTCAATCACTTCTTGTGAGAGCAATTGTCAGAACTGCTGAAGAAAAATTCTTTCCACTCACAAAGCTGCTTCATGTGGTTTTGAGTATACACACCAGAATGAGGACTGTGTCTCTCATAAGTCAGGTTTTCTCTGCGTTTCTTTTCTTTCTTTTCTCCTCCTCTTCTCCGGCGCCTTCTCCCGGCCCTTCCAGGCGCATTCATCACCGAGAGCGGAGGCCACCTGCCCCGAGAAGGCGCTGAGGCAGCGCAACGAGCGAGCAAGTAATGAGTTTTCGTGCTGACACAGAGCCTCACACGCCCAGTAAGTGATGAAGGGCTCCATGTACGGAGGGAAAATGAAAAAGGGCAGAACTCAATAACCACCTTCAAGGGGCAAGGGGGTTGGCCAGCTGTTTTCCATTCAGGGTGAAGACAGGAGAGAAAGAAATACGCTGAAGGAGTACCGCAGAGAGAGAAGTAAGGCGCTGGGGGTGGAGGCCGCACCCCACGGGGCGTCTCCATCCCAAGGCCCGGCCAAGGTCCCTGTGGGTGCGGGATCCTGTGCAGGGAGGGCCCTGTCCTTCGGCGTAGCTTTGAATTTACAGTGTTTTCTATCTGCTCTAACAGTTTACTAGCAAAAGGTGAAAGTGGCACCCGACAAGGTAAGAGGAACCTGGGCGCCCCCGCCCCCGTCTCTGCAGCTGTAGGCTGCGTCCAGCAGCTGAGCTAGCAGGAAAGCCGACTTACTTTACAGAACTTGTTGCCCGCAGGACTGGGGTTGGGGTTTCCCCTATGACAGAAGATGATTATTCCCTGGGAAGATGGTGGGTTCTGAAAAGAAGCCTTTTGAGGACAGCTCGAAAATGCATTGGCCCCTTAGGCACCATTGGTCTTCTCTGTTGAAGACCTTGCCCAGCCCCCTAGACAGAGTGCCTGGCCTCAGGGCCCGTACGGCTTTTTCCAAGGAATCTGTGAACCCCTGAGCACAACTCTGCACCCTGAGGGTCTCTAGGAACTCCCAGGCAAACGCTAAACTCCCGTGTTACTGTTCCTTGCTCTTAACTGGTCACAGCTGTATGGTCAACTAAACCCAGACCTGCTGTAGTGTGCTTTGCTCCACTGGAGGCGGGGCCGGGGCAGAGAAAGCTGTGCAGCCCGAGAAGCCATCCGCATAAATGGAAAATAGACCTAGGGTATCTGCTAAGGATGGGAAGATTGTTAGGGAGTGAAGACAGTCAGCTGCTAACTGTGGGAAACATTTCTGGGAGCAGAGAGCAGGCGCTGGTGGTCGCACACGTCTGAGCAGCCTCCCTGCCCTCCCCCATCTGGTTATCCAGAATCTTTTCCAAAAGATTGACTTCATCACCTTTACTACCTTGTTAAATAAATAAAAACTCTGTCCCCCAGCCCCTTGCCCATGAGGCAAAATTCAGTCCCCTCCACTGCTGTGGTTCAAGTGCACCCCTCCTAAAGTTCATGTGTTGGACACTTAATCCCTCTGCCTGTAGGTATACACCATAGATTCATGAATGGATTAATGTCCTCTCTCAGAATGGCTTCATTATCACAAGGGTGGCTTTGGTTATAAAAGCCAACGAGCTCTCTCCAGGCTTCTTCTTGCCCTCTGCCATTGTTACGACCCAGTGAGAAGGTCCTCACCAGATCTTGGCACCTTGCTCTTGGACTTCCAAGCCTCCAGACTGTAAAATGTAGTAAAACATCCACCAAGCTTTCTAGAGCCCCACCCACGCCCCGTCCGTCATGGCGCCTCTGAAAGACATGCTCTGGTTTTCCAACATGCTCTAACCAGGGCCGGACTTACATCCACCTTTCAGATTAATGAGCAGGAGCTGTACTCCCAGAACGTCTTTTTCTGTCTCCACGCAAGTGCTGTCTTTCCTTCACCATCACCCCAAGTTACTCCTACTCCCTAAGGCACTCCCCGACCGCCCCACCAATGTCACCCCTTCCCCAGAGCCTTTCTGTCACACACGTAGTAAGGGTGTGACAGGTGCTTTTGAATGAGTGGGTGGCTTTGGCGGGCACAAAGCAGGGAATGTCAAAGCTTCAGTCCTGCTAAGGCCTGCTGGGCTTTGCCGGCTCACAGCCTGCAGCTGACTGGCTCGCTGGCTCGCTTCCAGAGGAAGGCCAGAGCACCATGGAGAGATCTGCACCAATCCGTCCCTCGTAGAGTAGCTGAATGAATGTCGCTACGGAGAGTGAGTTCCAGCCATTAGAAACTATAACCAAGCCTTTAGGGTTATTCCTTTGTGCTAAGAACTAGAGTTCAAAGATATGGACACTCCTTCGCACTCCTGCCACTGAGCTTGGGAGTTGAAAGGAGAAGACAAGAACATGAGCCACCACACAGGAAGGATGCTCGTGTGGGTGCCGTGCAAGGGTGCCAGTTCAGCCTTGAGAAGAGTGGGAACCTGCCAGAGTCTCTTAGCTGGCCACTCAAGGGAACAGCATGAGTCAGTCCACGGCACTGGAGCGGGTGCGGCCACCTGGGTCGGAGGCCTCGTGAGGTGGCAGGTGGGGGGGCGTCACAAGCCTGGGTAACCTTAGGAGTGGCTAACACTGAAAAGACGGGCGGTGCCAGATGTGGGCGAGGGTCTGGCACCACGAGGGCTCACATTGGTGGGGAGAAGGTACAGTGGTGCAATCATTGTAGAGAAGAGTTTGTAAGACTCTTAAAAATTTAAATATAAATTTGAAGACAATGTAGCAATCCCACTTCTAGGCATTAACAAAAGAAATTTCAAACAGATGCTCACAGAGACACAAAGCACAAAAGGTCCCCAGGGCTGGGGACATGGCTCAGTGGTAGGACACTTGCCTGGCACGTGCAGGGTCCTGGGTTGAGTCCGTAGCAACATTTTTCACAATAGCAAAAAACAAACAAACAGGAAATAAGCCAAATGCCCATCAGCTTGTGAATGGATACTAATTGTGATATGTTCTCATGGTGCAGTACTACTCAGCCAAAAAAACTCTGATACACACATTGTGAGTAGATGGCAAAATACTCCATGATACGTGAAAAGAAACCAGATGCAGGGGCTGGGGATTTAGCTCAGTGATTAGAGTGCTTGCCTTGCAAGCACAAGGGCCTGAGTTCGATTCCCGGCACCACCAAAAAAAAAAAAAGAAACCAGATGCAAAAGGCTGCATACTCTGATTCCTTTTATATGAAATTCTTAAGAAGAAGACAAAACTACAGCGATACAGAGCAGATCAGTAGTCTGCAGGGGCAGGAGACGGGATAGAAATCGAAGGAACATGAGCAAATCATTCTCACCCTGAGTATAGGGGTGGAGATTACATAAATATATTTGTCAGAACTCCTTGAAGTATACACGAAACATCAGTGCTTTTTCATGTGTAAATTATACTTCACTAAAACTGACTACGACGACAGAGGGGGAGGAAGACTCGCGTGGCTGTGAAGGGGATGCTCTTTCTGCAGCAGGCGCAGGAGTCTGTGGAAAGCAACGTAAGCAAGGGCGTGACAAGAGACTTGTGCCTTAGAAAGATGATGCGACAGCGGCCCGGACAGCTTGGCGAGGTCCGTGCTGTAGGTGGTCACGTCAGCGCTGCCCCTCAGAGATCTAGAGGAAGTTCGCAGGCGCAGCCTGCCAGACTGAGGGGTGCTCGCCAAGCGCCCTCCAGCCGCTGGCCTTCCGGGGAACACACGTGGTACCTCCCCGCCTCTGAGCATCCGGTGACCAACACATCACGGTGACACATTCATTCATTTTTGTGCCTCTCGTTGCCGGAGAGCATTCCAGGCCGGTGTGCCGTACAGAAGGCTGAGGGCATGATCTGTTTGGATAGTAGGCCAGAAAGCCAGCAGAGGGTCAGGGACACCACTGTCCCCTCCTCCTTCACCTCCTCAGCGTCTCCGAGAAGAGCCGAGTGAGTCTGGCTGCGCACGGGCCTTTGTCTTCAGCAACAGGGTTAGTATGTTCCAGAAGCCCTCCGAGCATTGGGCTGGGCTCTAACCAAAACTCCTACATGTGCGCCCTCACCTGGGCCGGGAAACACCAGCATGGGCCGCATCTGTGTTTCCCTGCGGAATTCCTGCCGATTGCTACATCCGTGCCATAAAGGTACTTACTCGGCTTGGCTTACTTTTCACGTTAAGGACCGCAAGACTTTATGAAAATCGGGGGTATTCAGAGTCACGGCAGTGAACTCGCCTGTCCACTGGGAAGGGTCCGGGCACAGACAGGCAGGCGCCTGCCTCCTCCAGCCGCGATGGCAGACGCGGTAGCCGGGCTCACGGTGCTGGCGGATGGTGTTTTGGGAGCTACATTCACGCAAAAAGTATTTGGCACCTCGTTGAATAAATGTTTAGATCACTGCTTTCCCGTAACTCCCAAGTTGTACAGGCACCCGAGGGGCATTGCTAATTTGTGCTTTTTAAAAATTCAGCAAGAATATACTAAGATTTCTGCATTCTTCATCCTGTTTTTGTAAATAAACAGACTCCCCGGAATTTGCTACCTAGCCCGGTGGGCTTTTCAAAATTGTGGCGCCAAACCCTACTAATCTTTGCAGACTTTATAGTTACAACTTAGATGCAAGCCAGGACTTTGCTCTGGGGGTATCGTACTAAAGAAAGGTCCTTGTCGCTGGGATATTCCTTATTTAAGAAGACTGAGCTATCTACAATCCTTGGAGGTTCTACCTGTCTGGACTCATGGAGGGTATATTGTGTCAATGACTGTTGTGTAGCCAAGTGACTCTGGTAGTCTCTCCAGGGTAGTTCTGTCTTTTCAGGTTATTTTTGTTTGTGCAGGGCTGGAGATTGAAGCCAGGGCCTTGTGTGCAGTAAGCATGAACTGTGTCCCTGAGTTCTACCCCAGCCGAAGCCGGGCATGCCCAGTGTCAGCTGTCGTTTGCAAATTTCTGTCTCTTTTTCCAGGCACAAATTTGTGTCCCCTGAAAGTTTATGTATTGAAAACTTAATCCCCAAATTTCTTTGGAGGTGGAGACTTTGGGAGGACATTAGATGAGGTCACGAAGGTGAAGACCCACGATGGCATTAGTGTATTCATAAGGAAAGGACGGGGACCCAAACTGGCACACTTGCTCGGTCTCAGCCACCCAACAATGTCCCCTACCATGTTATGATACAGGAAGAAAGCACTCACCAGAAGCCACGCAGATGCCAGTGCTGTGATTTTAGACTTCACAGCCTTCAGGACCATGAGCTAATAAACCTCTGTTCTTTATGCATTAGCTGGTCTCAGATATTCTGTTATAGGAACAGAAAAGAGGCTAAGATATGTTAGGGTGTATAATATCATCCCATGACTAGATGAGTAAAAGGAGTTGACTTTCCAGCAGCAAACCTAATAAACATTTTGAAAGTACCAAGGTGCAGACCTCATCTAGCTCCCTCACAAGATGTATTGGAGTTCATCTCCTCTGCCCACCTTCTATAGAGAAACTCCAACATGGTGGCAGAATACTGCTGCTTTCATTGCAGTAGCTCATTCATCCACTCACTAGACATTGGCCGGAGCAGTGATAATGTTATGGTAATCTAAACCTCAGGAACAAAGAGCCCCAAAATCGGTGAGGGCGCCAGCACCCTGAAACTTAGTCCTTGCTTAAGGAGTGGTTCCTGGTGATTAGGGGCCAGGCACCTTGCACTGGGAAGCCCACCATCTCCTAGGGGCTCCTGATTGTCCGCCCTCAATCAGAAGCAGAGCAAGAAAGTTCAGAGGAGCACACAAACCTCCTCAAGGCCTTGCCCAGCACCTCGCTCACACTGTCTCCCGAGGACCAGTCGTGGGAGGACTTTGCGCCTGGCTGCAGCGGAGCCCTCCAAGGTGGCTGCTGTACTGGCAGCTGCCCGCTAGGTGCATGTACATCCCATGGGAGAGGAGAACGGGTTTTGGCGGCACCTGACCATCTCTCACAGTACCAGCTGCTTCATTTATTGCTACATAGTTTTATTCCAAACTGAATTCCAAGCGCCTGAATGCTACCCTGAGTCTGGCACCGTGTTGGCTGCTTGGAAAATGTTACCACAATAGGACACTATTGCCATCTTAGGGGCTGTACGAAGAGGGGAGTTGGCAGCCTCTCTGCTGAGGGAGCAAGATGTCCCTGCAGCTTATGCAACACTCGTGCCACAAGCACGAGCCCAACCTCACTGGTGCTAAACAAGATCCCAGTGTTAACTTCTCCAGACAGGAAATTGTAGATCATCTCTGCTTTCCAGATTATCTACAATGAACATGTTTTACTCTTATAATTAGAGAAAAGTTCTATTTTTTGAGCAAAATTACTACCAAAAATAAGACTAACATCTAACTTTCAAAGAATGTTAAACACTAGGTGTGATGAGCTTATCATTGTGGTCAGCTTGAGCAGGACGCCCAGCTGAACTGAGTTGCTGCGGTTCTGGGTGTAGAGGATCCACCTGAGGACTGTTGCCAACACAAAGTAAAGGAGAACAGGAGCAGATGGCGGCCGGCTCTTTCCCAGAAGCTCTGTTGCAGCTGGTTCTCCCTGAAGGAACTCGGCTGTTGTAGGAGGAGCTCCGGGCCTTGCTGTGGTCGCGGATGGCTGCTGCTCGCTTCAGGGGGAGCTCTGGTCTTGTCTCCGCTGTGAGCGTCATATCCTGGCTCCACTATAGATTTCTTCAGCCCTTTAGTGCAGACACAGACGTACACGGGACAGTGCCACGGGCTCCCAGCCCTTGACTGGATCTTTCGGGTCTCCAGTGCATAGGTAGGTGCTCTACTCTCTTCCTGCATTTGGCATGTGTGTGTGAATGTTGTAATTTGTAAATATCCTGTTTTAAATCTGCTCTCTTGCAAAGTGTTGACTCTAGAAAATTAACGCATACAGAAATTGGCACCCGAGAAGTGGGGTCCTTGCGGTGATGTTGTGATTTAAGGGCCTTTGGAATTAATTTGGAAAGGTTTTGAGAGACCAGCCAAAGAGGCAGCCCTGGAAGGCTCTAAACTTATCATATGGGAGACTCTGGTCAGAGCCTGGCAAACCAGAGTAACTGACAGAAATGCTGCCGGTTAGGATGAGGCCTGGGGGGCCTCTGTTGAGAAGGACTGTGTTGGCTGCTGGATCCCGACCAGCATACGTGTACTTTGGCAGAGGTCGGTCTGCATTTTGCTTGTGTTTGGAGATACTTCCCAGGTGGCAGAAAAATTTCAGTGCGGTCTGATGTTGGGACAGCAGCGTAGTTACTGTTGAGGGATTTTGGCCAGATCTATCTTGGAAATCGAGAGCAGAGAGCCAGCAGGGTGACCTGAAGCGTTTGGCAGAGGGGAGCTGTGGACCACAAGGACGAACAGAGGAGGTTGTGGTTGTGGATGCGAGGAAAAATGACCTAAGACCTTTGACCAGAAGGGAAGAGTCTATTTGGGGTGCGGGAGATCCTTTGGGGTGTTTCTTAGTGTTGCTGTGCACTGTTGTTAAAGTTTATGGAAACAAAGAGTTTTTAAATTTGAAGCCATATTTTTAATATAGATGCACTGTATTGGTGTATTGCACTTTGTAAACAAATTATTTGTTGTTTTAAAACAGGCAAGAGAGACAGGATGGAAGAGTTGTATATTAGTCTATATAGTTGTAATTTTTAGACACCTGTTTGTAATCAGCTTTGAGAGTCCTTTGACTATTTGTTTCTGGTGTGGGAATGGGTGCAAGAAGAATTATATCGTTGACGTAAATCTGAATAGACCAAGATATGTTAACTCTTTCCAAATCTGCCACTGGAGACTATGGTGTAAAGAAATGTGTCTGGTTATCAAGTTGACCAGCGGTAGATTGTGGTGGACTGGTCATTGTGGTCAGCTTGAGCAGGAACGCCCAGCTGGACTGAGTTGGTGCAGTTCTGGGTGTAGAGGATCCACCTGAGGATTGTTGCCCACACAACATAAAGAAGAACGGGAGCGGGGGTTGGCTGTTTCCCCAGAGAAGCTCTGTTGCGGCTCCTTCTTATCACAGGAGGAGCTCGGAGCCTCACTGTCATCGGGGATGGCTGCTGTTTGCTTTGGGTGAGTTCTGGTCTTCATCTCTGCCTCGAGTGTCGTACCCAGCTCCAGTATAGATTTCTTCAGCCTCTTAGTGCAGGCACAGACGTACACAGGACAGTGCCTTGGACACCCAGCCCTTGATTGGATCTTTTGGGTGTCCAGGGCATAGATCAACGTTCTGTACTCTTCCTGCATTCGGGGGGGGGGGTGTGTTTTGTGATCTGTAAATGTCCCGTATTAAATCTGATCTCTCTCACAAACCATTGACTCCAGAAAAGTATCTAATACACTAGGTCTGGCCCCTAAACTCTGCAGCTAGACAGTGCAGCTCTAGAAATCAATGCTTGGATCTTTCAGGGGGCAGCACAGTGACGCTGGTGGCTGCCTGGCAGACAGTGACAGGTCATGCATGCTGGCCTTCCACTGGCATGCTGCCCCTTGTATGTTGGAGGTTTGATAACTGCAGTCCTGTGGGTAATGGGCAGTGGGCATGAGATCAGAGAGAGAGAACAAAGGACCAAGAAACAGAAAGCCAAATCTCTGCAAACTGAGTGTCAGGGCAAGTTAAAGAGACAAGGTGGCTTGGGACATAGAAGAGTAAGTCACTGCTGAACCCCACTCTGCCTAAGCAGAGAGAACCCAAAGGCCACCACTGAACTGAGAGTCTACCCCCGGTTAGCAGCAAGGGTAGCGGCAAACCCCAGATGCTGGAGGACCCGGTTTGGGGCAAATCTTGCCTCAAGCATGAACCCTCTTCCTACAGTTGAGGAGAGATGAAATCTTTGCTATGGCGTAGCAACCTGGCAGAGGAAGTAGACCTCGTTTGGAGGGTCACCCATTCAACAAGTTCCTAATGAGCCTTTTCCATGGTGGACACATGCCAGGCTCTGCAGTCAGAGAACAAGACAATATGTCGTCATGCAACTTGAATTATGTTGGAATTCGCATGCTGCCCTGGAACCTCATTAGGCTGCATTATGATCGCTGTAACGAAAGGAAATCTGAGCTCACAAGGGCTGGGAAACTCCCCGATGTTGTGCGGCAGAGGCAAGGACTATATTCTTTTTTTTTCTCATGCTCCCTTTTGTGTCAGGAAGGTTGTATTTTTCAGTTGGATTTTTGTTTACAATATTTTTATTTTATTATTTTTATTAAAGTTTTTCCAAAATTACACAGACTTATAGACCATGATACATTGTGCCATTTGTATATAACAAGGAATGTAAACAACCACATAAATGCAGTTGCAACTACATAAAGTTGACTGTAGTACATAGTGTACATGTTACTGTTTTAAATTTGGGTTATTAGGTTCCTGTTTTAAAGATATCTTTATTCCTCTGAATCCGCATTCCTCTGCCCCTTTGCCCTCTTCTTCCCTTGAGCCTCTTGCCTAGTGGGTGAGATCTGTCCTCTTGTCTTTTTGTATATAAATCTTTGTCTGTATTTGCCTCACTCAAATGAGGGATACCATCTGGTTTTCAAGCTTGTGAGTCCAGTTTATTTCACTCAAACTTATGTTTTCCAGATCCATCCATTTTCCTATAAATGACTCTGTATTGTCCTTCTTTATAGCTGAGTACTATTCCATTATATATAGATACCACATTTTGTTTATCCAGTTATCTGCTGATGGGTATACAGGCTGCTTCCAGAATTTAGCTATTACGAATTGTGCTGCTATAAACATTGGTATGCATGTATCACTGTAGTATGATGTCTTTAGCTTTTTGGGGAAGATACCTAATAGGGGAATGGCTGGGTCATATGGAATTTCTACTTTCAGGCTTTTGAGAAATCTTCACACTGATTTCCATAATGGTTGTACTAGTTTACATTCCCACCAACAGTGCAGGAGTGTTCCTTTTTCACCACAGCCCCGCCAACATTTGTTATTGTTTAATTTCCTAAAGATTGCCCTGCTTCTAGGGCAAGATGGAATCTTAGTGTTGTTTTAATTTGCATTTCTCTAATAACCATAGATGTTGAATTTTTTTTCACATATTTGTTGACCATATATATTTTTCCCACTGTGTCTGTTTATTTCTCTAGCCCGTTTCTTGACTGGGTCATTAATTTTAGGTGGCTTAATTTTTTTTGAGTTTTTTGTATATTCTAGATATCAGTGCTCTGCCTGAGGAGTAGCTGGCAAAAAAATTTTTCCCATTCTGTAGGTTTTTCTTCGCTCTACTAATTGACTCTATTGCTGTACAGAAGCTCTTTAGTCTAATATAATTCCATCTGTTGATTCTCGTTGCTATTTCCTGTGCAGTTGTGGTTCTATTTAGAAAGTCCCCTCCTACCCCTATGTCTTCCAGTGTTTTATCTATTTTATCTTCCAGAAGGTTTCATGTTTCTGTTCTAATGTTTAGGTCTTTGATCCATTTTGATTTTAATTTAGTATATGGTGAGAGATACGGGTCCAGTTTCATTCTTCTACAAACGGATAGCCAGTTTTCCCAACACCGTATGTTGAATAGGCTAGTTTTCCTCCAATGTATGCTTTGGGATCCTTTGTCAAAGATCATGTGTTTGACCGTGTCTGGGGAGGTTTCTGTGTCCTCGATTCTGTTCCATTGGTCCATGTATATGTTTTTGTTCCAGTACCATGCCGTTTTTATTACTATTGCTTTGTAGTATTGCTTGACGTTTGGTAGTGCTATGCCACCTGCTCTGGTCTTATTGCTCAGTATTGCTTTCACTGTTCAGGGTTTCTTCTGGTTCCATACAAATTTTAGGATTGTTTTCTCTAGATCTGTAAAGTATGCTGTTGGTATTTTGATTGGGACCCCTTTGAATCTCTGTAACAGTTTTGGAAGTGTGGCCGTTTTAACAATATTGGTTCTGCCTGGCCAGGAACAAGGAACATCTTTCCATTTTCTGATGTCCTCTTCAGTCTCTTTTTTCAGAGTGCTATAATTTTATTTATAGAGGTCTTTCACATCTTTATGTTAATTCCTAAGTATTTGATTTTTCTTGAAGCAAACATGAATGGTATTGTTTTCATAATGTCCTTCTCATCCTGTTCATTGTTGGTATACAAAACTGCTAATGACTTTTGAGTGTTGATCTTCTATCCTGCTACTTTGCTGAAGTTGGTTATTTATTCTAGGAGCTTTTTGATGGCGTTCTTTGGGTCTTCCTATAGAGCATCATGTCATCTGTGAATAGTGATCATTTGAGTTCTTCCTTTCCTATATATATTCCTTTCATTTCTTCTTCTTGCCTAATTGCTCTGGCTAATATTTCCAGTACCATGTGGAATAGCAGAGGTGACAGTGGACATCCTTGTCTTGCTCCTGATTTTAGAGGGAATGCTTTCAGCTTCCCCCATTTGTATGATGCTGGTTGTTGGTCTGTCATAGATAGTCTTTATCATATTCAGGTATGGTCCTTCTATGCCTGTTTCTTCAGGGTTTTTATCAGGGATGTGTAAGTTGGATTTTATTTTTAGGGGCTCCAGGGATCGAATTTAGGACCTTGCACTTGCTAGGCGAATGCTGTACCACTGAGCTAAATCTCCAGCCCCTTTAAGTTGGCTTTTTGTCCCACTTGAGTTTCGCCCATGAGCCGTCGTAAGCCAACATTCCATTTGAGAAAGAAAAACACAATGTAGGACTGTGTCTAGTAAATAGGGCTGCTCAGAGGTACCAGGTATCATTTCATCGGCACCAAAAGATCATTTTTTTGGCATGTGATTTTTAAGTGTCAAATGTCATGAACAAAGAATGAGTGAAGCTGATTTTCTGAAAGTGAATTCAGTAAAGTCTTCACTCACAATCCTGATCAGGGGCCTGCTCCCTCCACCTCAATCTCCCTGGGACAGCAATTGTGTCTCCTCCTTATTGCTTCTTTGGCACCTGCCACACTGCCCAGCAAACAGTAGGTGCCGATGAATGTTGATAAAGGTGCAGGTCATGGACGAGTTCATCGGTTCTTCAGCATTTCTCCTCACGAGCCTCTGTCTTCCTTTCCTACTCCTTCTCCTCTATCAGTCTCATGGAATAGTCTGGCATATTTTTACTGGGACATTTCTTTCTTCCCCATTTCCTTGATCGAACAGTGCTGCACTTAGTGGGCAGGACCAGATTTAGGGAGTCTTTCTGACAGAGAAACGTATATCTGCGCTATCTGACTCATGAGCAAAACCCTGTGTTATGCGAAATTGTGTAATTGGAGTTGATTTTCGAATGTATTTCACTTCCTGTGAAAGACTCCTATGACGAGTGTTCCTTTTCATAGTTGGGACTCAACACAGCCTCAAAACACCCTCAAAACAAGTGACGTTTTTTATTTTTATTTATTTATTTTATTTTATTTTATTTTAATTTTTTTTTGGTGCCAGGGATTGAACTCAGGACCTTGTGCTTATAAGGCAAGCGCTCTAACCACTGCGCGAAACCCCCAGCCCCAGGAAAGTTTTACACAATCAAATAACACGTGAGTTTCAGAGATTTCCCAGCACTGCCTCTCTTCTCGCCTAATGAGAGGCCCAGGACCGAGTGCCGTGTGTCAGACAGCCGCGTTTCCAGAGTGGCTCAGGTTCTCTCTGACAGACTCTGTCATGTAGCTGTCAGTGACAGGTTTGTTAAAGAAGTTAAACGGCGACTTTCCATGCTTCCGTGGCATTTGGAAGTTGACAGTGAATTTCTAGTTTATTTTCCATATAAAACATTTATCTGGTTTTTATGAACCGTGGACCTCATTTTCTTTCGGGTTGGCCTCTTTGGGAATTAGCAAACTGACAGTGATTTTGCATAGAGCCTCTCCACCTGTCACGGCCTTGCCTTTGTAAGGGAACCTAACATGTCCTCAAATCACCGGGCCCTTTTCACCTCTGTGATTGTCTGCAAGCAGGAAGCAGTGTCCTGTAGTTAGCAAATATCTATCAGAAATGTACCATGTGAAGAAGGGCAGCAGACTGGATAGGAAAGAAGTTACTAGAGAGACGCTGCCCTCCTCATCGAGATAGAAATGGTAAAAATGGTGAGCAACGTGCAGTGAAAGTGATAATGTTTGTGCCCACAAGTTTGTGAAGGAAAAGGACAGTGTGACCTGGGTGACTGGGGAGGAAAGGGTTGGATGTAACTGCACTCGGAGCAGCTGCAAGGTCATAGCGACAGGCAAGGACTGATGATTAGATCAATTTGCCGTCATTTAAAATTAGAATGATGGTTTTATAAATCAGCAAAAACAAAGTAATGTATCATTAGTGAATTTTGTGCAATGAATCAGCAGTCTCCATCAAACCATAAATTCCATAATGTAACTTTAGTTCATACCCTTCATGAGTTCCCCGGATTCAGCCCTCTTATCTTGATTCCAATCTCAGCATTATTTCCAAAGAGGACTCAAGTGATTCCAAGCAGTTCCCACCTTGGAACGAGGCCAGCTGGGGTCAGCTCTGGATCCCGTTGGCCAGACAAACCATGCGAGACTTGGCTTCCTGAAGTTTAAAATGAAGATAATAACCCTTATGGAGACAGACTGTTCACAAGATTAAATAACGTGACGTGTGTAGGGTCTTTAGCATAGAGCCTGGCATGTGGAAAGTGCTCAAATAAATGACTCTCATTACTGTATGGTTTGATTCCTCTGGTTTAGCAAGCACAGAGTGACAGGCAGATGTTTCTTCGAGTGGGGGCATGTGGCAGGAACATAATAAATGTTTACTAAATGACTGAATTAATTAAACAAAGGCCCTTTCACTTTGTTTAAAAGCTACCATCTATGAAATCTATATGGCATTCGTTTTATAGTCCACTCTAAAATGATCTTTATTATTTGGAGGGAAATTTGTAACAGAAAATGCTCTTATCTATTTGACCTCAGAGATAATAAGCGAATCGTTATGGTCCTTTACCAAAAACTGACAAAGAACTCCTAGTGGGGCCTGCTATAAATATGAGACGCTAAAATGCAAGCAAGGAAATGCAAGAACTACTGAACCTAGGTGCTGGGGATTTAGCTCAAGTGGTAGAGTGCTTGTCTAGTAAGTGCGAGGCCCTGAGTTCGAGCCCCAGCGCACCCTCCAAAAAAAGAACTGCTGTATCTGGATACAATACACAGCACTTGCTGGATTCAAACTTGAAGAATTAGAAGTTATTGCTTTTTCCACCAATGAGGGTTTCTCGTCCTCTACCCCATGTTGGAAGGCAGCCGGGTAAAGCTTTAGAAATGGAAACATGCACTTGTTTAAAATAAGTCTGCTTTCTTAGAAAGAAAGATCCATCACCTAACAGAAAACAATTGCCCAACTCCTCCTTCCCAAAAAAGGACTTTTGAAATGGTAAGTTTAATATATGAATGTTTTAATTTTAAAGAGACATTTCAACTTGTTGGCACACATTAGGAAGAAAACTATCTGGAAAGATGTCAACATTGAAGCAGGAAGGTCAAAGGATAAACAGATTATAATGCAGCGCAGTACATTAGCGCATCTGGGAGCTGCGGGGAGAAAACACACTTGCAGTCACCTGACAGGACGAGTTTCTAAGCACTCTGGACACCACATGGATTAAATTAACTTCATGGTTGAAGGATATCCTGTTTTCTGAAGCTATCATGCTTCGAACAACTTTGTAGTATCCCCTGCAAGTAAAATATAACCGGTACCAACTCATTTCTATTTTTGGAACTTTGCCTCCAATGTTCTCAGCTTCTCTGATGTCCCAAGAGCACATAATCCACTTTTGGCTGCAAAGCTTTGGTAAAAGTTGGTAGTCAGCAAGAAAAATGAGGGAGTTCGGCCTTCTGTCTCTTTTGTTGAAAGGAAGAGTGGGAAGGCAAACTAACCACATTGTTAAAAAAAAAAGGGGGGGGGCATAATTGCCTGGCTCCTCACAAGGAGCAGGCTCTGCTCTGCAAACGTATTTTCGCAACTTCTTGTTATGCTTTGATTTCTCCTCTGCCTATTTGCAGCACAGAAATTTTCAAGATGGCCAAAGGCACATATTCTCCCGTATGATTAGAAAGGAAAAAGTGAGGGACTGACGCTATTCATGCAGTGTTAGTGTGGCTCTTGGGGCGAGGGGGGGGGGGGTTCCTGGAAAACTGAAAAGGTTCTGGACTTAATTCTGTACAAAACAGGGTACGAGTGTGTAGTGGGGAACGAGTGGGAACTCGCCAAGTGGGAGAATCCCCTTCTCATCAGGCCACTTCACTGAGGGCTGCACTCCTGGTCGTGGTAGCTACCCAAGAGCAGGTTAAAACAGAAGCATTTTAAACCCCTCTGTGAACGGGCTCAAAAAGATGCAGTCTTTATATATATGTGTGCACGTGCTGAAATGCACAACTTTAAGGAGTATAGTTAGAATTTATGTCTTAAGTCTGGAAAAACCGACCAACAAAAATGGTATTTCTACCCCAGCAAACCTTTATAATGACGGTAGAACAACCTTGCTGGGTCCCAGAGGCTACCTGGAAAACTACTGAAATGATTATAGAAATATTTTTCCATTTGGGTAAATTGTAGGAGCAAAGACTTAATACTGAGTTGGCAACAGAATCTGTCCTTTCTGGTTATTCTGTTGACCTACAAGATAAATTATTTCTATTCTTCGTTTTAAAATAGTCTTACAGGGGCTGGGGATTTAGCTCAGTGATTAGAGAGCTTGCCTTGCAAGCACAAGGGCCTGAGTTCAAACTCCGGCACCACAAAAAAAAAAAAAAATAGTCTTACAATTAAAAACAGAAAAAAAAAAAAACCCAGAGGTATTTCTCTGGTTCCTGTTGAAAGAAATGTAAGTTGTTATTAGCAGATTTAAAGTTATTATATTTAAAGGCTACCTAAGCTTATTTATATGATTCTATTTAAGTACCTAATATCAATGGTAGAAAATGGCAGACAAACAAAGTAACCTGCTCCAACCAAGCTTGTGCTTAACTTGTCAGACTGAGATAGTTTACTCCCTGATTAATATAATTATCAACCTCAATGAGCTTTGATAAATAAGACTGTTTAATTAAATTACTACTGCGTTATCTAGCAGTGAAGCTATTTAAGTCATGAAACTATTTTTATGGAGTCTACAAAAATGTTACAAGCCCGATCTCAGGACAGTATTTTAATCAGTTATGAAAGGCAAAAATTGTACTTAAGAGATCATTCAAATTCACCAGTGCAAAACGTAGTCAAATCCGGACTCTGCTGTCCGCCAGCATCGTTATACAAAGTCTCTAATGCTTCAGTTTCCTTTAAAATGTGTGGAGTCATAGTAATGACCGCACAAGGTTTTCGCAACAATGAAACGTGTTGTGCATCAGATGCTCCGTACAATACCACATATTGTTAATGTCAATAAACGTCAGCTGTCGCTACCAGTTAGACTCACAGCTTTGGCGAAAGGCAGTTGAGCACTAATTTGTCAAACATTTATAAGTAGCTAATAAAAATCTTCAAATCCCCAAATCCTATTAGGTGTAGTCCTACCTATCAAAGAAAACCATCTTCTCTCTTCTGATACACGTACCTATGTCTTTATGGTATTTTCTGTGCCGACATGCAGAGGAGATATACAACTCTAGCAAATATGAAAACCCAAGCAAAAGGGAAACGTTGTCTGATTGTTTTAAATCCCAGACTCCTCATGCCAGGCCCTGAGCCAGGTGTGAGGTGTAGGTGAGTGTTGGTTTTCAACACCTCGGCGGTGGGTGTGTCTGGCTGTCTGTGCTGTATAAACTACAGTAGGTATTACAGGTCTGAGAGGGTTGAATGTCTAGACGAATGTCCCACCCTGCAGCTTCTAAGTGAAAACAAAACCATCCCGCTCCATGAGCGGCACTGCTAATCAAGGCCAGTGCCCTGGGCCTGGGCCCTGTCAGTCCGGTAAGACGGAGGGAAGACAGCGAAGAGGAGAAACAGGTGCCCATCAGCACCACAGAGCTAGAGGCGATTCCTGCCCTGCCGCTCTTCACTAAGGTACCAGGTTTCTGGTGGAGTGTGAGGTCCTGGGTTCAATCCCTAGCACCACCAAGAAACAAACAAAGACCAGAGGCTCCCCAGCTGGATGGAACATCCTCCAGCTGGGGAGACCCTGCTCCCCCGCCTGACCTGCACCCGGGGACAGGTGGGTGCCCTGACCTCAGGGGGGACCTCATGCTTCTCTACTGCTGCCAGGCGCTGCGCTGTGTACACTTCTGGAGACATGACAAGAATGCCCAGGAGAAACCCTCACTACAAATACTGACCACCGTTCACTGCATCTCTGGGCTGATGTAGACACATGCGGTAAGGGCCAAGCAGGCACTGGCCTGACCTGAAGTCCTGCAACAGCGGGCAGCTTATTGCCGTGATGCCCGCTGCAGCTCCAGGGCTGAGGAACGATCACGCCTCAGAGCTCCCATCCGGCCCAGGCCCCCCCGGCCCCTGAGCCAGACTCAGCCGGCCAGCGACAGACACAACAGCGCTCTGGGCCCTGTTCTAACATTGCATCCTCTCGGGAGGGCCTAGGGCAGCTGAGCTGGCAGAAGTCGGAAACGGCATTCAGACTTACTGCCGGTGAGACGAGGCACTCACGGGGTTTCAAAAAGACAAGTTGGTGCATGACTTCGATCTTTATCAAGCTAAGTAAAAAGTGTAACGGAAAATACAAACTGGACAGTTTTGTGTGTATTGTGGGTGAATGCAGGAGAGAGAAGAGGAGAAAAAAAAGGAGGGAGAGAGCTAAAGACTATCATCAGCGAAGAATTACTTTTAAATACCTATCTGTAAATCAGATGCAGCAGCAAGAGACTGTAACCCTACCTACTTGGGAGTCTGAGGCCGGAGGATGTGAGTCTGAGACTTGCCTGAGCAACAGAGTGCCCTCCTCAGCCAAAATAATACTAATAAGTCATTTGCCTTCATGTACACAAATAACCAATTAGAAAACATAATGAGAATGAAAACCACCTTCACATAGAAAAACAGAAAGATAAAAGAAGAAAATACCTAAAATAAAGAATGCTCATCCCAGCCTTGTGGAACCCTTCTCGGTTGAGATAAGAGAGTTCGCAAGAGGACCTGAGAATCTCTCTGCTAGATTGCCAGATGCCACCCTGTGCATTTAAGGGACAGGTGGCTTTTGAGGCTGCCCAGCTCCCACCACTGCCTGCCTCCACCCACCACTCAGAAAGGAGCTCCTGGGCCTGAGTACACCGGGCAGCTCAGGCCATACACAGGTTCAGAGAATGCCAGCCCCACGCTTTCTAACTGTGGCAGCGAACTTTAACATTGCTGACCCCTCTGGGCGCAGAGACAACGGTATTAAAACGCAAGCCTGCGCCCGGGGCCATAGCTGCCAGGGAAGTCGCCTGCTCTCTGGCCACAGGTTTCACCACTCTGGTGACCTGCATACTGGCTGGTGGGAACAGGGTGGGGAAGATCCAAAGCCACTTGGGTTTTATGGTGGTAGTTCTGATTTCCTGCCTGACCACCAGAAAGGTTCTCTGCCTCAGTTAACTGCGGGCTACCAGAGCTTTGAGTCACAGCTAATTTTACAGGATTTGGTCAGGAAAAGAGCTGATCTTGCCTCTGAAATCTATCTACAGATGCTACAGTCTTAGAGTATCTGAGGTGGACTTTTTTTTTTGTCATTTCAGTAGACAGCATTCATGAAACTCTGTGACCACCACCGTGTGATCGCTGACATTTCAGGTTGTGGAACTGGTAACTTTCTTTCAATTGGGACTCTTTAATAGGTTTGCATTTTAAATTGAAATATAACATGTGCTAATTTGACTATTGCGGGTGTTTTGCCTACATCCTCATTCTGCATTTTGAATTTTCCCCTTGACACAATTTAAATGGGAGGGTGTCAAGTAAAGGCACAGTTCTCTTTTTCAGTTATTATAATGATCCCCAGGGAGTGCACCGCAGCTATCCGCCTGGGCAGCTGTTGGAGGCCCGGAGCTGAAATAAGTGGGCAAGAAACAATTCAGCAGCTCTTGCCGGGCTGTGTCTTAGCAATGTGAGCGTGCAGGTCAGTGTGGACTGAAAGCTGGGCCCTCGGAGGCACCCACACAGGCGTGTGCTTCTACAGGGCTCCTGGAGTCTGCCGTCCCTGGATAAGCAAGTTGGGGCTTTCCCACAGCCGGGGCGCTTGGGTCTTGCAAAGCCTTCTCTTGCTCGCTCCTGGCTCCCAAAACGAGTGTTTCCCCCGGGACATTGCCCAGGCCCAGGCACCTTAAGCCTTGCTGGCACCTACACCGCCCACATGCACGGCTGCACGGCACGGGAAAGCCTAGCAAAGGAAGCTCCAGAGCCACACAGTAATGGCGGGGGACTGCAGCAGCCCATGACCCCCACCCAGGCCCAAACCCAGGAGAGTGCGGCGAGCTAGCAGGGGTGGTGGGGCGAAGGACCCGGACGAAGCAAGGCACCGCGAAGGCTGGGCCGGCAGACGGGAGCCGCCTCGCCTCGGCCAGAACCCGGGAGCCGCAGGTGCCTTCGGGTCAAACCGGGCGATTCCCTCCTCTTCTGGGGGCCGCCCCTACCTGCCAAGCCCCTCAAAGCCTTTACTTTAGTAGCTTGAGTGCCTGGGGAGGAGGAATAGAGACAGAGTCCCCTCGCGGCAGGGAGAGTCCTGGGGGCACTGGAGCGGCTGCGGTGCAGGCGACCCCCGCCAGGGGACGAAGCTTCCGCCCGGTTCTCTCTGGGGCCGACTCCGCGGGGCGGCAGAGAGGCGCAGCGTACGGTTTCCAGGTTGGGCGGTGGAACACAAAGAACGACTTTGCTCAGGGGGAGCCTCCTGACACCGACCCCAAAGGATCCCGACCTCCACAGGCCTGAGTGGCAGGAGGCTGGATTTTTGGTTGAGCTGCAATTAAGGAGAGATAATTAAGCACGGAGTCGCGCAGCTTATTAATATTTATAGCCCGGAGCGACCTGTCCTTCGCTCCCGGAGGCGGATCTGCAGGCCCAGGCTCCGGGCGAGGTCTCCGGGGTGGGGGCTTCGCAATGAGTGGGGAGGAGAAAGCTGGAAGGGTGACAGGGCAGAGTCCCTGCATTTCTCCGATTATGAATTATGCACGGTGGCAGTCGGCCCCGGGATGGGGACGTCGCCAGCCGTGCCGCCCGAGCTCTTTGGAAACCCCGGGACTGTATCTTTATTAATAACCCGACGTGGCCTTTCTGAAATAGGTGTCCAGCTCCGGGCACAGACAGCGCCCCGAGGAAATGGTCAGGGCCGAGAGGCCGCGGTGGATGCGCCCCGGCTTCGGTGCAGGATCCAACTTTCTCTGTCCGAGACCCTAGACAGGGTCTCAGGGCGTCGGGCGGGTGACCGGGTTCTGAGCACCCGCGCCGAGTCCCGGCTGGGGCGAGGTGGGGGGCGGGAGGCTGCGAGGGCCCGGCCCGCTGCGCGCTCTGTTTTCCGCTCGGGGAGCCGCCTGCCCAGCATTCGCACCGGGCGCTCCGTGGATCCGCCGGCCGACGGCAGGGCGGGGAGCGGCGGGAGCCCGGGTCTGCCCCCCACCGCGAGCGCCTCGGGGCCTGCGGGCTGCAGCAGCGCTCTGCGCAGATCGATGCTCCGTAATAAATGCGGGGTTCCACCGGGGGCGCCCCGCCGTTCCCATGGCAACAGGCGGCGCAGTAGCCGGGGAGCCGGGCTTGCGGGGGACGCGCGGGCATGGAGCTCTTCCTCTTGGCGGCCGTGGCTGGCAACCTCTTCCTCCTCCTCCTCCTCCTCCTCCAGGGCTTCTTTGTCCACGCTGGCTCTGGGCCTCTGGGCGTCCCCGAATTGTTAACTGAAAAACTAGGAATCTTTCGTGACAAGGAGTGTTTCGGATGGAGCCGCGCTGCACAAAGGAAGGGGCCGGCCCCTCCCGTGGGCGCCACCACACCTCTGCCGCGCCCAGGCCGACCTGCGGCCCCGCGCTGTTTCCGTGGATCAGCTCGTCCCGGCCGCTCACCGACCCCAAGAAACGCCGAGGAAGGTTCCCTGTGCAAAAGGGGGATCCGCAGGGTTTAATTACGGTGGTTGTGGCTTACAGAATAAAGGCATATTAACAAAGGGACACATGGCATTGTAAGCCAGTTTTCTTTACACATCTATAAACACACACACCTGAAAAGAAAACGTTTCGGCAGGCACAGAATGAAACGGTCGGATATAGAGAACGTGTGTGTGGCTCGGGTCTGGTGGAGTTAGGCAGGAGGGAATCCTGGCGTTAGATCATTCACAGTGACTGTTACGCTCATGCCAAAAATCTGTAGTGTTCATTTACTTCCTTGTCATTTCCGTGGGTACAGCCCCTTTTTTAAATGTTACCCCGCGTGAAATACAATGTAAACCATCTGAACTGTTGTGTCAAGGGATAGAAGGGTAATCTATTCAGTGCCAATGCCCAGTGGACAGAAAGTCTCCTTTCCGGCTAGTTTGCACCTATTGTCATTGCCTATTTCTGTTGCTTGAAATAGAATGCACGCTGATGTTTTAATGTTCTGTTTCTTGGCCTCCCTTCAGTGTCTTGGGTAACTGGTACATTATCATTTTCCTTCTTGTCCCATCTATTTTTTAAAATAAGCTTGTTAAACTTTTAGAATAGTTTTAGACTTGTAGAAAAATTGCAAAGAGTTCTACACCCCGTCCCATTTTACCTCTTAACATTATTAATGTTAGCTATGATTCACTGCATTAGTGTGATACATTTGTCACAACTAATGAGCTAATATTAATACATTATTGTTAATAAACTTCATATTTCTTTTGGAGTTCATTCATTTTTCACTTGCTTTCTTCTGTTTTTGGATTCCATCTAGGATATCTCATTACATTTACTCCTCATGTCTCCCTAGACACCCCAGGACAGTTTCTCAAATGCTCCTTGTTTTTTATTGCCTTGAGAGTCATGATTATTTTCATTTTTAATTGAGGCATTATTTACATATAATGAAATGCAAAGATTTCAAGTTACAATTGTATGAGTTTTGGCCACTGCACACACCTAATATAATCCACTTTCGCATTGAAAACAAATCTCATTTTTAAAATATTGTCACAAAAACCCAGATGTATTTGCACAGTTTTCCAGCATATATACACATTCTATGAAACAATTTCTCATGACCTTTCAATTACAACTTCGTATTTAAAAGCGATCAATTCTGAAAGTTGCCAAAGAGTTATTAGCCTGATGTTGACTTAATGAGTTGTTCATCATTTATTTTGAATAATCTTTTAGACACAATGTAGGCTACTGACTTGTCAATTCTAGAACATGTTCTCCTCTGTATAGACCATAGTTCAGAGCAACTCAAGAAACCAGACAAAAGAAGAGGATGATTTGGCCTGGGAAACTGATGTGTCCAGGCAATTTTAACAGCAGCTTCTTTGGCTTTTAGTTCTTGATATTGAAGCAATAATTAATATGTTCATTTGTGCATAGCTCTTGGGAGAATTGTTTTTAAGTACCATATTGGTAATTTTGGTCTGCCTAATTGTAAAAAATTATCCCACATTTTCTTAAATCCTTGAGAATTAGACACACAGTATAACTCCCAGAGATATATTTTTAAGCGGTGTTAAAGTCAGAGCTGGTACACTACTGTGGGCCTCAACACTACTGTGAACGTTGATGCTACATTCTAGAGCCCGAGGCAGACACATTTAAACAGATGAATAAAGTACTATGTTAATACAAATCTAATCTCCTCTTCATTTCTGTGGTGGTTCACATTAGCAGGCTCAATAGATCCACTTTTCTGGTTGGTAATACATAATAGAGGCCATCAGAGAGAAAAGGTAAAATTAAAGCTGTATTTTTCACTACTCCGGCACAAGTGTTTCTAAGAAACTCATGAAGGGGGCTAGGGATTTAGCTCAGTGGTAGAGCACTTGCCCAGCTAGCTAGCACAAGGCCCTGAGTTCGATCCCCAGGAGGCCCCCCAAAGAAAGACTCACATAAGCCTGTCCAGTGAAGGGGAGACTGTCTGGCCAGCTTCATTAGAAACTGGCCAAGTCAGAAGATGTTTCTGTCAGTGATTCTAGAAGCTAGCTGCTGTCTTTTAAAACTGTTTCCTCCCATAGCCTCTTAGAGTCAGGCCATATTCAAGCCAACATGATTCTGGCCCACATTATACTTAGCTTTCCCAACCCACAAATAAGAAGTAAGCCAACTAAGATAAAAGCGGAGTGGGTAGCAGCGAGCAAATGACTTTCATTCTTTTCATTCATGCCATGACAAAAGAAGGCTTAAAAATCTGTGTAATTTAGCATTATTTTCCACCCATTCAAAAAAAAGGAAAAAAAAAAACCCTCAATTCCTACATAAATCAAGTAATATAAGCAAATATCTTCCAGAATTCTAATTTGGGAGAAGCGAAAATAAAATTTTGAGTAGTAATTCCTTTTTAATGAAGTCTAACTTTATGGGAAGAAAAGACATACTGTTGAACATCTTAGCATTTGTGATATTTGAAGGCACTTGCCTGAACTGCGCCATCACCACCGAGAGCATAAACAAATGCTGGCTCTCTGCACGCTTAGGTATCGCGTCTCGGTAGCTGTTGCTCACCAGCTACCCGCTGAGTTCAGCTGAGTAGAGCACGACACATACTTAGTCAAATGTGCACCAACTCAGGCAGTCGTGACAAACAAATGTGGGCTCTGAACTTACACAAACAGCTTCATACCTGGTGCCACCGCCAGCTTAGGGGGAACTTAAGGATGTCATTTAACTCCTCTGGGCTCCAGTGCTTTCAACTGTCAAACAGGAATAAAAAAGGCTAACTTTATAAAATTTAATTTTATAAACTTGTCGTGAGGACTAAGTCAGATATTTACCTAACATGCAACTAAGAAGCATATATCCCTCGGCAATAACTATTATTTCTGGCTTTATTGTTTCTTGTTCTAAAACACGTACTATAGCCAGATAGTAATTACATGCTAGGACTTCAGTAACAGAAAAACAGGCAGGTTACTGCTTGGAATCTAAAAATTGAGTCTCTAGATTTGAGTCCATGTGATCTGTTCATTTTCAGTTAGCTCTAAATTTTGGCCTTTTTTTTTTTTTTTTCTGGTGCTGGAGATTGAACTCAGGGCCTTGTGCTTACGCAAGCACTCTAACCACTGAGCTAAACTCCCAGTCCCAGTTTTGGCCTTTAATGCTCACAACGTTGTGCTAAATGCTGCTGATTTTGCTGTGTTCTTGTTTGCTATGGCAAACAGCATACGAACAAAAAGAGACTGCAACTCCTAGGAAACGTGCCTCCCCAATGCCTCAGGTAGAGAAGCTGTGCAATGGCACCCAGGTCCTGGCAAGATTCCCCCAGCAACACAGAACACAAGATCAACTACAAATTATCTTCCATTTCTTCAGTAGATGTGAATTAGTATTGCCCATGTGGCAGACAGTGTTTGGGGCTAGCCATTCATGGCTAAAACACAGTCCCCGCCCTCAAGGAGTTTACAGTGCATCGGGAGGAACTGCGAGAGTAACCGGGTGGTTTGTGCACACAGGACAAGATGCAGTGCAAACACGTAGGGCATCCAGCCCAGCCAGAGGGGTACAGCCGGGCCTAAGGGCCTCCTGGGGAGGCTGCCTAATGCAGGTGTTGAAGACCCACAAACCTGATGCAGCTGAGAAATAGGCGAGTCTGAGCTGAGACGGGGCTGTGGGTGGGGAGAAGGGATTCTGTTCCTGAGGCAAAAGAGACAAGTCCTAGTCGTCAACTACAGGGAGTCAGGGGAAGGAAAGGGTGAAGGAAGGCCCTGGGTCTCCAGTGGGGGACTGGATGAATGGTGGCACTCTCTCTGAGGGAAATCCTGGAGAAAGAGCAGGTTTGTAGAGGAAGGTGTTTTGTGTGATCTCAGACACCAAGTTTGGGCTGGCCGGGGGACACACCAGTGTGGGTGTCTAGTTTCTAGATGGGTACAAGGTTATAAAGGTGGGAGAGACTGTAACATTCGTGTGCTGGCCACTAGGAAGCCACCCCTGTGGCTGTATGAAAAGAGAGGTAAGGTACTCACAGAAGTGGCAGAGCAGACATGTTCATTGGTGTCCACGGAGGTCTTATGCAATCACCAGCTCTAGAAGGTGTGACACCCAATCCAAAGGAAAGCGCCAAGAATGTTGTATGAAGTCAGGCTGTCTCCTGGGGATAATCCCTACAGGCTACGAAGAGAGAAGGCATCACTCTAGGAAAATAGGGGTATAGGGAGATATCCGAGTTGGAAACATGATTAAAGTCCACTATAAGGTTTTCTAGGATATCCTATATGATCATTTCTATCACTTTAACCTTACCAAGTCAGAATAATTTGCTAGATTTATGGTTTTGGTCAGTGGGAAAGTTTAAAGGGAAAACAGCATTCATTCCACAGAAAGATATTTTAGAGTCAAATTTAACACCCATCCCAAAATAAGGTGGTCACAGGACTATAGTCAGTTTCCTCATCTAGCTTACAGTATTTAACCGCTATGAAGTTTCTTGAGGACTTTCAAGACATCTTCCTTGAGTGAACAGAGAACTCCAGGGTCAGCAGCCTCATTTCATCCACAACAGTTGTGGGATTAGAAAGTTGGGGGCTTGAGAACCTGGAAAAACACCAATGACTATTTTGGGGACAGAAGAATAAATACCAGATGAATGTGTCTATATTCCCTGAGTGATGAGTTACAGTGTTGTGTTTTTTACTACAGTCCTGTGGGAAAGGTTTTGGGGGGCAGGTTAAAATGAGCCACACCAAACTAAACATTTTCTCTGTGGCGGCCAAGAAGTTAGCTGAACAGAAATTTCAGATATTTTCTTTACGAACAGTATCAATACACATACTTTCAGTACCAAAAATACCCATTTTAGAATTTTTCTTGTCAAAAATAGTTAACATATGTTAAATGTGAAATGGTTGCTTATCTCTGTATTGTTTGCGAAAGGGTCAGAGCCAATCACCAGAGTTCCAATTTTTCACACAGTGCTTGCCTAGAATTATTTTTATTTCTGAGGAATTGGTTTGAACTATAGAGACTACACAGTTATATTTTTAAAGAGATCATTTTTCATATAATCCCAACACACATGGTATGATATATTGTATGTATTCATCATATGGAATGAAATATAGAAAGAAGGTCAAGGTCATATAAGAAAAATTGTTCAGTAAATGTACAGGTTTAGTTGTGTTATTAGCTTACCATGTACAATAATTAGATATTTTTAAACCATTACCTGGCATAAGAGCTGGCAAATACACATGCAGAAAAAATAAGCTAAATATTTTTTGTCTTATTGTATTTTTTATTGACACATAATAATTGTTTATAGGTTGGGCGAATACTTAAAATCAGAACTGTTTCAGAAAATTCATATGATCTCAGTGTACTAAGTGTAAGGAAAACATTTTGGGAATACACAGAAGTACTTGAACACTATTAAACTTGACTTTACTTTTACCTTTTAAATTCTTATTCCGTATTTTCATCTCTTACCTAAAATTACTATTACTAATGACAATTCAACTTAAGCGTCTTAACTATTCAAATATTACACTTCGCATAATAAAACTAATTTTTCCAAGATAAACTTCAAATACTACATCTATAAAGTCATCAGAAAATTGCACGCTGTAAAATGCTAAGGTATGTAGGTATTGTGGACAGTCAGGCAAGTTCACCTTTTCCCTCAATTTAAAAATTTGGTATTTTCCCTGAATTATGTGGCTGCTATGATCTGTTCTGTTTGTTAGTCACTGCCATAGTCATCATTCTTTGTTTGATCTGAGAAGAAAATGAAAAAATCTCCAAGAATCCTGTGTGGGGAAACCGTTTCCTTCCTACAGCCGGTTTCAGGGCTCAGATTCAGCACAGGCGCAAAGAGCCACAACAGCAAACGTCACTCGGGCTGCTGGCCTTCACGGAGTGGTAAGCAGACAATTGCAGCAATGCAGTGAGGTCTGGATGGGGACAGCTAGCTTGTGCCCTTGTCACACAGCCAGGAGTATTGTGTGACACCATCCATCCTGCCATCAACCTCCACAGCACTGCCTGTCAGAGATCAATCTTCAAAAAAAAGTTTCCACTGAAAGACGCCACTAAGGAGTGAACGTAACACGTGGGAGAGCTCAAAATAAATTCTGGGTCATTTTGAGGATGAGCCTTTAATCACCCTGCCTGCCTTTGATGGGGATCTATTTTGCCCAGTGAAATCTTAAGGTCAAGGTTAAAGAATGGTTTCAAGTCTGCAAAGCCCAAGAAAGCACACAGTGTTTGACAAGCTGCATGTTGTAAAACAGATCAGGTTTCAGTGGTCAGCGTACCTCTGATTAGGAACTAAAAGCAATTTGTCCATTTACATATTGCCCATGTATTTATCCACTTAAATATTCTAAGTGTTTGATGTTGGTCAAATTACTAATGTCCCTGGGCTTCATTTTCCTCATCTGGAAAATGGAATAATATTAGGGTTGTTTTGAGGGTTAAATGAGATAACATGCATACATTTAGAACCTTGCCTGCTACGTAACACTATCATATTTTAAGCCAAAATATGAACCGTGTCTAAAGTAGAGATACTAATAGATGTAGTTTAATCAATTTGGGGAGAAAAGTAGAATTTGTATTCTAAAATCTACTAGTATTCATGTGAATCATCAATTAAAGATAGAGTCTTTATCCTTTAGAGAGTCATACTGAAATATTTGAGGATGAAATGATATCTAGGACTCATTTAAAAATAATACAGTGGGTAGAGGCTGGAGAAAGAAGCAGTGTATGAACGAAACATAAGCAGCCACATCTTGGTCACTGTTGAAGATGGCCCATAGGTATATAAGGCTTCATTACTTTTGTATAGATTAAACTCATACTAAAAAGTTAAGAGATAATAACAAAGTCAGAATTTGTAGCAACTAAAAAAAAAATTTTGAGGCTGCTGTGTGCTGCTATGTAAATTCTCAGGTGGAGACTGAATGTCCAATTCATTTCAAACCAGGCAAGCATGAATTTCTGTCAAGTTAATGCAGAATCTTGTTGCTACGGCAACTCCTCACCACATAAAATGATTGTAGTAGTGTCAAAATGGCGGCAGGTTTTTTGTCCAGGAGATGATGTGCATATCAGAGAGAGAAAACCACCCCAAAGACCCTGGCCAGCCACTTCTGTTCCCTGAAGGAACCTTACCTGCCTCCCACTAGACAGAGGTGTAGATTCCCCCAGAGTTTTGAAGATTTGGGGCTGATGAATCTCAGGAGCAGACTCCCAAGGGAAGCCACCTAAATTCAGAGTCTCCTGTTGACTGGACCACATTGCCCAGTTAGGGCAGTGGGTGGACAAGCAACAAGATCCTCTTATCAGGGAGACAGAACATCTGTTTCTTTCCTTTTATGCCCTTTCTCAACATGTGCAACTGATCAGTGATGAGGAACGGGGCCCAAACCTCACTTCCGGGACTCTGTTTCCATAGAGGCCCACTATGCGCTTGTTTTTAGCAACACAAGAAAACCATCATGTGACAGATCTCTGGGCATCATTAAGTCTGTCCCCCTGCCTTCAGAAAGACTTTCTCTAAATCGTTCCATATGGAGACTCTAAAGGCAACATGAGGCTGAAGGACCCTGAGCAGGAGCAACAAAGGTTAATTTCACAACATGGCCCAAATTCTTCCCTGTTTGCTCAGTAGTGGGGCTGTTTCTGTCCCCCTCCTGGCCTGGGTATCTGTATCATCCTGGGCAAGTCATTTAACCTCTATGTGTTTGTTCTTGTTTTAAAAATTGTTCCCACAAGGACGTGGAGAGAATAAAGCAGCATAAAATATGAGGACATGCCTGGAAGAATGAGGGTGATTGTTAGTCATGTGAATGGGAGGAAATCATAAAGTCACCTAAACGGTTTTTCCTCCTCTCTCTGCTCCTCTTTCTTTCCCTCTCTCCCTTCCTTTTTCAGTGAAATTTCACACACCAGCCTGAGATCCATTTTTTTGACGTGTACCATGGAGACTGTCTCCTCACATTTTCAACAATTAGCTCATTTTTAAGTAGTGGGCATTCTCCATAAGCACCCAGCATATTGTACAACAGGATCAGCCGTTCATCGGATGCCCTAGTAGCACCCATTACACTGACTCACTCTCCTTCTCCTTTAGTCTCCTTCCAGCCAATCAAATTCAACATTTAATCAATGCAAACTATGTATTATTCAGGAAAATGCCTACACAGCACAACCCAGAAAGTTGGCTACCTGCAATTTCACCTACTCAGTTCAAGAAGTTGTCTTTATTGTGGAAATAATGAAATGTTTGCTTTGCCTGAGTCAACACATTGAGTTGTTTGTTTGCTTGTTTTTGTGTTTTCCTGACACTTAGAGCTGGCTACAAGAAGCCCCCAGCATCCGGCTTGGCATCAGGGATTCAAAACATTTTTAAAGTGATGAAAAATCTGTTTTGGCATGGTGTATTTTAACGTGTCTCAGTGGTTTAAGACAGATTGTTTTTCATGAGTTCACTTCTGTTTCCTGGTTTTTATTCTTTCAGGTAGGAATGCTGACAAATGTTAACAGTCCTTGTTTATTTATTTTATTTTTTTTAACAGTCCTTATTTGAAGAGTTGGTTTTTATTTGTTTTTTAACACTTGAAACCAGTAATACAAAATCCTGTGTTTGGTTTTCATGTTTGATGCTGTTGGACCATTGAATGGTTTGTAAAGTGGTGGAGCTCCTGGCTCTGGGGAACTGAAGCACATTTCTCCTCCTGAGCCCTCCAAGGGGCAGCACTTGGTGAGGAGTCTGTGCATGTGAAAGGAGTAGGTGAGTGTGTGCAGGGCGGGGGATCGCAGATGAATCCAAAGGGAAATGGGGAGCCATGGTAAGTCCTAGAACAAGGACACAGTGAAAGCTTTTTCAGACCCGTCTGTCTTGTGGTCTTGTGGTTACTTTGGTCTGTGACAGTCACATCAGATCCTGAAGCAATATCCTGAATGACTGAGCAGCCAAATGGCCTGGGTATGGCTCAAGCTTGCTAGCGCTAAAATGTGTCAGTAATAGGCAAAGGGACAAACTGAGTATGCTCAAGCCAGTGAATTTTAAAATGGCAGCAGATGGGCCGTGGGTATGGCTTGGTGGTAGGTTTGATTCTTAGCAACACACACACACACACACACACACACACACACACACACTCATGTATGCAACTGCACGTGTGCAAGCACAATGGCAGTAGAATATCTTCCTCCTTTCTTGGAAAAGTATAACAAGGATTACTTAAGGAGAGGGGACCAAGAATTGAAGAGTTTTGTGAAGATTCCTATCCCTTAGTAATATTTGCCATCATCATTTTAAAAAAGGGTGAGTTAAGGATGTCTCCCCCTCTGCGGCCACTGAGATTGCTTTTACTGGTCTCCACGTCCTGTGGAAATTTTAGTCAGACAGATTAGTTTTCATCCCTTCCTACGCAATGGAAGGAGCCCTCTCTAATCGTTATAAGCCAGGGCTCCGAAGCCCGACAGTCACAGGATTTGGGTCCCAGATATTCCAGATATTCTTTCCTCTTAGATGTGACCTGGGGTCGGTCACTGGGCCTCGGTTTTCCCAGCTACAAAGCAGGGATGATCATGACAGCCTGTATACCAGGACTACACTAGTTGGCCTCAGGATTAAACTAACTGGCCCATCTTAGGGGCTTATCCCAGGGCCTGATCTCGGTACTCAGTAAACCCTCACTGTTCCTGTGGACGTTGTGGTACTTGCTGTTACTGTTGGTGATGCCCCTGCCACTGTCCCTCTCCTGCTGGGATTTAACCATGAGTCCAAGGAGACAAAACAAGAAAACAGCGCTCCTCACACTTTGATTAGCAACCCCACCCTCGAAAAGCAATTAACACGATGCCCTTGCTTATTGTTGCTTGTTTCCCCTTTGACATAGTTTCCCCCTTTCTTTAAACAATTTCCCCTGCAGTCCAAAGGGCATGCTTGATTGGATATTTTTCCGTGTGTTTCTCTTCATTAATTTAAGCATTTTTCAAAAATTTAACAATGTGTATCTGTGTGGTTTGGGGCTTTTTGGTGGTGGTGGTTGTTCCGTTTGTTTCACTTTGACCCTCGGATGCTCAGGAGCTCCTGCTTGATGAACTAGTTCCCATTTTATCTCTTTGAGGACTCCTTCCACCCCTGGAAACAGATCTGCTCACCACGTGAGGCTCCCACCTTTCAGTTTTACCACTTCTTGTAGCAACAGGATTGTGCAAAATGCAGGGCTCAACACGGCTGTGTGGCCAAAAGTGTCTCCTTGGGCCGGCTGCACTCTCCTCCCTTCTCCACCTCTATTCTGCCCAACAGTACAGGCTCGGTTTATTGAGAGGGTTCATGACGGCCTAAGTAGTCCTCAGACTATTTAAAATATTTCAAAGCATTTAACAATAATCATAGCTGACCCTGCTGAGGGATTGTTTCCACTTCCTAACATGCTGTGAGCCGCCTGAGCCTTCTCCTTTGGCTAGAAGTGCTGTATCCAGCTCTTCAGTGCCGTTCTCGTCTTTACGCTGGTCAGATGTTCTGTGTCTAATAAAAGTGGAGAAACATTTATGACTTCCTTTGCCAAGATGAGGATCAGGCATAATGAAGAGTTCTTGGTGGCAAAAGGCCGAATGCCTCTGCTCTAGTTGATTCCATTTTAGTGTTTTCATAAAAATCAACCAAAGGAACGAAACAGGAAACGCCAGAACGGGAGGATATTGTGAGCATTTCAGTTCTAATGCCTAGTTTGCCTGAGCTATGAAGTCTGGTTTCTTTTAGGATGGAGGCACCTGGAGGGAGGGGGGCTGCTTTGTTTCATGGTTGAAATACACTGTGCTTTCAGGAGCAGTGTGGTCTAAAACTCGTGTTTGATTTTTGACCACCTGGTTGCAGACAGCAGAGACACCAGGAGAAATATTCCCAGGCCCTTTCCCACTGTCCTTCCAATGCGCATCCCCTCCAGCCTCCCTACTGCCTGTAAACCCAGCTTTTCTATGTTTTCCTCGCCTTTCCTCACCCCTTCCTAAAATCACACAGAATCGGCTGTTCTGGCCATACAGGAACTGTTTGTTTCTTTGTATTTTTTTTGCCATGCAGGAGATGGAACCTAGGGCCTTACATGTACTAAGCCAATGCTCTACCATCGAGTCACATCCCTGATTCCTAGAATTTAAAACAAACTTCTTTTATGGTTCGCGTGTAGGTGTGCGCCCCGCCCCGCCCCAAAGCCTCACATGGTGAGAGAGAGCTGGATCTAGTGTGTGTGATTAAGCGCGTGGGATTACTAAATCGATCCACTGATTGGTTTAGCACTGCCCTAATCCTAGCAGCCTGGATAAGATATAAGGTACAGGAAGAAGCTGGTTAGGTCCCTTGCTTGCATCCCTTGCTTACCTTGCTGACTTCTGCCTGTCTCCCAGGCCACCCTGCCTTGGACCCAGCTGATTGTTCACTGAAACCTCTAAAACTGTGAGCCAAATAAACCTTTCTTCCCCTAATTTTGGGTGTCTGGTATTTTGTCTCAGCAACGAGAGAAAAGTAACTAAGACAACTTTATTATATTTTTATACTTTCATGACTACTCTAACCACATTGTTTGATGAGCCTTAGGAATCAATGCCACTTTAAAACCACAGAAGTGTGGCTACTCCAGAGACACTATTGTACCCCTCGGCCAAGGTGATGACTATTTCCAATTCTGTGCTCTGGGGCTTCATTAGCACTCATTCTGATAACTGTTTTATTCGGCCCTGGATTCACCATATTAATAAGTAAGGCATGTGAGGGAGGAACCTCTTCTTAAAGAAGAACTCACTCATCCTTGAAAGCATATAGGATTTTTTAAGAGTGTCTCTGCCTTGGGGAAAACGCTGTGGTAGTGCTGGTAGACAATAGCATTTTAATTATGAAGCTAATTTACTTATATCACAAAACCTAGCAATTTCAGCGATAAAGTACTGTGATTACACAAAGCAGTTTTGGAAATAATAAACCTCCATTGAATATACTCGTGAACCACATTAAGATTCAATCTTATCTCCCATAGTAATAGCAAATACTATGGGCAGGTTTATCTATTTTAAAATGTATTAAATGTAAATTGATTTAGTATTGTCAGAAATGATACCAAGAGACATTCTGTAGTCCCCTTCATGAACTTTGCTTGGCTCTGACCCACGTTTCTAATACAGGAAGCTTTCTATGGTGTTTTTATTTTCACACTCGCTGCACTCTGGTTCCCATGCCTCCAGTCTGGGAACAGTGAGTACCAAGGTTGGGCAAAGCTTGGGGGTGGGGAAGGGATCCCAAATGCAGGCTCAGGAGGTGACTCCTGTCACTTCCAAATTCTTTCTCTCACCAGGTCTCTGGCTCTGCTAGTACCAGCACCAGTAAACCCTGTTCTAAGCCAGAAACATTAGTTTGTCCAGTATGAGGTAATCATTGTCAAACACAACTTTATTCCACTTTGGGTGGGTTGTGAAATGCTGCAAGGTTCCCTGGGGCTGCAGCAAGGAATCTGGGTAGCTGCAATTATTTCATTTGTTCACAAAATACATTTCACAAACACAATGGAATGAGCACATGGATCCTAAGAGCATCCATCTGGCTGAGTACAAGAAATCTGCCCCAGGACCTGCCTTGAAGTTCAGGACTTTGTCTTAAGGCTCTGAACAGCTTCCAGTAACAGTGCTTGAAAGAGGCAACGGAAATAATTTTGGGGGAATGGTACTGGGGTCTGAACTCAAAGCCTTGTACTAGAATACACTCCCAGCCCTTTTTTTTTTTTTTTTTTTTGAGACAGGGTCCCTCCTTGTAGTTCAGGCTGGTCTTGAACTCACTACGTAGCCCAGACTGGACTCGAACTCATGGCAATCCTCCTGCCTCAGTCTTCTGATCCCCTTCTATTTTTTGAGACAAGGTCTCACTAAGTTGCCCAGGCTGGCCTCGGACTTTCCATCCTCCTGCCTCAGCCACTGGAGTAGCTGGGATTCAGAAATGGATTTTATACATAGATATCTTTTTAAAACTATAATTACTGTTGTAGTCCAGACCTATGTCACATTCTGCTTTTCTCCCAGCGGTATATTAGAAACATTCTCAATGTTCCTCATTAGAGCTATTTTTAATTGCAAAATGGCGAGTCATTCATCCGTTCCCTTATAATTGGGTATTTGGAATTTTTCAACTTTTCTATTATTATAAATAAGAGTGGTATAACTTTGTATATGAATGTTTTTCCTCTTGTTTAAAAGTAACCCTGTGTCAGGCCACGTGTCTAGATGTCACCCCAGTTATGTGGGACAACATTAGTTTCCTGGACTATTTAATGGGTATAAAATCATTATCTTCTAAATTGCAGTTTACATCCTTTCAATGACTAGTAAAAATTTAATAGTTCCGCAGATTTTTCAACAAGTAATCTTAGGGCAACAGATAAAAGTTATAAAATAATTTAGTGAACAAATAAAGACAATGTCAATTTGGTATTTGACATTGCTGCGGCTTATGCAGACCAATGAAATACTTATAGATCAGGCTGAAGTTCTTTTAAAAAGCTATATTTAAAAATCAATGTGTTTTCTAAAGGCTGAATATTGTTCTTCAGAAGAAAGGCATTAAAATTTATCTGTAGGCAGGTACAGACAGTGAAATCAAGTTCCTGTGCGATATAGATAGCCAAGTAGTCTGTTTATATGGCTTAGGCACAAAGGTATGCCTAAGCCAGTGAGTGTACAAGTATCTCAAAATTTACCTATTCGACTAATAGAAACACAGGCTCAAATTCTTTTTGAGACCTCCTGAATGAGGGGTAACAATCCTACTGGAGGGTAGCTCAGCGAAAGCTCACTTTAAAATAGTAGCAACACCCACAGAGGCAGTCCACGCAGGAAAGCTTTGTTTTCCAGCCCATTAGGACAAACCCCCAAATCAGTTTACAACTGTATTCATGAAAAGCTCTAAGCAAGATTGCTGTTAAATCCACTTCAAAGGCCAAGTTCTAAGAGTGGATTTCTCTCCCTCCAGCTGCCTCCAGGATAGGACCCTCCTCTTAAAAGATTTGTTTGAAATTTACGTAAAATCAGACTGGTTCTCAGGGAAGTAATCACTACCACTGAGTCAAAGCCAGGCCTCAGGTGGAGCAAATGTCTTAGTTGTGACTAACTCAGCCAAGACGAGCCCTGCGGGCAGAGGCAGGGTGTAGAGACAAAGGAGCCCCTTCCTGGGGATGATTCCGGAGGCGACCATGGAGGCCCGGCATTGGGAGGCCCCTGCTGGCAAGTGCAGAACTAACCCCTGGCAGGCACACCCCACAAAATCCAGGAGTAGACACTTGGGAGCCGACAGACCGCTGTGCTGAGACCACTGGCTGAGCTGGAGACATGGAAGCCACTGCAACGTACAAATTGCCAAGGTGGGACAGACCCCTTGGGTCACGGTGGGCTCGTCTCCATTGCTGGGCACCACTCCTTCCGGTTCCACAGCGAGTCTGAACACACCTCAGGACCATTGACGCTACTGCTTTTGGAGTCATAAGCCATCTGGCGACACCAGTTCAGTGACTAATACCTTTATAAAAGCTAATCATCTAAAAACTGGTTTTACAGAAGGCTGTCAGAACTCTATATGGCACTCCAAACTAAAATACTGAACACAAACACTAGTTCATGCCAGTCAGCATAAAGCCTCAGTGTTATGGAAGCTTGTTCATCTTGGGGTCGCTGACATAGTATTTGGGGGGAACTCCACATGCATCAGATTGAAGAGCATTTTGCTGAAACCCTCCACGTGGAATGTCAGCGGGACTAGAGAGATCCTTCTTGATTGTCTCCGACATGCACAAGTAAACCAGTGAGCAGAGGACCTAAGGAGGAATGAAAAGTCTTCCCGATACATTTTCCGCCTCCAGACATAGGGACTGTTCATTTTGGGGGCCCACTGTTCTGTGCTCCTGAAACCAGACACCAGTCCGGTGAGGGGAGATTACAGCGCACTTGGACAGCACAGAGGGAGGGATAATTAATCAGGTTGCTACTTGGCTCATGGCCAGAGGTTCCCTGGCAACACGGATCCTTCAGCTGTTGGCAATCAGAACACGGGCAGTGATGTGGGTAATCCAAAACAGCAGATAATCCCTCCAAATCATTTAATTTATCTTTTGAATGATTTTCACATGTATACACACGATTTCTTCCTCTCTCATTATGTTCCACTTAGGCAAAAATAAAACTGATGTGCATTCTTTGAATATATACTGTACCAATTGGTAAGAAGGTTGGCTGAAGGAAACTGGTCCTCAGTTTAAACATTTTCTGTGGATCACCCACTCATTAATAGTCAAGGGTTTCATATATTTGATTTCATAGACTCGTTGTGCTGTAAGGAAACGAGACCATTTCTTCACACCCTTTGCTTTGTGGATGGAGAAATGAGTCAGTCCCTTGAGGACAGCTAAATGTCCGTCCAGTTTTCACTATTTCATTCCCAAGAATTCTCCTTCCTTTGGCTCCTTCTGCCAGTTTTTTCCTGATGGGGGAGAAGTCACAGGAACTAGGTGCGCTCTCAGCTCAAGGGCTTCCTATAGGCCATGTGATGTAAAGCTAAGATGCCAGGCCTCAAACCAGTGTCCCCAGCCTTGGCAGCTTGTTAGAATACCCAACAGCATTAAAAACATTCCATGCCAATTAAATTAAAATCTCGATTGCAGGCAGGGGACAGTGTGGGTCAGACTAGGGTATCAAAGTTTAATAAGCTCTCCAGGTGGATTCAAAGTGCAATCATGGTTGAGAATCACTGACTTTTACAAATACATAGCCACAGACAAACCTCCACACCGCTGGGCCTTAGTTTCATGAAGTTGAATGATGAGGATGACAGTTTAATACTTGCTGAGAAAATTTATTTTTTAATACATAGAAAACTCCTAAAATAGTTACACATAACAAGCATTAGGTAAATGTTTCCTGTTATGTTATTATTACTACCACTCCTACTACTGTTACTATTATATGAGGGTCCTATAGGAGGAACATTCAAAGGGTTTGTGTAGACACACTGTGCTAGATGAGGGACCCTTTTGAAAAGTTGCCTTCGCTACTCGACGAAGTATTCCATGAGTTGGATGTAAGCATAGTAACTGGGAGGGAATTAACCAGCTCCCGTAAAGGGATTTACTGCTCAGCTTGGCAGAGGAAAAGGGGGAATGTATTAGTGGGTTGAATTTGATCTCTGCAGTTTTTTGAAATTACCACAGCACTGGCCATTGTTCACTCACTCAGCACTTACTATATTGTTTATTATCATGCAACAGTTACTAACAGTCTGATTTAAAGTGTTTCTGGTCACACTGTTACATTACAGTAGTCACACAGCTGTGATGGGACGGGATGAGCGTCTAAATGGGCATTTGCTTCCCTAGACCCTGAGAGGCAGGGAACACTCGGTATCAGTTTTCTTGTGGTTTTGAGAAGTTTCGTACAATAATTTCACTGCGGTGCCAAGAATTTTTTGATTTTTCCTTGTTACAAACTGAATGTTTGTGTCCCCTCAAAATTCACGTGCTGAAATCCTAAACCTCAGTGTAATAGTTTAGAAGGTGGGGCTCTGGGTCATGAAGTTGGAGCACCAGGGAACAGGACTGGTGTACTCTCTCTGCTTCGAAAGGGTAAAGTGAAAAATGGTCCCTTACCAGAACCCAAGCATGCTGGCACCTTGATCTTGGACTTCCAGCCTCCAGCACTGTGAGAGATACATTTCTGTTGTTTATAAGCCACCTAGTGACTTTTCCAAATTTAAATCTCAATCCTTCTCAACCTTGACTAACAGTCTTCGTTCAGCATCATTCTTTTTTCTTCAGTGGTTACTGGATAATCACATGTGGTTAGTCCCAAAGGTGAGCTTGGAAAATAATGGCAAATAGCCTTTGATTCTTGGCATAAGGAGGTCACAGCTGTATGACATTGATATCTGAATGATTTGCTGAGAGTATCTAACAAATATTTATTATCTATCCACTTGCATTAAGGAGCTACGAGGCCCTCCAAACTGATGAAAGACTGCTTGCCTGGGTCTCACAATCTTGACCAGAAAATAATTAGTAAGACAGGGTGCCAGAGGAAAAGATTATAAAGCAAGGTAACCAAGTTTTGATTTGTTGCTCTGCCACCCATAGGCTGTGTGGCCTTGGGCAACTTTCTTATCCTCTCTGAGACTTACTTTCCTTATCTGCAAAGTGGAAATAGCAAAACGCTTCTCTGCTGTACACAGGGAAGATTAAATGAAGGAAGTCATTCAGTACAGATTGTTTTTGCCCTCCACCCTCTTTCCCAGTTTTACAGCAACACACAGGCACATTCAGACATAAATCTCCAATATATTTTTAAGTGAAAAATATTTTTAACCCAACAACTAAACTTACACATATAGCATGGCTTTGTTAATGTCATGTAATGGCAACCATCCTTCCAAAGACCAAGTGATTTGAGACACTGATTCGAGACAGTTCTGTTAGGTTATGGAAATACTTATAATTTCTTTTTTTTTTTTTTTTTTTTTTTGGTTCCAGGGATCGAACTCAGGGCCTTGTGCTTCCTAGGCAAGCACTCTAACCACTGAGCTAAATCCCCAGCCCCTAGAATTATTTATAATTTTTAAAAATTAAAGGCAATGTTAAGTTGAAGATACTGATTTAAAAAAAAGTGGTTTCCATGTTGATTATGATCATTATGTATACAGTGTACCAATACATGTTCTTGGTAAAAGTTTTAAAAAAAAAAGTGGTTTCTAAATAACCAGTATTTTGCAAAGTGATTGAACGAAGTTATTTTTTCTCCAAAGAGCTGCCCATGTTGGTATCACCACACCTGTTTAACCACACCAATAAGCAACCCTGTAATCTCAATGTTAGCTCAGAGAACTTTGGACTTTGTGGAACTGAACAAACCTTAACATCTACTTATTGCCAGTGTTGGGGGTGATTTTGCTTAGAAACCATTTTTCCAAATTTGCTTTGCACCTAAGGATTGCCTGCCAATCATATTAAAATACTATAGCTTCCTAGCTGATACATAAACATAATGCTGAATATCACTTTGTAAAACAGATGTATCACTAGCTTTACTAACTTTAAAAAATAAAGGTGTCTCCTCAGCACCCCAAAAAATAAATAAAAAATAAAAAAAAAAAAAATAAAGGTGCCCCTTTGGGAAATAGTTTAGCACAAATACATAATAAAATCACAATATCCATACCCAAAAGTAAACTTTTTCACATTAAGGTGAGAAGTAGTCACTCTAATTCTATGATTAAAAGTTACTGTATTGAACAAAGATTTTTAAACTTTTGTTTTTAATAAAATTATCAAGGACATATTAAAATATATACAGCATATAGTGATTCGTGATGTGTCCATCACTCAACTGCAACAACACCAACCTCATAATTAATCAACTCTACCCCATTCATAACCTTTACAAACACACTTTCTCCTGCCCACTCTTTTTTTTTTTTTTGAGATGGTCTCCCTAAGTAGCTAAATTGCCCGAGATGAGCTAGAACTTGCTGTCTTTCCGCCTAAGCCTCCCAGAAAGCTGGGATTACAGACATGTGCCACCACACCCAGCTCCTCGTATATTATTTGGAAGCAAAATCTAGACATCGTATAATTTCACCTGCAAATACTACTGTACGTATCTCTAAAATGTAACTACTATCTTGTCAAAATAAGCACAACACTATTGCCACACCTAAAAGAACAGTTCATTCTCATGTCATCAAACCAGGCAATGTTCAAAGTTTCAATTGTCTCATACTATTAAATACTACCATAATTTAATTTTTTTTAAATTAAGACCCATTTAAAGCACAAGTTTTGCAATTGATTGATATGTCTTCTAAGTCTCCTCTTAATTATAGACCCTCTTCCATTTCTTTATTCTCCCTTGCAATAAAGTTTTGAAGAAACTGTTGCTTGTCCCAAAAAAGCCCCCCTCCACCCCACCCCAACACCAGCCAAGTTTTGCTGATTATATCCTAGGGTGATATTTAGCATCTTATTCTGTATTTTGTTTTTGAAAATTGGTGACTGGGAGCTTGATACACGGGTAAGTTTTTTAAATGTTTTCTTTGACTTTCATCCTTTCTCATTCATTCGACTTTTACCTGACACCTACTATGTGTTTGTTACTGTAGGTTGCTATGCAAACAAAAATGCATCGGGAATGTAGATAAGAGTGAAGGAAATACATGCAGACAGAATTTGGTGCTAAAGCCTAAAATGCAGCTAGAGAAGCCCTGTGGTGGTGGCAAACAGCTTGCCAGAGGGGGCAGGGGAGGGAGGCTTCACTGAGGAGGTGACTTGGGAAATAGACTTTGAAAGCTGGTAGAACAAGGACAGAGGGAGAGAGGAAGGGCAGCAATTTCCAATCAAAGGGATCAGCATATGAGAAGGCAGAAAATCATATAAGAAAAGAAACACAGCTGAGAAATTTTTCAGCTGTGTTTCTTTTCTTATATGGTTATTGATGACAGTGTCCCTGAACTGGATAAAAATATTTTAAACTCCCTCTTCCCTATTTCTGCTCCAGGAAAATTGCCTGCCGGCTTAGTTCCTGCCTCCCTGGACTCTAGTGAAGTTTATGGCTTTTAGGAGTTAGTCATCTGGGCTGAGGGGAGGAGGAGCAGAGTGTGGAGGAGGTTCCCAGAACAGCAGAAAACTGAGTGACAGCAGATGAGAGGCCAGGAGATCTGAGCACTCCGTAACAAAGCTTTGGGCAGGGCCCAGCTGGCCTATTTGGTGACTGGGACCAATAGCACACGCAGTGGGGGAATCATTTACACATATATTATTCACAGGCAGCCTTGGTAAGATGGTCCAGTGAGGATGGTTCATTTTTATCTCCTCAGTCCCCCGGGCATGTTTTCCTCATCCCTCCCCGCTCCCCCTTCCCCTCAGCCTTCCTCTCAGCGCTGCCCCCAACAATGACCCTGATCAATACATAGAAAGGCAGAAACTGATTCTGCAAACATGAGAAGAGGCCTAAGGGACAAAGTAGGAGCAGAGGGCAGAGGGGGACGAGGTGAGAGAAACAGAAAGCTCCCGAAACCACACTTCCAACCGTCTCAGGCTGCCCTCTCTGATATGATGCTTTTGCTTTTTGACTAATTGAAAGTATTAAAAGGTTTGACCTGCATGCTTTGCCTCACTCCACCTTTTCCCTTCCCACTTAGAAGAGGGCTTAGCAGATGATGATCTAGAAAAAATGTCTGGCTTTGCTACTGTGGAATAAGGCCTAAAACTGAGGTCCAGTATTACGTATCCTCTGACATCTAGAGAAAACCAAGAGTCTCAAATGGCCAATCAGAACGTTCTCTTCCCCTCTGCTCTGGTGGGTGAGGAGATAAGGTCCCTGAGCCAAACAGCCCTCTGCATCGAAGGGACCAGGTGCTGTACCTGCTGGCCCCAAAATACTGGCTTTCAGTTCCCTGCCAGCCTCTGGAATACAAACAGGCCAATCACATCCTCCCATAGACTCTGCTGCTTGCTCATTCTGTTCCCAAGTCAACCACCATTTTGCCTTGTGTTTGTAAACTTTCTCCCTGCTATGAGTACACGTGACTAATCAACTGCCGCCAGTCTCATCCGCCCAGTGTCTGGTGTTGTGTGTCTGGCCTCACCAATGCGGTCGGCAAGAGGTGACCGAAACATCCCTGCATCCCAAGGGAAAGGCAGTGATGCTGGGGGGAAGCCGGGCAGGCAGGGCTGCAGAAGGCCTACAAGTCTTACTTCACAGCCCACATGAGTCATGTCACACAGGGCTTCCCTGTCCCTGAGGTCGTATTGGTGATGTGTACGTGGTTCAAAATGGTACTGAAAAAATCCTGACCAAATCGTGCATTTATCCAGGAAAGGCCGCATGGGTTATAAATAAATGCTACATGTTGAGTAGTTCAGCTATTTCGCAAACATAGTAGCCGTGTGAATTGAAATGTAACTTTTAAAAAAGTCTTTAACTGGGACCTTCTGGTTTAAACTAAACTAAATGTTTTGGGATTGTTAAACTCTGAGAGAGCTCTGAGCCATTCACATGAGTTTCCTTTTATTTTTCTGTCTCTAACCCAACTGAAAGTATTCAGTACCAAAGCCCTAACCAGCCGAGGTAACGCAAACAAGAGCTGATTTCTTGGGCTTGAATTATTTCCATAAATGTGCCACTCTGCACCTGGACTTAGTGTTGGGCCAGTAGTTATGCTGGAACTGCACCTCACATTTGTGAAAGAACAAGCTCCTTCTCACCAAAGGCTACGAGACAGATGCCACAAGTCGAAGATGCACATCAGGAGCCCCTTCCTCAGTTAATAAAATGCCTGTGATGATTTTTAAAATACAGGTATTAGAAAAATGGGGAAGTAACCACCAAAAACTAATGTGAAGAAAATCCCAAGCTTCAGAAAACTGTAAGAGGGATGTTTTCGTGAAAAAATCTTGCCCTGTTGAATCATTCAATTTTCACATGTGACTTTGTGCAGAAAAGAGTTCAGATTCACTGTCCTCTAGGTAACTGCCTAAATCAGCAGGGTATTACACTCTGGTGTACCAGCAGCGAATAATTTCGGCTCACAGCATTCTGCCATCTTGTACGTATTTTAAAAGGTTCTTTGGCATCCAAAGAAGTTGAATATATCTGATAAATGTCTGAGACACTTGGATGAGGTTCAAAGTCTTTTGTTTTTCTGAGCAAAGAAAGTATATTAAAAGCAAGTGGGGGGCTGGGGATTTAGCTCAGTGATTAGAGTGCTTGCCTTGCAAGCACAAGGGCCTGAGTTCGATCCCTGGCACCACAAAAAAAACAAAAACAAACAAACAAAAAAAAATAAAAGCCAGTGGGTGGACTCTACTTGTTTTTTTTAAAATTCCCTGCATGCTAACATTTGCCTACTGTATTACTATTGGTTGCAAGACCATTTCTTATTAGTTCAATTCTACCTACTCCATGAAGCACTTTATAAAACCTAGGAATAAGTCTCACCTTGCAAATTTATTAATTTTGTAAAATTTAAGTAAAGAATAATGCTTTGATAGTTCCATGGCCCTCCTCATGTTTTCCCAACAATACTCTCCTACTAAAAAAAAAAAAAAAAAGGCACTGTGGCAAACAGGTGGCTACGGCATAGCAGCTCTTCTGCTTTCCCCCACCCCCTCGACAGGGTTCTATTCATAAACATTGCTTCACTTGCCTGGATTGCAGACACCAACCCTAGAGTAGTTACAGTTTCTCAGAATGAGGAACAGAGCACAAGCAATCTCTGCTCTTAACTTTTCACAATGACCAGGGGCTGGGGATGGAGCTCAGTGGTAGAGCATCTGACTGCCTAGCATGTATAAGACCCTGCATTTTGATCCCCACCACAAAACCCCTAGAAACTTGTAAAGTACAAAAGGACACTGACAGTTCATACGGTGCAGCTCTTATTCTTAGGCACACTTACATCCAGGTGAGTCTCAGCTGACGGGAGCCCAGGGTACCCTTTTCCTGGATCTCACTAGAGGATACCGAAGGAATGACAGAAAGACTGTGGTCAGAGTCTGGGTTCCAGTCCTGAGTAACTTTGACAAGTTGCTCTTTCTGGGCCTCACTCTGCTTATCCACAAGACATGGGACCAGAAGATCTTCTAAGGTCCTTTCAGATCAAGTTTTCATACATGGTTAGTTATTTCTGAAGATGGTCTCAAACAATCCTTCCTACCTCCTATTTCCAACCTCCAACCCCCTACCTCCTATTTCCAACCTTTTTAAGATATTTGCCTTATAAGTGCTGTAAAATGCATGTATTTTCACACATGTGTACATCTATAGCTATACTACCACTCTCAAGGTATGAGATATTGCTATTACACCCCGCAAAATATCCCTCATGCCCTTTTGCTAGCAATCCCTACCCCCAGGCTCAAGGAACTAGATTGCTATGGTTTGTCACTATAGTTTGCCTTTTCTAGAATTTCATATAAATGAAATCAAACATAATGTGCTCTTCTGCATCTGGCTTCCTTCACTCAGCCTAATTGCATCCCGTGTACTACGTCCTTGTACGATTCTCCCATCAAGAGTGGAATCTAGGGCTGGGGATTTAGCTCAGTGGTTAGAGTGCTCGCCTAGCAAGCACAAGGCCTTGAGTTTAAAAAAAAAAGAGTGGAATCTATTTCCCAACACCCTGAATCCAGGCTAGCCCTGTGACTTGCTTTGATCAACAGAACACAACCAAAGTAATGCTGAGTGATCCTTTTCACTCCCTTGGAAGACAGATGCCATGTGAAAATGCTTAAATTGGACTACTGAATCACTAAAGACCAGGGGTTGGGAGCACTACATGAAGGAGAACCAAGGTGTCTATCCAACAGCACCCAGGCCCAGACATGTAGACGAAGACATCTCAGATCTTCCACTGAGGCACTCTAGTCAAGAACACATGGAGCAGAAATAGCCATCCTCACTGACCCCTGCCTAACTTCCTAACCCCAAGAACTGGGAGCAAACACTCTTTAAGTCACCAAATTTTGGGGTGGCTTGTAACACAGGATTTAACCGTTAAGTTTTCCGCCCCATCCTCAAGGACCAACAGAATTTCTTTCTGACCCTAGGATAACTAGCTAACTATTGAGATGTTTTACCTTAAATCTTTTCTACTTCTTGTTATTTCCTTTTCATATTGCTCATCCCTTGGGTATCATAAATTGCATCTGATTTCCAACTACATGATGACTCTGCTGCATTGGCTTGGAAATTACAGAGTGTCTTTTTTACATTCCACTTTTTGGGTTTAAAAATATCAAATCCTTTCCTTCTTGCCTTTAGATTCAGTGTTCTGGCACTTGAATTACAGTATATTCTAAAGAAAACAGAGTTTCAAAGCCAAGACTCTTCACTTCATACCTCATGATCTGTATGGTTCTGGGCATGTTTGAAAGCTCCCTGCCCCTGATTTTCTCCATATAAAATAGAAATATTTCCTGGGATAGTAGAGAGAGTGAACATAAAGTGCAAAAACAGATGGGAAAGTTACACAAAAACAAAAGTACTTCACTTCCATAACCCTGGCAGGTCCTCCAAATAATTGCATGCCCTCTGTGTGTGTCAAGTTCTCTGTCATAGGCTTGAACTTGCAAAATACCTTTGCCTATCAATCTGGAAGACAAAAGAAACACTACTTCTGTCTTATGGCTTCTTTGAAAGAAGTAAGAGATTTGAGTACATGTATGTTTGTGAGAGAGACAGAGACAGATTTTGCTATTCTCCACAAAGTATTTTGTTGTGGGCTACTACAAGACTTACTATGGTCAGGAAAATCTGCATGAAGGAAACACTGTCATAGAAGGATGAAAGCTGAGGTTTATATAAAGAAATTCTTTGGTTTGGGGGGGTTCACTATAGAGCTTAGGACTTTTAGAAGCTACCTCTAACAAGGAAAGAACTATGGTAGTTTCATGTCTCTCCCCAAAATACAATTTGAAATTAAAAAAATCACACTTTGGCACATAAAGAAAATACTGCATGTTCTAAAACTCTGATCTCATAGAAGAGAGTGGAATGGTGATCCTCAGAGACTAGGAAGGAGATGGAGAAGGAAGGATGCAGAGAGGTTAGATCAGGGGACCAAAACGCAGTGACACAGAAGGAAAACGTTCTGGTGTTCAATAGTCCAATAGTTTAACTATAGGCTACAAAAATCTGTACTTGGAATAACTAGGGAAGTTATTTGAAATAAATAGATTTGAAATAGAACTATGAAAGTTCCCAACACTTAGAAATGATTGAGGATATGAAAATATTATTACCATGATTTGATCATTACAATCATATATGTGTATCAAATTACTGTACAGTACCCCATAAATATGTACAAATATTACATGTCAAAAGTAAGCTTAAGGAATTGGGGATTTAACTCAAGTGGCAGAGCGTTTGCCTAGCAAGTGCAAGGTACTTGCGCTGAATTTGATCCCCAGCACCCGCCCCAAAAAAATAAGCTTAAAAAAATCACAAACATAAAGGTAAAGAAACCCAAGTTTCTGGTTTGCACCATAATTACTTCAAAGCTTTGTTTGAAATACCAAATATTTCCAATTTTTTTCTCTTCTTTTTCTTGATGTTCCTGGTTTTTGTTGTGTCCTAGAACAGTGGCTCTCAAAGTATATTCCCTAAACCAGGAGCAATAGCTTCACCTGTGACCCTGTTAGAAATGCTAATTCTGAAGCCTCAACCCCAAATTTACTGGAGTAAGAAACTTGGGGCGCGGTTAGGGATCTGTATTTTAAGAAGTCCTTCAGATTTGAGAACTATTGCTTTAAACAGGATAATCTGAACTGCTCATTACCTTGTTTCTCAAAGTAGTTGTTCATCAGAATCTCGGGAGAAGCTTTACAGAAACATCAATACTGGGATTCTAACTCCACAGATTCTGATTTGGTCAGGGGGAGACCAGGAAACCAGCATTTTTTAAAAACCTCCTGAGTGATTTCAGCATTGAGAACCACTAGCAAATGGGTAATCTGACCTCTAGACTTGAGCAATTGAGGGGAGGTCAGAGGAAGGCCAGCTTGCTTGGAAGTAGGGATAGTTCAAAAAGCATGTTTAAGCAAGTTTAAAATATAATGCATTTAAATGTGAAATGAAGAAGGGAAAGAACTGTACACCACAGCCTTTGGGATTATTTGGGAGCAGTAAGTATTTTAGGCTGAAGGAAAGGGGAAATTTTTCAAAAAGTTGATGGAAAAGTCAAAGTACAACTGAGATAAATCAGGATTGAAAATTCCTTCTGCGGCTGTTATGCAGCTAGAACCCTGTCATACATTTGTATTCCAAGCATCTGAGCTAGCATCATTTACTTCTTAAAATAATTGTAGAAAGAGACATCTCTTCTTTAAAAAATATTTAATTTTGCTGTTCTCCACATTGCTTTGTGCTATGCAACTGTAAGATTGGTTACTGCCAAGTAAAGGGTGGAATCTGACTGGATAGTAATTATCTTCGCTTACATGGAGTCAACTGAAAGAAATAAGGAAGATCATTTTTAAACTTTATAAAAAATACAAGCAAAATACAAAATTTGAGAAATTCTACTGAAAAGTTAGCTTTCATAAGGGATCTGAGTTTTCTATTTTATTTCATCATATATTTTATTAGCTGTGCTTATATTTTGGATGAGTTGAACATAAAAGGAGAGAAAGTTCTGAAAAACTGGTGAAGGAAAGGACACAAGTAGTAAAAAAGAAGGTGGCAGCAAATTAATGATAAAAATCAGGACAGAAAAAATGTAGTAAAAGGGTATAAGGGTCTAGAGGAGAACAATATAAAAGACAGTAAGAATTTTTGTCTGCTTACTGCTATATCTATGGCATCCAGAACAATGCAGACACATAACATGTCAATAAATATACTTACTGTACTTGCTGAATGAATAAACAACCTCCAAAGATAGTTCTAGTTGTGTATACTAAGGTGCAGTAATTACCGGATGACTGAGGCATTAGTATGTAAAATCATAAACTTGTTTTTTATGAAGAGCTTCCCAATCATACAGTATTGTGACAGGTATTGTAAACTTACCTAGCCAGGGCGTGGCCTTACCTTAACCAAAAGTTCCAAAAAATGGAAACTGAAATAGGAGTAAGGAATTCCTCAAGGAGCTGGCAATTGTGATACTCCCCACTCCCAAAGGAAGTAGTACTCCGTTTCACTTCTCTCCAAACTAAGCCACCACTTATGAATCATGGCCCTGTGGGGGCATTTTTGAAAGGGGTTCAAATCCTAAAAAGATCTGGTCAATTTCATCCAACACACACGGCCCCGAGATGTGTTTCCAAGTAGTGTGTACAACACTTTCTTGCAGCCCTATGTCTTGCTTTCGCACACGCCACCCAAACTCCCATATAACTACAGGTCAGAGGTACCTGAGGACTTTCTTTTCCTCAAAGATTTTGGGTGGGTTCAGCTCAGAGAATCACCCTTCAACGAAGTAGAAAGCAACCTTAAAGGTGCTCCATTCTTTCATTCTTCGGAAAATGGAATGGCAAGGGTGTTTGAAGAGATCCATTTTCCTAGCGTCTTGGGCTTTGTGCTCATCTCACAATAGGCTTAAATAAAGTGCCCTGTTCAGCTGGTATTTGCTGAGCCAGCAAACGTTTACAAGCCTCCCCCGCATTGTCAGGTAGTGTGGTAGGTTCCAGGAAAAACAGCGGGTTACACGGAGGAGAGAAGCCAACAGACAAATATGCAAACTATGTAATACGTCAATGGTTATAAATGTCATTATGGGGAAAAGAATTACTGGCGATAGTATCAAGAAGCTCTAAACTCTAAGTTTCTGTCAGTGTTATGGAAAAAAAAACCCTTTTTTCCCCCTTTTTCTCATTACACGTGTGTGCTCAGAAACCTTCCCAGCTGACTCAAAACCCCTTTCCTGGACTCAGTTTCCTCCCACCTTCTCCGACCAAGCACTTTACTGGCTATTCATAAAAATCACAGCACTGGGGTCGGGGATTTAGTGCAGCGGCAGAGCGCCTGCCTACCGAGAGCAAGGTCCTGAGTTCGATCCCCAGCCGCCCCCATCACAGCATCGCGGACCGCAGCACGGGACCCTGCAGCCCCGGCCGCCCTCGCTCCTCCGCAGGCTGCTTCCTTCCAGGGCTGAGTTCCGGCCACTCCGGGGTCCTCCCCACAGCTCCAGGATGACGCTGTGAGAACCCAAAAGCCTGCTTCCCTACAGAACTTTAGAGAAGAAACATCAAACCGGAGGAATAAGATACCGAAGAAGTGCAGGGAGACGGCTCTCGAGCACGGCCGACCGACTCTGGGGCTCGAACCTTCCGGAGAACGTACTGACCACAAAAACAAACCGAAACAGCCAGCCAGGCCGGTTTCCCAGGGCGGCGCTGCGGGGAGGACGCTGCTCCGCTCCCCGCACACAGCGCCCGGCCCCGGCGCGGAGAACACGCTCCGTTCGCGAGCGGAACCGCAGCGGCCGGCGAAGGCTCCAGACGCCGCCGCGACGAACACACGCGCAGCCCGAGGCGGCGCCCGGCCGCTCCTCGCCCCCTCCGCGCCGTCTCAGCGGCTGCCGGGCGGGAAGTAGCGCCGGCCCGTGCGCGCGGAGGGACACGCACAGCGTGGTGCGGCCGCCGCCTCTATAACAGCCGAGCGCCGGGGGCTCCCGGAAGCGAAGCGTGCTGGGCGCCGGTCCGGGCCCGTCTCCCGCCGGGGCGGCGGCGGCGGCGGAGCTGCAGGTCTCCGGGCGAGTACCCGGCGGGCGTCCGTGCCGTGCGAGCGCCAGCTGCGGCCTCGCGGGCGCCTCCGTGTCGCGCCCGCCGAACCCTCGGCTTGGAGTGCGTGACGCGCCCCCTTCCCCGACTGCTGTCTGCAGCTCGCCACGTCGTCAGGCCTCGTCCTTTGAGCTTGACGGCAGGTGCCAGCAGCCCGGCTAGCGACCGGCTGTGCGCAGCTCCGCAGCCGAGCTGAGCGACCGCAGGACTGAGCCCTGTGCTCCCCTGCACTCAAACGCTGGGCGCCCGAGTTTCTGTGTCTTCTGCCGTGAAACAGAACGGTCGTCAGTAGTTGGAAGGGAGATAGTGCACGGGAAATTGCCTAACAGTGCACTGTGTCGCGAGTTCTCCAAAACACAGCCAGTATTAACTTAGCAGTACTGCGAGCAGCAACATGGAAAGAACTGAAAAGCATTATTGGGTGTTGTGGGGGGGAGGGGTGGCAAAAGACCATAGTCGGATCTCATTTCTACGAAATTTAGAAGAGGTAAACTGTAGTGATAGAAAGCATTTACCCAGGGAGGGGGAGAAACAGGGACCAAATGTAATGCAAAGGAATAGTAGGGAACTCTGGGGAGGTGAAGGAACATATTCTGTATCTCAATAGGAGCGGAGGGTACACGGTGGGCCAAAATTCATCAAACTGCATGCAGTCTCGAGTGAAGTTTATTGTATTTGAATTATATACAAAGTAATTTCCTCAAAAAAGTTGGGACAAAAGGTTAAAAAAGAAAAGATTGCTAGGCGTACTTGAGGATGAGGGATAAGTTAGTGGGGGGGGTACAATTTACAAAAATCTGAGCGTTAAATGCATGCAGTCTCCATAATAGTGTCTTCTGGTCCTCTATAGCCAGTGAACCTCAGCACTAGGAATAGCTTAGGTCGGAGAAGGAGCCACTATTGCAGAGCAGTTGATGATTCTCCTGAATTTCTTAGGAGCCATCACCTCTCACCACCTGAGCTTAGCCTCTTCCTGATGTAGAGGATGGACGGGCCTCCTCCGATGGCATCCTCTTCCTGGGTGAGGGGAGGGTTTCAACACTGCCTCCTCCATGGTGGGATGTTCTGGCGGCTCCCACTGGTCCTAGACTCGGGTGAGGAACTCTAAAATACAGCACGCTCTCACTTCCCTGGCATTTGACTGGAGGGGTCAGGTGCTGTCCCCAGAGGAGTGAGAGAAATCAGAGGCCGGTGAGGCAAACTTTTAACCAAAGGGGCAGAAAACAGATAGTAGCCAATATGTAAACTCATCCTCCTTCCTCCCATCCGCATGGTTCTGCGTCGAAGTTGACTTTTGGGACTGAGCTATCAGCTGTACTTTCTTAAGATGCTTTCAGACCAGTAACGCACCACCTTGTGTTTGCTTTTCTTTGCATTTCCCCCCAAGAACGTGCCTTCTGATCAAATCTTAGCGTTTAAACTTGGCCTGAAGCTCAGCTTTCTAGTCAGTCCTTCAGCAGTCTTTGGGCTTTAGATCTGTGTTTTCTTAAAATTTCACAATCACAAGCCCCCTCTTTGTTGGTTCTGGTTTACTGTCCCATTAAAGTGCTAGTTTATTTTTTGGTAGCCCCCACGTAGTTTATTTTTATTAGCACATGTCTGCAGTACATAATGTTTACATTCCCTGTGTAGAGTTCGTACATGTACATAACACATCTTAATTCCTTTTTTTCATCGTCTTTGCCTCCCCTCCCTCCAGCTCTTGATTCCCTTTGAGAAAGATCTGTCTCCCTGCTTTCTATTATCTTTTCTTTTGTTCTTTATAACTGGGATTCTCACATAAGGGAAACCATTAATATTTAAGCTTGTGTGTGCAGGGAATCACTTGAGGCCAAAGCGGAATACATTCTTTTTTATAGGTGGACCCCTATTTGAAGTTGATAGAAAAGTTTTGGCTTACGTTTATTGGTTTTTAGTCAAGTGACCTCTCAAAAGTCCTCAGTCATGGGCATTACTTGTTTTAAACATTTGGAAGCTTGAAAACCTTGGGATATATGTGGAAGCAAAACAAAGACCTTTCAATCATTGGATCATAAAGCTGTTAGAACATTGTTTTATGATACATTAAAAAAAAAAGTCTATCTTGCCTAAAATCAGGGGAGGATATATTAAGCCTTTTTAAAAGTGACTTCCAGTTCACAATTTTTGTAAAACAATTGCAAGATAATTTCCAAAAATGTTTTTCTTTGCATTATTGTATTATTTATTGATTTATGTATTGATTTATTTATTTTTTGGTACTGAGGATTAAACTCTTGGCGTTGCACTTGCTAGGCAAGCACCCTAACCACTGAGCTAAATCCCCAGCCCTTTCTTTGCATTATTTTAAATATTGGAATCTTCAGGAATTTCATATTTTTAATGGCAGCAGTTACCACACCGTGGCTTTGCGGCCAACTGTTCACTGCAAGCCTTACTCTGGGCTTCCCTCCCACCTAGTTGCCAACTAACTGTAACTCGATCAACAGTATTTTAAGATGGGACTGTCCAAGATCATACATTAAATAGAACATTTCCACTTTTCTGACTACAAAATCCTCCCTTTCCTGGCCACTTAAAAATTGTTACATAATCTGCAAACACATGGATCTAAGGATTTCTGCTACATACCTTGGCAAAGGTCACTCCTACAAACTTACCTATTGGCACAATTTTTTTTTTTAACACAGATTTGTTATATTGTTTATAAATAAACTGTCAGAGCACTTAAAATTTATTTTTTTTAAACGTGTTCTACCTTCATCCACATCACAGTGAATCGTTTTTTGCAGGGCAAACTTTCTCACTCTACCATGTTTACAACTTTTAAATTTTCGGATTTGAAAAATGCTTCAACTGAGGTTACTTTCAGTTACAAGCAAAACTGAAGACAGCACGCATGATGTATTTAAACACATTTTCACGAAAAGAAAAAGATACGCAACATCAGAGGACAATACTGATAGGTGCACCTGAGGACTACTGTTTGAAACTTAGGTGTTCTTTCCAAATTTATGAAGGCTGATGATGTTCAGCAATATGCAGATTTTATATTTACAAGTAAATATTGACCTCTTCACATTTAAGTCATAAGCTTCCTCAATTGTGTTGCCATTACGCATTTTTAGAATTCTTTAGAAATTTGCTACAAGAGTCTGAGTCACATTCTCTTAGATGACATCATCAGCGATAGCAAATCTTTCTCCTCTGAGAGCTGATTTAACTTTTAGAAATACCCCAAGGTCATCTGAAACCACACCAAGGTTGGTAACATTATTTAGAAGGGAAAAACCTAACTAAAAGAATAAAACTAAATGAATAGAGAAATACTTATAACTCCAAGAAAAAGATTTTTGTTATAAAACCTATCAAAAATTATGCAAAAAGGATGCTCAAAAAATGTAAGCTCACACAAGAAATAAGAAATGCTAGATTTCTCTTCAAGATGCCAAAAATGAATGAATTAGAAAATAATCAATTAACCTAAAAGGTAATTCTTTGAAAAAAAATAGCAAGAAAATGGAGAGATCTCTGATTATTTAATAAAATATAAAAAAGAAAAAACAATTGTAGCGGAGAAAAGAAACAACAGACTGGTAGGTTTTTTGTTTTGTTTTTAATTACATGAGACTGCCATGTCAAGCTAGCTATGTGCTAATACATTTTTTTCTGGAAAAACATAAATCACCAAAATATCCAAAAGAAGTAGAAAGACTAGATCAAACCTGGGAAAGAAACTAAAGAGTTTAGGCCTAAAGGTTCTATAGCAAATTCCTGCAAATTTGGAAGGTCATTTCCCTTTCTAAATTCTCTTTCTAAATGCATAAAGATACTAAACATTAATTTTATGAATTAAACGATTTTTATTATAAAACCTACCAAAATGGCACAGAAGGATGCTTGAAAAATAGAAGTTCACATGAGAAAACCAAAGCCAAAATTCCCCCCAAAGTGCCAGCCAATTAAACTCAATGAAGTCATTTTAAGTATGCTCAGGTAAGTTTTACCCTAGAAATGGCAGGACACTTTAATATGATGAAAATAGTTGAGAAACTAAATCCTTATTAAAACAACTAAATTTTAAAATATTTAGTAAACATTTAACCATTAACCATAGCCATATCTTTAAATAATGTTTTATAAAAAAAAATATTAAAGCAAATTGTAAGGTAGCCAAACTTGAAGGAAAGAGAGGTGTAGAGTTAATTCCTCACTGCCTCATCCCCACTCCTCATTCTCTCTCCCTAGAAGTAACTTCTGTTAACCATTTCTTACTTCTCTTTCCAGAAATTTTCCATGCACATAAGTTTTTTCTTGCCTTTGAAAAGAAAAGAATATGAAATTGTACTATACATATCATCTTCCAGTTGCTTTTTTATTTCATAAAGAAACCTGGACATCAACACATACAGATCTACCAAAATTTTTCACAATAGTTAGGTACCTTAATATGTTACTCACCTAAAGGTGACCTGTTAGACTGTTTTCTAGTTTTCTGACATTACATACGTTGTTACAATGAGCATCATTGACTGTCTTTGCCTGTCAGTTAGAATTAATACCTAGTAAAGGAATTACACATTGATATTTAGATACTTCCAAATTAGTATCAAAAGAGCTAGATTATAATCCCACTGAAAGTGTATACAAAAATGTCGATTGTTGAAAATAGATGGTGGGTACATGACCGTTTATTCAACCTACTTTTATGTACATTTTAAAATTTCTATACTTAATGATGTGACCATAGAGGCATTCTCACTACAATCAGGTACAAAGACACCTGTTATCTATCACAACTGTTATTTTATACGTATGCTGAAGTAATTCTGTTTTAAGACAAAAAATGGAAATAGGTAGAGTATTACAAAGCAGTGAGAAGAATGCCTTTATTTTGAGACAATACTTTTGCCTAGAAAACATCACAGATTTGGTTGAAAATCTGGTGTAAAATAACTATTCAAAATCAAGAAGTAGCTAGGCGTGGTGGTGCACGCCTGTAATCCCAGCACTCGGGAGCATCACTGTGAGTTGGAGGCCAGCCTGGGCTACATAGAAAGACCGTGTCTCAAAAAACAAAAAACAAAAAAAGCAAAAACAAAATCAAGAAGTAGGCTGGGTGTGGTGGTTCAAGCCTGTAGTCCCAGCTGAGGCAAGAGGATTACAAGTTTGAGGCCAACGTAGGCAACTTATTGAGACCCCATCTCAAAATAATATAAAAAAGCTTGGGGTTGTAGCTCAGTGCTTGTGTGCTTGCCTGGCATGCACAAGGCCCTGCATTCAACCCTCAGTACCAGAGGAAAAAAATCAAGAATTTTCCCAGTGATCTACCAATTACCTACTGAGAAATATAATTTTTTAAAATATCCTATTCACACAGGAACTGAATAAGATCTGTAAAAAAAAAAAGAGAAAAATAATGCAAAAAGATGTGAATAGATTAAGAAATGTTGTGCTCCCAAATACATCTATTCATTGTTTTGCAAGTTTTGTTTTGTTTTGTTTGTTTTGGGTGTTGGTGATCAAACTTGGGGCCTTGCACTTGCTAGGCAAGTGCTCTACCACTGAGCTAAATCCCCAACCCCTGTTCTGGTAATTTTAACTAAAATTCCAGTGAATTTTTTTTTTAAGCTGAAAAAATTAATTTCTATCTGGAAGAAAAAACAAAGACTAACCAGATAGGTTTGAAAAAGAGGAGTAATAACAGGAGATTCACTCTACCAGATATTAATATGTATTATAAGCCCATAATAATTACAGTGATATTGAACTACTGAGAAAAGATTGACAAATACAGTAGATTAATATTTCAGAACACATGGCCCTGAAAGAAAATTCAATATACAAGTAAATGAAGCATTATTAATGGAGAGGACATGAATTAGAAAAATCAGATTAAATGCTTGCTTCATATTATATATTGAAATACCTTGCAGGTTAAAGAGTTGAAAGTAAAAATGAAACTGTACAAGAACTAAAAGAAAATATAATAGTTAAGTGATTGTGGGATGGGAATAAGCTAACCACAAAACAGTGGAAGAAATCAGATTTATATGCATAATCATTTAGAGCATCCGTATGTCAAAAATTATAAATGAATTGCAGAATAGAAAGTTGCAGAGTTGCACTTTATGTCATGAATGTCATAAAATGCAAGAGTTAGTATTTGTACCTTTAAAAAAAAGGCCTCAACAGCCCTGTTGAAAGAATAAATTGGACAGCCTTTTGGGCAGCAACAGCAGCATTGTGTCATGGGTGTCAACGGGGAGGGAATTACTTTGAAGAAGACAGCTCATCTGAGGGGCTGGGGATTTACCACAGTGGTTAGAGCACTTGCCTAGCCAGTGCAAGGCCCTGAGTTCAATTCCACCCCCCCCCCAAAAAGAAGACAGCTCATTTGACTTACCTCATTTTTACTTTTTTTTTATTTTTTTATTATTTTTCTTTTTTTATTTTTACTTCATTTTTAGAATGCTAGGCTTTTGTTGTCTTTGTGTTTTGTCTTGCTTGTTCCCTCCTCATTTCCTTTGTATAAGGCAGCATTTGGAATTCAAATGCTTTTTTCTCATTTCTTTTTTAAAATCGCCTCTAAAACATTGTTTCCCTTTTGGGGAGAGGTTTAACTGATCACATTTCAGCCCCAAGAGTGGTTACTATTCCCATTTTCCAATCCAGAAAGGATTTAATTTATAGCTTTAAGCAAGCAGGACAGTAAACTGAAAAATAAACATCAACAAGTTGTTGAAATAAAACCATTAAAGAAGAAGCCACGCAGAGTGAGCATCATTCACAGAAAGAGAGATAACTATTAAAAGTACCTGCCAATCCCTCAAAGACCATGCACTCAGCCAGGACCCACCATCCTCAGCTGTCCCAGGCCACACTGCAGGGATCTAGCCTCACTCTGAGCAGTGCCCGAAGGGGAACAGTCCCAGAGGCCTCATGCTGGAGGGCTAGCAGTCCCTGAGGAAGTACTTGGACCTCCCTAGAAGTGCTGGCTAAAGCAGCTCTGCGGGGGACGGGACTGGCAAAGTGTGTTCTCATTCCATAGTCCTCATGATTCGACTCGTGTAACCATCACCAGACAGCCCACGATTTAGGTACTCATACGATCTCCATTTTCCCGTTATAGAACTGAAGCACAGAAAAAGAGAAGTAACTCTCTAATGTTCATACGACTAGAAAATGGTAGAAGCTGCATTTGAGCCAGGAAGGCAGCTGGGGCTGGAGCCAGAGCTTCTTGGCCATGTGAGGCCCCGTATGCACGTTCAAAGCCCTTCAATGCACAGGAGTTCATGTGACCTTCGCAGTTTTGTGAGGTGACAGGGAAATACTCGCTCCAGTTCTTGTGGTCTTTTTTATACAATTTGAAATAAACTGACCCCAAAGCATGGATAGGCATGTGATAAGGAATGACTGGGTGGGAAACAAAGTTTAGAAAGCTTGGATCAGAGAAAGAAGTGCCCAGAATTTTTAAACAAACCAGGCAATGGAGATTATCCTGATCACAGCAAGAATAAAACTCATGAGCCATCGAGATTCATAACAATGCTAGATAATAAACAGTGAAAGAAATCACTTCCACAGCATTCCCATTATTTTGGAATCTGCCTTCCTGAAATACTAGCTCCTATTCAGTGACACTGTTTATCTAACAATCTTGTTAATTTATGTCTCTGTTTATTTACATGCCCCTTGCTAGTTTAGATAATAAGACTAGAAGACTAACCACCAAAATGAGGTTTCCTTTGAGCAAAAGGATTTTCACCTAGTTTTTAAATACAATCATGGTAATAAAGTTTACATACTTTCAGAATTTGCTTACATAAAACTACAGCATCAGTTAACCTCTGAAATTTTTGCTTAAATTTCATCACATTTTTTAATTCTGAGATTCTGTGAATACAAAGAAGACTCACAAGAAATATGCATGTCTAAAAAACTTTTATAAAACAATTTACGTTAAATGCATGAAAACACTATCTTTTTAGAAGGAAGATAACTCTTTTTTTCTATAAGATTGTTACCTACACTCACTTTCTAATTTTGTGTAACTTTATGGGTATCAGAACAGATACTTATATTCTGTACTTATTTCAAAATGTTTAGTTCTTTGGAACTCACACATCAGCTACTTGTACAAGGGAAATTTGTTTACCTACTATAAATTATAAGCGTGTCCTCAAGTTGTATACAGTGTCAGTCAGTATCAAGAGAACATTATCTCTTTAGTTTGAACACTACTGTAAGTTGCCATCTAAATCTTCTCTCAAAGTGAACAAATTCCAAGAAATAAACTGTTCCTGACTTCCCTTGCCAGCTCCAAACACACATTCTTTCTTTAATTCTCTGCCATCAAAATCCTTTAGTGACCTGTAGCAACCAAACAGGTTCCTAGTATTTGATCTCAAATAGTTTAAAAAAAAAAAATTGAAGGATTGTTCGGACTGAAATATTTTGGCTATGCCTCAGGGGGAGAAAGAGGCATTCGTAATTCATGGTTATAAAAACATTGTTCTGAGTCTTTTTTTTTTTTGGTAATTGGTGGTGCTGGCATGAATGAAACATAGGATGATTCATCCAATGACAATGTGGATTCTGGTGAAAAATCCAGGTGCGATGAAGGAAGGAGAGATCAAGGAACTTGCAAAGGAAATCTGTCAGAAAATGAAAAACGAAGCTCACTGCATGCAGGAAACAAGCATAGCAGATTCGAACTCTAATATTTAAGGCCTACTAGAGGCCAATGACATATGACACCAGGATGGGGACAAAGTGAGGGTGAAAAGTTTCTAAGGTGACTACTAAATAGATGTAACTCACTGACAAGTGTGCCCATGTGGGATTTTAATTACTCAGACATCTGTTTAGCCAAGTGTACTACTAAATAGGGATCAAATACAGAGATCAAATTACATGTGGAGGGGAGTGGAGATGACATTCATGAGTCAGAAAGGAGAGCTATCGGCCAGGGGAAAATCAATCCGGCTTTACATCTCACCAACAGAGAAGCAATTATTTTAGATGTGGGGCTGGTTAGCATCCTAGGTCATGAATTTAATTAAATAACCCTCGAGTGGCAGAAAACAGAACGAACTACTGTATTTAACTGTCAGTAAGACAGGCCGCAAATAAATGATCCAAATTCCTCCTCTTTTCTTCCCCTCCCCCTGTACAGATTTGCTGTAGTTTTTCTTAAATTTACAGCTCTCTTCCCTTCCCTAATTTATTTTTTAATCTTTTTTTTTTTTGATGCTGGGGATCGAACTCGGGTCCTTGTACTTTCAAGGAAAGCACTTTAACCACTGAGCTAAATCCCCAGCCCCTTCCCTAATTTAAACTTTCCTTCCCAGCAGCATCCTGTCAACTCATTTAGTTTGAACAGAGACAGGATTTATCTCCAAAATTCTCACAAGGGGATCCTTGGGAAAAATAGGGAAAAAGAGGCAAAAATTAAGTCATCATTTGAGTTTCTTCCTTGGGCTCCATCAAAGGCTAATAATTCACAGAAATATCTTGGAGTCAAAGCAAAGACTTGGGCCTCTTAATGGCCATTATTTGGCACCTTGGATGGCCAAGGCAGACACACAAAAGGGTGCAAATGATTGGAGCAAGAACTGTGGGAGACTTCCCTAAGCAGTGAAGAGGCATTTGGTTGCTTTGAAATGGATATTTAGAAACCACCCTCACTCTGTGCAGCCCTTTGCAGCCCTCTGGGCAGCTCTTTGCAGTCTGCTTGGTAGCCTCTCGCCCACCGGTGACAGGGGCAGAAAGATGATTGTCTGGAGATTCTTCCCCCTACCTCTGCACTCAGGCCTCCCCCTCCTTCCTACCACTGAGATCCAACTAGTTTCCTCCAAAATGGCTTTAAATTTTCAAATACAGAAACCAGCTGGGGAGAACCTAAGCGAAAGTGTACATTTACTGGAAGAGTACTTGAGCACCTCATGGAAACCAATGAGCATCTCATGGAAACCAAGCTTTCCCTGGGAGAGCAGGCTCTGGGCAGCTCCTGGAACCTGAGAGGCTGAAGTCCACTAATTCCCCAAAGGGCTGCCATTAATAACTCAGGTACCAACTCCAAAGACTCGGCTATCACTGCCTCATTGTGTAAACCCAGAATTCCTTGGAGAGCCTGAATGGTCTGCACAGGCACAGAGGATGCATTCAAGCTCAAGCTGTTAACTCTGAAAATCATCCTACAGTGTGGGTCTTTCCTTTTAAAATAATCCTCTTTATTAAAAACTGTTTCAGGGACTACGAACCCCAGCTAAGTAGATGTGGCTGTGAGAACCAGATTCCTGTGCCCTGTGCAAGCAGACAAAGTGGCAGCAGCCCCAACAGAGTAGAGTTTAAAAGAACTTATTCTTGCTTGGGCGAGCACACTTTAAGAGCGTAGGTGCTTTGAGGGACATTAACTAATATGGGAGAGAAAGTTCATACCAGTCTTTCTAAGCTTCTGATTGAACTGTCAATGAGCCTGCATATATTCTCACTGTTCTTTCCACCTAAAGTGAATGACTATCTGCATCTCCAGGAACTTTGCTCATTCTGAGCGTTTCTTCCCCTCTATCTTTCAAGTCACCCTAAGCGAAGTTACAGTGCAGCAGCATCTTCAGCTTGCATTCTTGTGCTGGGAAAAGTTGTCTGTTAAAGGTTGACCTTTCCCTCCTCCATCAGCTGGCCATAAGGGAGACACCCCCCGCCCCAGACATAGTTACAAGCCGAGATTGCTGTGAGCACCACAGTTGTTAACGTCGGTGCAACCGCAGCGAAGGACATGCAGGTCTGGGTCACCCACTAGTGTGGCTTACTTGTGTCCTCTGACCCTATTCATGCCCCCTGCCCACCACTTCCACTTTACGGTGGCTTGCTGCCAGACCCACCCAGCTTTATGATCCGGCAGGTCAGACAGAAGCAGGTCATGATGGACGTCTCTGCCTGCAGGTACTTGATGGCTCTTGGTGAAATGCTCCATCTCAAGCAGAGCATGATAATCTGCAAGAACTTCTTTTTGCATGGTGTGTAGTTACTACGGATGATAAGGATCTGGCTCCAGAATCCTCAGAGTCTATCCTGCAGTTCTATTGGGACCCCCAGTAACTTTCCCTGGCCTCCTTTCCCCCTCGATCCCTCCCATAACACAGGTCTGCTGAGTGACACGGTGGGGCTTCCTGCACTAGTATCTGGACCTGCTGCAGAGCTCTGGCACCTGAGGAAAGGGTTGGAAGAATATTCTGAGTGCTGTGGAAACAACTGCCAGGTGCATGTCCACCTCTCTGAGCTGCTGATACCTTCTTCCAGTCTGTCCTGGCAATGTTTGCACCGCACTTACCTTGGGCTTTGGTTCCTCCAAGCTTCCAAGAGCCATCCTAGAACCAGGGTTCTTGCCAGCGTGGTGAATCCGGTATCCTGGGTGAGTGTTCCCCTTATCCAATGTTAGTCTTCTCAGTGATTGTACTGCTAGATATGAAAATGAACCAAGTTTCTCCTTTTGTGTGCAAGAAGGTACTGCAATTATCTGGCTAGAACTATCTGGCTAAACAAAAGGGTCACCTGTCATGATTCTCAGCGCAGGTTCTGAGAAAGAAAGATGAACAGAAAGAACCCAGCTGAGTTCCGGAGATGCACCATCTTAGAATAATGATACATTATTAGTATAATATTTCTGGTCCAAAATCAAGATGAAAAGGCTATATGGATTTTTCCAAAACATGCTTTGCTTTTGAATACATAAGTATGTCCCCTAATTTGGTCTTACATCTAGTGTTTATAAATGCAAGAGTAATGGCTTAATTAGTATCTCTGCTAACTTAAATTGCAGGTTTTATTGTAAAACATACTTTACAGTGGAGGAAATGGGAAGTGAGGGAGGCCAGGAACATATTTTTCAGGATTTGTAACAAAATGCTGACTCTTTTTGAGATGAACTTTGACTTTTTGAGTTTTCTAAATAAGTTTATTAATAGCAGTTTATCTGGAATTCTCTTCCAAATCACATTTTTACAAAAGTGAAAAGGAGAGCAGCAAATATAATTTGTTGAGCACTTAGGTGCACAGCTGTGTAGGTTGTGTACTCTACAAGAGCATCAGCACTTCTTGGGTGGCATTGTTTACATACTAGACAGCATAAATTTGCATATTTATAGGGAATTTTCCAGCAGATGGCAGTAAAGTGTCTTGATTTAACAAAATAAGACTATTGCAATAATTTCTGCCGCATAGAAATAAAGAGTCTTGAGGACTGGGCACCTTCTTCTATTTACACCAGGAATCAGATAAGGGTAATGGTGGCACTGCTTAAACATACGCCAAGCCTGGGCTTACTCGCCCTCGCTGATGCCTGAGGAGCCTGTGAATGGGGCGCTATTAGTAACTTGCTCAAGGCCGCTGACTCCAGGTGTAGCAGTTTCCGGGTCACAATATGGGTCTCTCCACTCTAGGCTGCTCTCTGCCATCCTGCGCAAGGGTATTTCAGAAGACTAAGGCCTAGAACACCTGACCACAGCCAGAGATCTTGTTCCGCCTAAGTCAGCCAGGCACCCTGAAGCCCTCTCGAGCTCATCACCACTTCTGCTGTGCACTTACTGGGCGCCTGGAGTCCCTGGGGACCAAACAGGGCACATTTCACTCCTGTCAGAGGATAGATCATACTTGAGAGTTAGTGAAGGAAAAAAGGGAAAGTAATGACATTCTCTTTAACCCTAAAATGACATTTGTATGACTTAAACTATGCAACTATGGAAAATGAAGCACTTGATATAGGTTACACTGGTTTTCAAAGAGTTGGACTTCTTTATATCCAAAAATACGTCAGATAAACATTTACCATCAGTATACATTTTATATTTTAGTATAAATTTTAGCAAGAGTGCATTACCATAAATTCTGTATATATGGAAAAATTAAAGACTTTTAAAAATGTATATTTTCTTCCCTTTCCCAATATAATACATTTTAGTCTTTATTTACACTTCAGTTTCTTGCACCAGAGAAACTATGCGGTATTTAAACATGTGTGTCTGATTTATTTCACTTAAGAGTATGGTCTCAAGATGCATCAATTTACCTAGGAAATATCTCAAGCTTATCATTCTTTATGGCAGAGTAGTACTCCATTGTATAAAAAAACCACATTTTCTTAATCCATTCTGCTGTTGATGGGCATTTGGGCTGCTTCCACGATTTAGCTATTATAAACTGTGCTGCTATAAACATGGGTGTGCATATATCCCTGTGGTATAATGATTTTAGTTCTTTTGGGAAGATACAGGGAACAAGGGAGGGGGAAAGGAACAGAGGGTCAAGAGAAATAAGAAATGGAAGAAAAAAATGGAAACAAAGCTTTTGTAAATAGAGAGGGAGGAGGGGGTGAGGGGAGGGGAATGGGAAAAAAAGAAGCAACAAGATATGTCATGTACAGGTATAAATTCCCTATGATGAATGTTATCAATATGTACATCTAAAATGTACCATTAAAATAATTTTTTTAAAAAATGTATAAACAGCTACATCAAATCACCTTGCAATAATGATGTATTAATACTTTTGATCCAGCACTGTTTAAAATCTACTATAGAAAACATGTCAATCATTAATAAAAGGAACCCATTTATTAGATTGATCCCTAAACTAATCACTGAGGAAATGTTTCCACTATTCATTGTTTAAAAAAAAACTTCGTGTATAGTCTGAATAATTTTTTTTCAAATTTTTTTCTAGCTATACAGGGATAGAGAGCTTAGAATTGTGTTAACTTGTTAATGACAATTCTTTTCTGGGCTGTGAGAGCTAAGTCCTATTTTTGCTTTTTTCTTTCAATTTATATATTGTCTAAAGTTTGTAAATGATTACTTATTGGTACTTACAAAAAAAAAAAAAACCCAGTAAGATCTATTAGTCCTTAAAACAGTTATCACTGAGTATGTCTAAGTTTGTTACCTCCAAATCTTTTTAGATCCAACTTTTTTTTTTTAAACGAAGAACATGTATTGGTACATTATATTCATAATGTTCACATTCATCATGGTTATTTTGTACCTGTACACGATGCATCTTGGTTTTCCCCCCTTTTCCCCGCCCCTCCCTTCTGTTCCCCCCTTCCCTATTTACAGCAGGTTTATTTATATTTTCTCATTTTTTCCCTTTCCTCTTTCTTTCCTTCTTCCCTTTTTTCCCCCTTCCCCTTTTCTAGTTCTCCTCTCTTTTCGATATTATCTTCATTTTACATAATATCTATTGCACCTCTCCAACCTTATTTACCCTTATGGTTATTCATATCAGAGAAACAATTTGATGTTTACTCGTGAGTGTCTGATTTCACTTAACAGTATGTTCTCAAGGTACATCCATTTACTTATAAGTCTCTAGCTTATCCTTCTTTATGGCAGAGTAGTCATTGTGTAGAAATGGAGTCACTGTGTAGAAAAATCGCATCTTCTTTAGCCATTCATTAGTTGTTGGCCATTTAGGTTGTTTCCAAGACTTAGCGATTACAAATTGTGTTGCTATGAACATGGTTGTACATGTATCACTGTGGTATGATGATTTTAATTCTTCTGGGAAGATGCCTGGTACAGGAATAGCTGGGTCAAATGGAACCTCTAATTGTAGTTTTATGAGGAATCTCCATACTGATTTCCACAGTGGCTGGACCAATCTACATTCCCACCAACAGCGGAAGAGGGTTCCCTTTTCCCCCCCGCAGCCCCGCCAGATTATGATCTTTTCATAATCGCTATTCTGGAGTGAGATGAAATCTTAATGTTTTGATTTGCATCTCTCGAATGACTAGTGATGTTGAACACTTTTTCATGTATTTACTTGCCATTTTTATTTCTTCACCTGAGAAATGTTTATTCATTTCAGATGACCATTTTTGGATTGGGTCTTTGAATTTGGGAGGTTTGATGTTTTTGAGTTCTTTGTATATTCTAGATGTCAGACCTTTGTCTGAGGGACAGCTGGCAAAAATTTTTTCCCAGTTTGTGGGTTTTCGCCCCGCTCTATTGGTGATTTCTTTTGCTGTGCAAAAGCTTTTTAATAGGATGTAGCTTTTTAATACAAAGCACTGATTCTTTTTATTTTCCGTGCAGTCTGGGTAAAACCAACTCTCTTAGCCAAATCTCTTTAAAACCAAACTCTCTTAACCAACCAGTAAAAGCAACAGTTTTAAGTAAAACATTCATTTGTTTTACTTAAAGAAATATAGTTGCACATCAACACTTCTTAAGCAGTAAATTTTGTGGCAAAACAAGCCTCAGTATTTGCCTAGTACCTGTCTTAAGCAAAGGGTTGGCTGTTTGAAAACACAACAGAAAATTCTTCATTCTTTTACAGGTTAGTTTCTAAACTTGACACTTGGAGATGGCCTCACCCAGGAATTTAAGGTCTGGGTTTATGTTAAAAGCAGGACCTCAGGTCAAGTTTAGAAACAAATAAACCTTTCATTCTTTCTTTAAGGAAAAAGGGTTTTCTTTGAGGAAAGGGTTAGAAAAACAGGTCAATGTCCTGTAAATATAAGGCTGTCCTTTGTTTTTACACGTTAAACTAAATATGCCTCTTTTGTGATCAGTGTATTGCACCTATTCCACTCCTTGAGTCTGGGCAAATGTGTTTGTTAGGAAACTCCACGAAGGCAGGAAATGCAATTTTTCTTCATCATGAATCACCTGGTTTAAATGCCATTTACAGAATGTAGGACCTGGGGGGTACTGCACAACTGCTGGCCAAAATGTGTCACTTGTCATTGGCTAGCAGATTGCCCATAAATCACATATCAGGTTTGTATATACTTGTTACATGCACCATTGCAGGGCATTTCAAAAGCATATTTTCAGTAAGTAGAGCAAGTATTAACACCTTCAGGACTTAACAGACTAGGGACTACAGAACCCAGGATTTCCACACCTCTTTTTCAGGCACCATTCATTTCACCTGCTCCCACAAGTGACCTGGCTATGTCTTTAAAAACAGGGCTCAATCAATTCTCTTCCAGAAGTCTTAAACACACGTAAGTGAGAGGCCCTAGTAATAGCTGAACTTGCAATAATCCGAAGAGGATAAGGGGGAGTGGGAATAGGTTAGTCTACACAGGGAATTGAAATTGACAAAATTCAAACCAGGGATGAAAGTGTCAGAGACTATAAATGAGAGACACTATTTTTACTCTAATACAAATGAAAAAGACCTATTTTGGTGGAGGGGTGCCGGGGATCAAACTCAGGGTCTTGTGCTTGCTAACCAAATGTTCTACCACTGAGCTAAATCCCCAACCCCCAAGATGTTTTATTTTTTAAACAAAATTTTCAATTGACAAAGTCTAATTATCAGAAAATTAGACCTTTCACCAGGTGTGGTGCTGCATGCCTGTAAGCCCAGTACTCTGGGAGGATCACAGAGTACTGGAAGGTTCTGAGGCAGGAGGATCACAGGTTGGAGCCCAGCATGGGCAAGCCGGTGGCCTAGCAAGACACTGTCTCAAAAATAAAAGATTAAAAAAAAGGGATGTGGCTATAGCTCAGTGCAAAGGTCCTGGGTTCAATTCCCGTACCATTTGGAAAACAGACTTTTGGGCTGGGGATTTAGCTCAAGTAGTGGAGTGCTTGTTAACAAGCACAAGGCCCTGCGTTTGATACCCAGCACCCCCCCAAAAAATAAGACTTTAGAAAAAATGAACTTTTCAGAAAGTACAGCCTCATGGTGCTTAAAGTGTTTTACACTAAGAAATACTTCAGAGCATAAAATTTCCAAATTGCTTATGATGAAATTATAAACACCCAGCTGAACACTTCATTAAATACTACTAAATTGGTTTAATACTATTTGATAAATACAAAACGATGTATGAAATGAAACATCTCAAGTACAAAGTAAAATGGCAAGAAACATAGGATGGGAAATTCACCATTCCAACAATATCTGAGGATGTTTTAATCTAGATAAATTAGTTTCTGTTACTACCAGCACAGCACCTAAGGAAAACAGTCTTAACAAAGGAAGGTGAAAATTACTTTTATCAGATTGTTAAAAGGCTCATAAAACAAACTGGACAGGCAGGAAACAGAGAAAGAAAAGATATAAAATAGGTAAAAATTGTATTAAAAAAATGAAATCAGAGTTGGGGATGTAGCTCAGTTGTAGGGCATAATTTAGCATATACAAAGTCAGTCCTAGGTTCAATTCTCAGCTCAAGAAAAAAAAAATGACTATCAAGCAAACAAAAATGGGACAATCTTGGGTATAATAAAGTTTTAAAAGATACAAAAAAGCTATGCACTTACTGGGAAAAAAAATGACAGACAAACCCAAACAATGCCAAAAATAAATGGGTAGGTGCATTTTGAGGAAAAATAAAGAGGGTCTAAGAAGGAAATCTAAAAACAAAGCCAGACTGCACCCACTTATGGCCTGGGTGCTCTCTGGGTTACCCCGACCTCATCTTCAGGGCTTTAGCAGAGATTTCATAAACAATATCCCTTGTTTAGATCAAAAGACACCCCCCCCCAACTAAGCAAGACACCCCTAGGTCAGAAAATCACTAGATAGGAAAAATAAAAAGAACAATTCTGATATTTTTATTTAAAATTTTATTGAAATCTATTTTAGCCTACCCCTGTATACCTTCCCAGGTGAATATAGGTGTAAAGTCTGAGCTTGATGTATTCTTTTCAAAGTATTCCTTAACCCCAAAAATGTGACTTTTGAAATTTGGGAGCACGAACAGCCCAGGACAAGAGAACATGGAGGACCCATCTTACATGCCAGCTGTTTATCCATGATGAGTAAGAAACCTTTCTGTGAGGTCGGAGAGCATGTGCACAAGAGGAGAATGCCTAATAATGACTTCTACCCCCTGGAGCCCCATGAAAGGCGAGGAACATTTTAGGCAGGATGAAAAGAGAACTTCAAAAGCTTGTGATAGCTGGGGATTTAGCTCAGTAGTTAGAGTGCTTGCCTACCGAGTGCAAGGCCCTGAGTCCGATCCCCAGCGCCAAAAACAAACAAACAAAAAAAAACAAAACAAAAACTTGTGATAAAGAGGGCCTTGCTGAACTCTTAGGAAAACTTGACCGAGTACCTGTAGCTCCCGTGTGTTAGGTTAGGGCATTTATGTAACCAGTGTCAGAGCCTCTTTTACGGGCCCTGTATTCCCGTCCTCTTCCAGCTGTGTCCTTCCTGTACCCTCCTGTGCATCTGCAAGGCCAGTGTGCCCTGCAAAAATGTTTTGACCATCGTCTCTCAGCTAGATCTAGTTGGGAGGTGTGTACCCTGCCTCCCCTGTGGTTTTTAGTAGAAAAATAATACATGCCTTAAAACCCTTTATCATCTGTTTCAAATCCACCTTGTGAGCAAATCCTATGCATTCAAATGACTGAATAGTTTCTCATATATTCAAGCTACTGATTCTTAAAGTGTTACACAAACTTTGAAAATACTAATCTAAAGGTATTTTGCACTGAATAAATCTAGGATTTATTTAGTTCAAATATTTAGAAAGAACTTTAACAAATGTAATTCATGGACATTCTACTGTGAATTTGAGTATTAAAAAAAATAACTTCATTTAGTTGATAAGCGGCTGATAGCTGTCCGCTCTATGTAGTAGTCTGTCCAAATATCTGGGGGAACAGTACCTGGAAAAGAAAATCTGCTGTTAGATACTTATTAAAGATTCAGCAGAGTAGGCCAGAAGATTCTACACAAGGAATTTATCTGAAACAGTTCTATAAGTAAAACCTCACATGTACCCTGGATTATTAAGTTGCAGTAATGCTTTATATAATACACTCTCAAGGAAGAGAGTATCAGCTCACAACACTGTGCTACACAAGTAGCACACTGTATAAGGGATATAACAGCAAAGGGAATGGTTTCCAAGCAAAAGACTTCAATCTAGTGATAGAATTTTATCACAGAGATTTTATTTTTATTATATCAAGTGACTAATGTTGCTTTACAGATAATACCTAGTTGATTTTTTCAAAAGTCAGATCACATGGCTTATCATTACTAAGCAACTTCTGCTGCAATCTGCCTGCCTTACAAAATTTCTTAAATCTATATTTTAACCAGATCTGGTTACCCATAAAAACAAAATTCACATTAAACACTATTTAATAAATGCTTTGCAAATATTAGTATTACATAAACCTAGGAAATTAATCATTTTCATTGGTTCCTGTACATACATAGTACTAGAAACATATATTTATAAATGAAACATTTTATGAAAGATTTAGTACAAAAATGTTAAATACACTGATAATGCATTGTGGGATGTTTGATATGCCATAGAAATAACTTACATGCATATAAAGACACGACAAATAAAATTACCAGACATTCTAAAATATAAGAAATGAGTTTTAAAACCTAAGAAACTGAACGTTTAAAATTTCCAGAACACTAAACATAATTAAGCAGAATTGTTTTCGATAAAATCTAGAAATAAAACCAATAAATTTTGTCCTTTGTGAGCTATTTTTGTCTATACCTTGATGCTTGACTTGAAGACTCACAATTTGTATTACACTAATTTCTTCCACAGTCTACCAAGGTGGGCCAAACAGCTGTATTTTCTCAATAGTGGGCTAACACACAGCCATACTTAAAAAGAACATACATATGTACATAAAATGCTACTTTAAAGAATACTTCTCCTCAAAAGGCCTGCCACTCTTGCAAAGATTATCTTTCAACAGGTAGTTTCTTCAAAGTATTTTTGGACTGAGGAATTAACAACCCTCAGTCTGAGTTAAATTTTAAAGTTCATCTCATCTTTGTAGACCTTAAAAATCTGTCAAGACACAAGATAGGTACTTTTTACACAAATCTAATAGGTAGACCTTTTTCTTTAAAAAAATCTTTTAAAATTGTGCTATTTAAGCACCTGTGGTTCAGACTAGACATATGGTGTGTTTGAGAAATTGAATTTTTAATATTCAATTAAAATTTAAAAAGCTACACCCAATTCAGTTACTGAAAAACATTTGGTATGTTTGAAATAATTTCTGAGTCTACTTTTTCAACTGCAAATTTTATATAATCTAAATACAGGTCAAATACATGCAATGAAATTTAGCATCCAAATTAAGATGTGCTGGAAGTGGTATCATAAAAATGCAAAAGAGGGGCTGGGGATTTAGCTCAGTGGTACAGCACTTGCCGAGCAAGTGCAAAGCCCTGAGGTTGACCCGTAGCACCTTCCCCCTAAAAATGCAAAAGAATGCATTAATAAATTTTATATTGATTACAGGTTGAAATTATAATATCAGGATATGTTGAATTTAAAAATGATTACGATTTATCCTTTTTCATTTTACTTTTTAAAACATGGCTACCAGAAAATGTGGAATTACATGTGTAGCTCACATATTTCTACTGGACATTGTTGCTTTACACTAACAGTCCCCAATAAATCAGTTAGAACCCACCAATAATCCTTGAGGCTTTACCCGGTTTATATCCAAGCACTGCCATTGCCATACTCTTTCCCCTAAGCCCTCAGAGACTTCATGGTCTGTAGAATTCCCACAGGGAATGTGCTTGGCACGTCCCTCCCTCACCCTCACGAGCAGAATATGTACTTAGCACTACCTAGGCACATGACTTGTGACTGAAAGGATTAAACATCTCCAAGGCTGTACAATAAGTAGTGGAAACTACAGAACATAGGTCTTTTTGACACTTAAACCCGAGCTTTTAGCCGTAGTCCTCACCAAAAAACCAAATGAACTTCCAAGAGCAAGAAATTCTTTCCCTCTAGCTGTCAGACACTGTAGCCTAACTTACCTGTGATAGGCCTCTATGAAGATAAGTGAATTTAGCTTATTGAGACCCACATAGAATTGTCTTACAACAATATTATGTTACGTTACCAGAAACGTACCAAACAGCAGATTGCGTCCATGCTTTCTTCCCCAAATAGATGGTTCTAAAAAGCTGCTTCTCCTCCACAGTGTGGGCGGAGAGCCAGAAGACAAAAGCATTCAAAGACATCTGTGGCTCTGGACCGGGCTGGGCCTAGAACACCGGTCTTCAAAGGCCTCATCCAGACCCTTCTCTCTCATACCTTTATGAAAAAAATTTAAACAATTAATAAAATTGCAAGCAATATGAAATAAGTATTTAGAATAATAACAGATAATGTATCTATTAATCACCTGCCTTACAAAAAAGTTCTAAAGTAACTGTTATCAAGTGATTCTTAAAAAATACATAATTGTACAAATGATTTAAATATTATATTTGTCCAGTATAGATCCTACTGCTTTAAAAAAAAAATCAGAAATTTGAAAAACAAATTGGCTAACCAAAATTCCTCTTTATTAACCAATTTTTAAAATGAAATCCCAAATTACAGAGTGAAAGTAGTTAAAAATTTTAAATGGCATTTTTACAAACCACTTTCTAATGTGAAAGACTTTCCAATTTTCCCTGCTGCTGTCAAAAATATGCTTAAAAAAGGAGTTTAAAAAAAAGGAAATATTTACTTAAGAAACTACCTTATTATTTTTGAGTCTAATAGGTTGTTCCATTTTGGGGCCTTTTAACTTTCCCCATTTGGGGAATTTTCTCCCCACTTTTTTTTTTTGTTGTTGTTGTTCTTTTGGTGCTGGGGATCAAACTTTTTTGTTTTTTAGAAAATTAAGCTGAAATTTATTTTTAAACTTTTATAAAATACTGTTTTTCCTGAATGGATATACATTCCATGTACAAGATTTTATTGATAAAAGATTTTCATAATTCTTTCATTTAGCAGTTTTACATCTTATACAAACATTTTGATATATATTTGTATATTTTACATATAACAGTTACATATGTTATGATGTACTACTCCTTTGGTATCATAATTATGTATTTTCAAAGCTGGCTTAGTGAAACTTTTGGTCAAGGTATTCTCATAAACCTCCCAAAAGTACCTAAACTTGGTACTCTAGAAAGAATTTACTGGCTTGAATATGTGTGAATGGAAACCATTTTATTCTTAAAATTAGTTTTATGTTTTTTAAAAATATATGTATTAAAAACTTCTGATATCAAGTAAGCATAAACAGATAAAAGTTGTAATTCATATGTTATAACAAATTTTAACTGGAATTTATATTTTCTAATATTAATGGAGAAGAGAAAAATGTAATTAATATGCCTTTTATTCTGTATGCTTTCAAGACTCAGTAGTTTAAGCATGGTTTGTTTTTTTCTTGGTACCTTTGCTTTTGCACGGGGCTTAATAGTGTAGCTCTCTAGGCTCAGAAGGACTGAGCCTTAGGTTGGCTTAGGTTTAATGTCCCCCAAAATGACTTCATTTTAAAAAACACTAATCTGAGCTGAGTGTATAGCTCAGTGGTAGAGCACTTGCCTGGCCTGTATGGGGCTCTGGGTTCCTCAGCACTGCAAAAAAAAAAAAAAGAAAAAAAAATTTTTTAAAAATAGCTTCCTGTTATACTACTCTAAGGTTACCAGCACATCATAAAAGCATTATTTATGTAATTTTTACATTTAAATAGGAACTTTCATTATTCAGTATCTCTTTTCTACTTAGAATACTTCCATTAGTGTTAATGTGAGCGTAAGAAAAGTGATACATACACCGGGAATTATGAAAACCAGAATGTACAATGTACAGGCCTCTTGTAAATCAGGGATTCATACTTTAAAAGTTGTTTAATTTGAACTCTGTATTTTGGCACTCTTCAGTAAAGCACATATTAGTACAAAAATATTTTAAATGGTATGCATTTCAGATTTATTTGAAAATATGTGTTAATCAGAACATAATTAATTTGCAAGGAGGAAAGGAGATCAAGAGAGAAAGCTGCACACTGGCCTCATGGAGTACAGTATTTTAAAGTTTACATTATGATTTAGTGGATAGAAAATCTAGATTTGAAAACCAAAAAACTATTATACTATTGAATTTCTCAAACTCCATTTTCCTTATGTATTACCCACTCTGGTTAACAACTGTTAATACTGTCAATGCATTCTTGAAGGTGAGAACCAGGTTCTGCTTGTATCTCTTGAAATTTTTTAAGTCCACCACCTCTCACAAAAAGTAAACAAGCTTCACTGTCATGTGGCAGCACCTTGAAAAGTGAAGCAATAAAAATTTCAGACTTTCTTTTCCAAGTTAGATTATGGCTACTCAAAAGCAGTAATTTACCTGAGAAGATATAGATAAAAATTTATGCCTGACAAAGTCATAACATAATGAGCCCATATCTGCTGGTGATTGGAGGTGAAATGCATTCTTTTTAGAAGTATATTAACTTTATATTACAGAGATGGGATGAGAGCAATGAACACAAGCAAAGCAAAGTAGATCCATTTAAAATGTAAAACGTTAAGTTTACTCCCACTGAAGGTCTCTACACTATAAAATAAGGCAAGGTCTTTAACACAGGACAAAAGATCCTTTACCACTCAGCTCCTAAATGCCTCTCTAGCCTCATTTTGTTTCAATAACATCTAAAGTGTGCATGTTGTGCCACTTCTTGCCTATGCCCATGCCATCTCCTGTCCCTAGGATGCCTTCGCACAAGCCACAAACATCCTCTCTTCTGCCTGGTAACTCCTGCTCTTTGTTTAACTGGGCTCCTTTAAGAACTAGTGTTACTAAACTACAAAATGAAACTTCCAAAAATAATGTCAACTACCCATTTTCAAGAGCTGATGACTCTGTCTCTAGGTGATCCACTCAGCTCCTTACCCCTTCTCCATCTTAGGTGGCCAAATTAGGTGGCCAATTTCTTAGCACCCAAGAGTACACAAAGGGAAGAAACTGGTTTTTTTCTCCTTGCAGTAATTTAGTCATTCTTCTGAATTATTTCATTAGTCGCTTTGTTAAGGAAGCATTCCAAAGAGAAAAAAAAAAAAAAAAGGAGGCATCCCATTCTCTCTCCCACACACCATACATCTAAGAGACCATAAAGAGCATTATTTTCTTGAAAAGAGGCAGGCAGAGCATGTGTGTGTGATACATAGTACTGTATTCCTGAGATGGGTTCAGCAATGGAGATCTCTGTTTTCCAAGAGTGATAGGATTTGAGGGTCATTTTAAATTAGTAGACTTCATCTTTCTCATGAGTACCTAAAATTAAGGCCTACTCAACTGAAAGGGCTATTGTTTTTGTTTACTATTTGTTAAATGTAGAATACAAACTGCAGTACCTCATTCATGTCAAATAAATCTGTCCTCTTCCGTAATAAAAAAAAATTAGTCTTAATCATTTGCATGTTTATTTCTTAAAAACAATTGTTGGTGGTTTTTAATTTTTTAGTGTTTAATATATACCAGGGATTGAGCCAAACTCTTTATAATACCTCATTTAATCTTTACAATGATCCTATGAAATAAGTACTTTTATTTCTGTTTTACAGGTAGCCAAACTAAGGTTTAGGGAGGGCAAGACTTTGCCTAAAGATCCAGCCACTCCAAACCCTGACCCTGTGAGTACCACTACTGCGGTAAAAGACTTGCACGGATCTCATTTTCTTTTTCTTTTGTTTTTTCTCTCTTTTCTTTTTTCTTTTCCACCTTGTACTGGGAATTGAACCCAGGGCACTTGCATTGAACTACATGCCCAGCCCTTTCTTCATTTTTTATTTTGAGACAGGGTCTCACTAAGTTTTCCAGGCTGGGCTTGAACTTACGATTCTCCTGCCTATGCTTCCAGAGTGCTGGGATTATAGGCATGTGCCACCACATCCAGCTTCATTTTTTAAATTAATATATGAAGCATGATTTTACCAGTTCTTGACAGCTCAGGGTTAGCATTCTGACCATCAACGATTGTTTAATGAAATTATTCTCTTTCATCCGTTTGGTCTATCAGTACTCAGCTCCGCTGATTGTGCCCACTTCTAGCAGCTCATCCTTTCTACCTTACTACCGTTTACAACCATTTAATCTGCAATGATGTAAGAAATACGACAGCGCCATTGGTTAAAATTGTTCATGAAAACGTCAAAGTGCTGCAATGACCGACTGGAAGCACGTCCGATAAAGTGCATGGACTTTGTGAAAACTATTTCAGGGGCTCCAAGACTTTCTTCTTTCTCTTGTTAAGAGTGATGCTGTGTTCCCAGGTGGGTGAAACTAAAAGACACTGGAAAAATTACTAGAAGTTACTTATCACAATAAAGTACTTGTATTGTGAGGTCCTCATGTGTTAACATACAATGTACTTCCTGAAAACACTGAAAAAAGACAGTACAGAGGCTGTACAAAAAATGCAAGGGAGGAGGAAGTGTTTAATTTACATGTGGATTTTATTAACCGCGTTACCCTTGTCAATACAGACTGATGACAGTTAAGCAGTAAAACCCAGAACCCCACCATATAAAGAAAACAAGCTAACAGAAAAAAGAAAACTGAAAAAACGAGGTGACAAATCATTTTCATTTTCTTCCCCTTCTTTCGGGCAGTAAGAGTGTATTTCTTACCTTACTGAACCGTCCAAGCGTGTGCTTCACAGTATTTAGAGGAGCGTCGCACAGAAATGGCTCCAGGGTTGTAAGTAGGCCCATTTTCCTATGATTCTCTTTATGGCTTTTTTACACTGTTGAAATAAAAAGTAAAATGCATGCAAAAGTGAATAATCAATGAAAGCTTGACAAGAATTCATGTCTCACATTCCTGGAATTTGAAAATGAAATCAATTTCCTGGTCTAACCTGCAGTTGTTTCATTTGTAAAAATAGTTGTCTAAAAAACTATTTTTTATTGGTTTTATCATGGAATACCCTGCCAGAGATAGTATACAATGTATGGTCTATTACTGAGCTCTTAAAATATCCATGAGAAAATTAAAATTATAAACTATCATGTCATAGACTGTAAATATGTACTTATACTAGTATAAAAATATGTACATATGAAACTGTGAGTTAACTAATATATCCTATTTCTTCCAAGCAACAAATATGAGAAAATGACTCGATTATTGTACAGTGCCATTATCTGTATTCCCAAAAGATTTCATGGCTTACATGTGTGCAACCAGAAATGTCTGCTGTGCACATTATTCAGTGATCATCTGCAGATTGCTGCCATAGTTTATGGGTAGAAGTTCCCCCATTCTCAGGTGGAAGTAAAACAGATAGGACCACTCAACTGTACAGAAAAGCTCCTCTCAACAACAGGGAGTGAGTCACCACACATACCTTTCCCACTCCTCCCTAGAGCACTCTTCTGTATTCAAAGTGACACTGTGTAGTGCTGCCCGCCTGCCACCAGTGTGGCTCAAGAAGGGCCTCGTGTGACTGCAACACACTGCCACAGCGAACCTAAGGCCACAGCCAGCTGTGATTCTGTTTCTCTGCATTATAAGCCGTACCCTTCACATTAGAAGCTTCCCAACTATGTTTGTCCACAGGTATTTTCCACTAGAATTCCACATCTAATTGCTGTGTTCGCCTATTATCTCTCTGAGGCCTTAGCTAACAGTTTTCTAGGATTATGATCTTGTTACTGAATGGTTAGCAACGGTCTTGAAATGAAGAAGGTTTGTTATTGTCACATCATGAATTTTATAACAGATAAATGGATAAAGTGCAAACATTTAATACATTTGTGCCATCAGCAAAGGATTTTTTGAATTTAAGTTTTCTCAGAGCTCCAATTAAACAGTCTTCTACAGCCTTTTTTTTTTTTTTTTTTGGTGCTGGGGATCAAACTCAGGGCCTCATGCTTGTGAGGCAAGCACTCTAACTACTGAGCTAATTCCCAGGCCCAGCCTCTTATTTCTTGATACATTCGTCCTCAAACATTATTTAAGAAATTAAATAAGGAATGTAAGAAATGCACCCCAACTCGTTACCACTAGTGTAAGTTAGATTTAAACTCTCAACTCCCAATATATGTGGTTATACTGTACCTTTGTAAACCACTTTAAGATCATAGTTATCTTCAAGGGCCAACAAATCGAACCTCAGTGCTATCAGTAACAAGGCCTAGAAACTGTATAGCAGAGGTCTTGTCAACATTAATTCTAAAAAACAGGCAGGGTTGGGGATTTAGCTCAGTGGTAGAGAGCTTGCCTAGCAAGCACAAGGCGCTGAGTTCAAATGCCAGCAACCCCAACTATACCATGCAGGCAGCCTTATTCTAATAGTTCCAAGTTGATAATGTACCATCAAGTTATTAGTCAAGAACTCCACAAAGGAATCTAATGACACTGGAAATACATTGAGCTTTATTACCCTTCATGTGGACTCAATTTATGACTTCTTATGTACAAGAGAGTATGTTAGGATTATTAATTATATTATCCAGCATGAAAAAAATATTGAGCTTAAGATGTTATTACAATTAGAGAAATAATTTTACTTATCATAAATTCACTCATTTTAAGTACACAATCTAATGATCTTTGGTAAATTTATAGAATTATGTAACCATCTCAACAATCTAATTTTAGAAGATTTTCATCATCCCAAAAAGAACCTCACGCCCATTTGTAGTCACTCCCTATTTCTCTTACCACCTAATGGTACCACCTCTAGGCAAGTGATAATCTACTTTCTGTCATAAACTTGGCTTCTCTGGACAATTCATATAAATTATTACCATACAACATGTGATCATTTGTGCTTGGAATCTTTCATGGAGTACAGTGTGAGTTCCACCCATGCTGCAACATGTATTGATACTTTTACATTCCCACTAGTAATGTAAGAGGGTTCAAGGTTCTCCATATGGTGGCCAACACTTGTAACTGTCTTATTAACTGTAGCATTCTTGGGGATGTGAAGTAATAATTCCTTGTATTTTTGCTTCACATTTATTTCCATAGTGACTAATGATGTTGAGTATCTTTGTATGTGCTCAGTGGCCATTTTTATATTTTCTTTGGTGACTATTCAAATTTTTGTCCATTATTTACTTGGGTCATTTTCCTATCACTGAGTTGTAAGACAGATTAGATAGTGACTCCTTTCTTGAATACATAACATACAGATACTTTCTGTAAGTTTGTATGGCTTGTGTTTTCACTTTCCTATTGGTGGCTTTTAAAGAATAAAAGGTTTTAATTTTGGTGAAACCTAGTATGAATTTTTTCTTGTGATACTTAGGTGTCATATCTAAGAAACCACTGCCTAATCTAGATGTATTACTATGTCTTCTTCTGAGAGTTTATAGTCTTATTTAGATCTGTGATCCATTTTGAGTTAATTCTGGTGTATGGTATAAAATAAGGGTCCAAATTAATATTTTTGCATAAGGATATAACAATTGCTGCAATACCATTTTTGGAAAGGTCTACCCCTTCTATATTAAATTTCCTTGGCACCTGTGCGAATAATCAATTGACTATTATTTCAGATTCTCAGTTCAATTCCATTGGTACACTGTTTTTCTGCATATAAGTACCACACTATTTTGAGTACTCTGGCTTTGTGTTATTTTTTTTTTCCACCATGGTGCTGGGGATTGAATCTAAGGCCTCACACATGCTAAGTAAACCCTCACTGAACTTCATTTCAGCCCTATTATGTTTTGAAATTGGGCAGTATAATCCCTTCCTTTTTCATTGTTTTGCTAGTCTAGGTCTTTTGCATTTCCACATAAATTTTAGGATCATCTCAGTTTCTCAAAGAAAAAAGGCAAGCTAGGATTTCAACAGAGATTTTGTTGAATGCATTGATCAATTTGGAGTAAGCAGTACCCTGGGTTTTGTCATTAATTGGTTTCAGGTGGCATGACAAGTACCAAAACACTGAGTACCGAACAAATTATTTTGGCTAGAAAGGATAGGGAGTCACAAGGTAATTGTCACTGACAAGTTCTAGCTTGACCCTCTCGTACCAAACAAACAAGAGTTCTGGGACAAAATCTTCCCATCGAAATATGTCTAGCTAAATGAATGAATGAATGAATGAATGAATGAATGAATTTTGGTGCTATGTCTAGCACCAAATTCAATGAGTTTCAAAGTGGCTGACTGTAGGTATGACTGTATTATCATTTTAACAATACTGAATATTCTAATCCATGAACATCACTCCATGTATAACTTTTTTTAGCAATGTTTTATAGTTTTCTGTGTACAAGTCTTATACTTCTTTTGTTAAATTTAATTCCTAAATATTTTATTCTTTTTGATGCTACTATATTTTTTTGAGATAGAGTTTTTCTGTGTTGCCCAAGCTCACCTTAAACTTCTGGACTCAAATGATTCTCATGGCTCAGCCTCCTGATAACTTGGGCCTTCAGGTACTTCATGTTTGAATTCTTCATTACTAGTATATGGGTATACAGTTGATTTTTGTATGTTGTTCTTGTATACAATTACTTAGTTGGTTATAATGTGGGTATATGTGGGTTCATTAGGATTTTCTATAATCTCTATATATGATAAAGTCTTATAAATAAATGAATCTGATGCTAGAAAAATTAAAGGGGGGTTAGAGGGAGGGGAAAAAGAAGGGAATTGAAATGTGTTATATACATGTACTAATCCCCTACAGTGAATGTGAGCATGTACTACAAACATGTACTAATAAAAGTTAAAAAAAAATAGATATATGTTAGGTTTAAGATTTGTTAGCTTTTGGGAGATATGCTTTATATTTGATTATTTATGGCTATGAAAAAAATGAAAAAGTTCTTAGAACTTCATACTGTGAATTGTATAGACACTGTATGGGTCAACCAGCCTTATCAAATCAAATTATATCTTACTTTGAATTACTGAAAAAATCAGGTCATGAATTTTGCTGTCACTGTATTTAGTAGCTAGTATTTCTCCTTAGACACTATGTATGATGCTGTCATAGAAGTCTCAAGGGCAGACTCAAGGTTTGAGCCTGATTTTCCTGTGAACTAGCATAGTATGTACAATTCTAAATTCACTCATTTTTCTGTCATTTCTTAAAAGTATCTTTATCCAGACTGATTATGGCAAGTTTAATAAAGTATAAATCAAACCCTCAATACTACTTCAGTTGTTTTCCCAGAAAATGAGAGGAATAACAATAAGTATTCATTGTTGATCATCCTTAATAGATGATCTTTATTAAACTGCCAAAAATTTAAAATTGCTACCACAAAGTTTTGTTTTAAAAAAAAAAACTGAAACAAGTTTTTTTTTTTTTATTCAGGTATTTGGATGAACATGACAGCATGTGAGAAATTGAGAGGCTGCTCATTGGTTCTTTCAAATTGGAATCAATTACAGAATGCCTACCAGGAGCTGGTATGCCTTTGGTACAAAATGAACTTAATTCAAAAGTTGCCACAGAGTAACAAATGAAAAATATCACCATACAGTCCTGGTATTCTTGCATACACTTTTCCCTACTGGGAGAATGTCAAATCAAATAGACTTGAATGGACTTTAAAGACATTAAAAATTTTTAAAGAAAAAAATTTTGAGACAGGGTCTCATGTTGTAGTTCAGGCTGGCCTTGAACTTGCAATGATCCTCCTGCCTTGGTTAAAATAACAACTAACAATTGATACAGTCCAAATATCTTGGGGAAGAAAAAAGAATGATCAAGTCCCTACAATAAGAAAATATTTGGATGGATTAAATTTTTGGAAAGATTGCCAATGGGCTAACAAGGGATAAAAATTCTATTTCTTAATACCCAATGTATTTCCTGAAAGTAAATACTGCACCAAATATAAGAAATAACAAACTACAAGAGTTTCTTGAGCTATAATTACCATCGACTCCACTATTAATCATTCATGCTTTGGCTCATGTATTATTTTACTTTAATTTCAAAACAAAGGAAAATAAAAGTTGTTAAATGAAGTAATCTCAAAGGCTGAATATTAATATCTATTATTGAATATAGATACTATCACATCCTGGACACAGTTTATGCCTGCAAAGCAGGCCGAAAGCCACTGGATCACTGGAGATAAGCAGAGGGGTATGAGGAAGGAAAGAGGAGGAAGTACAGGAAGAAGCAGAGAAGGTAAGCGAGAGAAGGAAAAAGACAATAATGATAATGGGTTAAAGAAACACGAGGGCAAAGGAGAATGATATACACAGGCTAAAGTTATATATACGTGAATCATACATATAACTGGACAAACCAGAACAGGAAACAGAGCTGCGGTTTCTCACCAAAGGTGAAAAAATTAGAGACCTGTTAAACCAGAAAAAAAACTTTGGAAAACACACTGTCCATCATCTTCTCTCTACCAAGCATTGCCACACTGCCTCAACCGTAGAGACGTGAGGGAAGCCCTAAATCTATTGTATCATTGCTCTGACCTATAAAGTCTTTTTTTCTAGTACTGGTGATTGAATCTGGGGGTGCTCTACCACCAAGCTACATCCTTACCCCTTCTTAGTTTTTATTTTGAGACCAGAGTCTTCCTAAATTGCCCACACTGTTCAACCTCCCATGCAGCTAGGATTACAGGTGTGTGCCTCCACACCAAGCTTGGTCTAGAAAGTCTTATAAAAATTGAAAAAAATGTTAATTTTGGAAATCATCTTCCCTCAATGAATTAGTAGAAAAAGAACATGTAAACATAAATTGACTTCTGTAAAATTTAAAAATCAAATAAAAATGTTCCTTAAACAAAGGAAACTTCCTGTCTCATTATGCCACCTAAAGTTATGTCTCAGTAAATGTGTTAATGTACTGTTTTAATTAAAATATAAATACAATTTAACTGCCAGACATCGTGGCACAAGCCTGTAATCTCAGCACTCGGGAGGCTGAGGAAGGAGGATTGGAGCAAGTTCAAAACCTGTTTGGACTACATAGCGAGACCCTGTCTCAATACATACATACATACACACAACTTAACTTTCTGCTGTCGATTTTATTCTTATTTTTTTCCTGTGAATTTCCCACAATTCAAGTCAATTCTGCACGGTGGTTTCAGAAAGTTATGTTTTCCTAATAGAAAGCATGCTGGAAAATTTTTTTTCTTTGAAATTATAAATTTTTAAACAACCCACCCTACTTCATGTTCACATTTTGTGAATCATTTTAGTAGTAATATTTTCCATAAAATTTGCCTTTTAAAATATGCATGATTGCTGGGGATTTAGCTCAGTGATTAGAGTGCTTGCCTTGCAAGCACAAGGCCCTGAGTTCGATCCCTGGCACCAAAAAATAAAAAATAAAAAAAAATAAAATAAAATACGCATGATTTTAAAGTGATACAACTAAAAGATCATGCAGCTGTGGAGTTACGAGAGGTAAATGATAAAGCTTCAGACATACTCTCCAATTAGTTCCATTATACCTTGGAAAAGTACCTCAATTCATTTTTTAAAATGTAACAAAGCTGCCAACAAATTCTAACTCAAAAATCCTATTATTTAATTCCTATTTCACAGGACAACAGGAATGTTAAAAAATTCAATAATCAGATACTCATTTTACAAACAACTTTGCACCTTAATTTATACCACTGATTTTTAGAGGCAAGGGTAAGTGATTTTAATTTCTTTGATAAATTTCTATTTCTTGACTCAAAAAAGCAATATTGTCCATAAGGAAAATAGAATATTTTAAATTACACATTTTTAAAATGAGTCAAAACTAATAAATCTTCATAAAACCATGCTTACTTTCATTTGCAGATCCTTGGAACTTTCTGTTGACATATACAAAGAAAGCAGAACTGATAAAGTATCTGTGACAGCAACAGCCCGTGCATGTTCAGAAGTGTGTCGCCCAATCTGTCCTAAGGCCCAAGCAGCAACAGCCTTAATATGATCCTCTGGTTCTTCTGACAGGCAGACTGACAACTAGGGTACACCCTGCAGCGGTGATCAAAAGAGCAAGTGTTATAAATCTAAACCAGGATTAAAGAGTCCTCCGTGTCTCTCAAACATTAGAAGAAATCATTTCGGCCTTGATCCTTTTTTTCCTAAATGGTTCAATAAATGAGCACATCACAGGGGCTGCCATTCTTAAGTCAGTAAAATGCCTAGAACTAAATTACTTTAATTATCTGTAACAACCTGACTTAACTATCTCTACTAGCTTTTACCCCCCAGATAGAGAGAAATTTAACCAAATGACAGATGGCAAGACTAGGCAAAACCATATTCCACTGTGACAAAAACCTTTAAGATCTTAAAATGTCTCATTTTGCTTTGTTTAAAAAGTTAATTTAGAATCTTTAAAGGGATTATCTTTCATAAAGTACAATAAATCTGAGAACAAAATAACTAGTAGAGACTCAAATTATCCTAAGCAATAATCCTCAAGTACATTTTAGATGACATATATCCACTAATATCATTCTTAAAATAGTATATAAGTTTCCATTAATTTTGGTTGAATTTTAAGTTATAGTTCTGCTCACTTTAATATGATCAAATGTCAAAGCAGAAATGCTTAATAACATGTATTTACATTTTGTATCTTAGGCTTCAATTTTATCTAAATAGTAAAAACACAATCAACAAAAGGGCCATAAATATATCACAGTTTATATACTCAAGGAAGAATCAATAACCCATATCAAATTCTAATTCCAGATTCTATATAGTCATAATTTTCTAATTTGAGATGATAGTAATTACCTAAAACCTTGCACCACCAAAACCAGTATCACATGGCCAAGTTACCATAGCAAAGGCCAAAATCATATACTTTTCACCTCCATCTTTTAATTTGGTATTGAGATCAATATACTGAAAAAACCTGCCATAATTTCTTCATGGTCTTTCCCACAACTAAAAGGTACAAATAGTCAGACCTGTCTTCAGGATGAGGTAATTTTCTAGAAAGCTCGTACTTCTAGGATGTAGTAAGACTGAAGAAGCAGTAGGTAAAGCGAGACAGCTCCTCTGCCCTGACCCCAAAGTTCTGCCTTCCTGGCTTCAATTTGTTATGATGAGCAAATGAGATAAGCAACATGAGTGGGCTTCAAAAAGTATAAAGTATCATTTAAATGTATGGTATTATACTAGTAGTCCCCACAGTACTACGCAGCAAAAGGAGAGACTGCTACCTACACTACCGTGTGGTTAGTGCTGCTGCCATCTCAATCTCCAACTAACTGAAAAATAAACCAGGTGGGAGAGGCCAGCAGCAGCCCCAGACCGAAGGAGGGGAGGGCCTCCTGGTTGGCACGAGGAGGACAGGCAGGAAGCACCAGCAGCCGCTGCTCCTCTGTCGTTCTTCCTATGCAGTACCTTTCTGACTCTCTACCAAAAACGTCAGGATCAAAAATACCAGTTACATCCTCGTAGTGACCCTTCCAAAAGCACCAGTACTCCTCTAGTCACTCACAGACCATGGTAACAGAACAACAAAAGAAAAGAAATTGCATAAAAGGGAGCGAAGCAAAGAATCATCGTGGCATTGGTAAAAAATAAAGATGCGAGGCTCCTTTCTCTTCTGAGGATTAGCAAGGGATACCCCCCATTTCTGTTTAACATACAGCAGCAGGTTTTCTGTGCTGATAAGAAGCCACGCCCGAGAGCATCGCCACACACATCCTGCAAGCACACAGAGCCTTGACACATTCTGAAGGAGATCAATATATATTCATCAATGCTTGCTTTGTGAGCACCTACTATGTATGACGGCTTCACTATATGGTGAGTCCATACAAAGTTGTAAATTGAAGACAAAATTTGTAGGAAATGAAAAATTCATCTGATATGTATTCTGATTGCTCACATCTAAAAGGAGGAATTAGTCTGTCAAAGCTGACTGAAAGCAAGTGAATAAAAAGATGTCCTAACCAGTGTCATCTCCTACCCAAATGCCAGGAAAGGGAGGAATGCACAGACCTCTGAGCACCGTGAAAATGACTACTGGGCATGTCATTTAAATATTTGTTTTTCATCAAACTCTATCTTATATGTTTATAAATATGCACAATTATTCAACATACAAACATACTTTTAAAAATACAGGTAATCGTAATACTCAAAACAGTAGACTGGGGGGTGCAGGGCCTTGCACTTGCTAGGTAAGCACTCTACCACTGTGTTAAATCCCCAACCCACAAACAGTAGATATTTTGTTGATAATAAACACTGAGTAAAACTTTAAATTTCCCATGACCTAAACCTTTCTTCAAAGATTTCTTTGAGAAATTTTACTAATAAGCATTGAAACAAGTGAAAATCCTTTCAGGCAATTCTGTTGCTCCAGCCAGTTATATGCTCCCATCTGTCAGGGAGTGCCACCAACCTGTGGTTCTGTCCTCGAACATCTCACTACAATAATTCGGAGAAACAAAGCAAGAACGCACCTTGGGGATGACCACTGCCATTGCCAGGTCCTGGGAATGCGCAGCTACGTGAGCGACCGTCACAATGCAGGCAGCTGTATCGTGCCCTCTGCAGGACCCGATGCACGCAGTCATTGTGGCCTCCCTCCTGTGTTAGTGATCAGCTGTGAAAGCTAAGAGGAAGAGCAAGAGCTAAATAATCAGGACAGAAAGCATAAAATGGTATTTCATTTGGGCAAATTTTATTCAGGACCTAAAAACAACTGGTAAAATTGAAATATCATTAGGGAAATTTATTAAAAGAAATACAAAAGTATAGTATCCTGCCATTTCAAATATACTCACTGTGAGAGGCTTTAGTTACTCTGTGGTTCAATTTTTCATGCATCAATGGCATAACTTTTATACCTGGTATAATGGATGTCGAAATTTCTCACCTAGACACTAAGCCTAGGGCTAGTTCATAACTGGCTAACTACTGAAAGCCTCAATCACAATGCATGAGTATGAGGCAGATTAATCACCGAATGCCAAAAGACAATGTCAGACTGGAAATATGCTAACCTAATTATCCCCCCTTTGCTAGCAATATTACTAGCTGAGTACAGTGCCACTTGGAAAAACCTCAACCAAATAAAGACATTACATGAAATAAAAAATGAGGACTTTGGGGCTGGGGATTTAGCTCAGCGGTTAAAGTGCTTGCCTTGCAAGCACAAGGACCTGAGTTCGATCCCCAGCACCACAAAAAAAAAAAAAAAAAGGACTTTAACACATAACAAAATGACATTGATTAGTCCAAATATACACTGAAAAAAGACACAGCTTCAGAATCAACATGGGCTTGCTTTATTGCTTTCACTTAAGAACTGAGAGCAGGAAATCGCCATGTAAGATCAGCTACTAGCATGGTCATACTGGGCTGGGGATCTTTGTGTCTGTGTCAACCTGGAGGTGTAATATTCTCACTACTTCCAGGTGACATAAAATGATAAGGATTACAGAGGTCCACAGTCCCCACAATCTAGAAATGGAAAACTGGAAATGATTGGAGACTGAGATTTTAACTCAAACTCCATTAATATAACCCAGTGGTTCTCAACTGGGGGGCAATTTTGTCCACTAGGGAACATCTGGAATGAATGGAGATATTTTTGATTGTCACCTCTTGTGGGAGGGGTGCTACTGGCATCTAGTGAGCAGGGATGTTGCTAAAGGACGATTCTACAATGTATAGAACAGCTCACCACAAAATTACTTAGTCCATAATGTTGTTAATACTTAGGATAAGAAAACCCTGACCTAACCAGGTCGTGTAGCAAAATCCTGCAGCCCCGAAACAAATCGATGTTTCATTTAGAAACTAAAACTACTTATTATTGTATCTTGAAGCTGTTCAAAAATCTTTTTCACCCCAGGCATGAGTTTTACAATCTCTCTAAAGTGCAAGCACTTTTCTTCACATATTCATCTTTGTCCTGCAGACAGGTAACTACAACTGGAAAAATTTCTACCTCAACGAACATTTCAACCAGATCCACACAATGTTTTACAATGCAAGTGCTGAAAGGACACGATGCTGTTAAGCAAAAAACAAAACATTATTATGTGGAGTCTAGTCGTGCACTACAGAGTTCAGGTGTAATTTAAACAGCTTTATACATATTCAAAGTCCTTTACAAAAAGGAAAAATTAGATATCTAACAGAACATTTCCAAGTTTTGAGGCTTTCACATCCTACTCTTATACTCAGTTTTTTAAAATTCCCTAATTTCTGTATCAGTTCTATTTAAAAACTGTACTGCAGATGATTAAATAAGACCACTAAATGAACACTATTTCTTAATTGTGTGATACTTAATTTATGGTATGTGTGGTAATTTAGTACAAACATGATGAAGCAGAACATCTTACTTTTAGCATGATACCATTTCAAAGACCCTTCCCACTGCTTAGTTAAAATTAACAGTTTTTAAAATACAAATATAATTATTAGAATACAAAAGCATAATTGATTATTATTAACTGAAAATCAAGATTCTGGAAAGCTACAAAAAGACTAACATAAGACCATTTTCGTAAGAAACTTGAATGTTATAGTGGTGGGCTAGAAAATCTTCAGTTCCCTTCCAACCCTGAGATTTGATTCTTTAATTGTTGATGCTAACACTGATGCTTTTAATTTTCAACATTGCACAGAGTTTTCCCAATTCTCTCTTCATTGTCTAATACTTATAGCATTATTTTCATATATTAAAAGACCAGTGACATAACATGTTCATGTTTTCAGTGAAAATTTACTCATTTTTTTAGCTGTATAATATTAATCTGTACACATTTTCATTCTGTTAGCTTGTAGGAAGTCTGGTTTGTTTGCCTCTTAACAATAGTGTAAAATACCTCCAATTTAGCATCAGGGTTGAGGATCATCTGGGCTAAGTGAGCAATAGCTCCTGCGTCCACTACTGTCTCTGTGCTAACTCTGGAGAATGCTTTGAAATATCACTAAGGGTTGAAGCACCAATCCTTTTCAAAGCAATTTCTGGCTCCTGGATACAGAACACTAAAAGAGGAACAGCTCCTGCATCCACCACAGCTTGTGACAGTTCTGTGGGTCCAAGAAAAGTAATTAAGTGAGTATGGGTGACTGACCCTTGTGCAAGCCATTTTTCACCCTGACAGATACAGCAAAGAAAAAAGGGGAGGGTGCACTTCACTCTCTCGACATCTGCATTTCAAATCAGTCTTCCTGGTTTCATAAACCATGTGGACCAATCCTGAGCTGAAAAGAACACAGGTCAATAGATGGACCTCCATTTACATGAACACATTTGAGGTAGATTAGGCTGAAATGGCTTGTTATTCTTTTTTTTTTTTTTAAGAGAGTAAGCAGATGTCAGCTGTTTAAGCTCTGACAATTCTGCACTTCTCAATAGGCAAGCATTTTATGCATGGTTTACAATAACAGAGAAAATTAAAGTACCAAAAATTTACCAACCACACTAATTAGGCAGTAATTTCTGCTATTTACGTGAGTAAACATTAACATGAATCTTGTGCCAATAATGTCGATTTTTAAATTCTTTCAATCTTGTAATACTTTTAAAAGATCCTTTAAAACACTATATAAAATAAAAAGCTGTATTTTTATTGTGTATTTAAAAAACTTTCAAAAATGAGATTTGCAACTAAGCAACGTACTTTCATATATAAATGTCAATGTTTAGATAAAGGAATAAATTTATCTTAAACATGTTCCTTGTTGGAAATCAAGTAAATATTTTTTGAACACATATGTTGATTTACTTATGTGCCCAAGAATGACAGCTATAAAAATAAGACACTTTAAATTATAAAGAATGGAGGACAGGCGGCCAGACCTGTATAATATATGTATAAAAAATGTCCTCTAAGAAGTGTGGAGCACAATACAGAGTTATAGATTCTACTCTGATTGCACCCATGGTCTCTCTTACTGAATCGCATGCACCCATTTCTATAGTATCTTCTATATTATGTTCTTCTTTTCCCAGATTTGTAGTGCCTTACCCATAGATAAATGTCTTGTCAAGCCAAAAACATCTATTTACATGTTACATAAAGTCTTTAATTTGAAGAAATATAATGTTTAATTTTTCAACATTTGTAATATTACATTTTCTAAGAAAATAGAATTAGCAAATACAAGTTCGTGTTCATTCATAATTTGTTTTCTTTAAATTATTGTTATTATCTTAGCGGTCTCAATATTGCATAAAGGGTTTCTTCATTCTTTCATTAAACAAGTATTAATGGAAGGTTGCTACATGCCAGGCTCCCTCAACTCTGGTGCCAGTGACACACTTCTGCAAATTAACACTACATTCATTAGCAGATATTTTTATTTTTTAACTCTACTGTGAAATATGTTATACAATGGGAAGCTCATATGTGACCTCAAGAACCAGAGGTAGATAGGAGGAAAATGTGGGAGGTTTTAAGGGGACAATAGCAGAAAGACTGCAGTATCAACCAGGCAATGTAAAACGTTCATCAGAAGCAGTCTCTGGTTTGATGGTGCATTAGCTTGAAGACTGACAGGACAAGAGGCAAGATGTTTCCCTCCCCCACCTGGGAAAAAAATAGGTTAAAATAATTTCTAAGTACGATACTCATTTTCTGTTAATTACTAACATGTTCCTTAAGAATTCAATTCAATCCAAATGATACAGGTGTTGTATGGTAGTATCAACTTTATATGCACCTACTGCAGTATTATGGGCTGAACATTTTGAGAGCACAAGGATTAAGTCATCTATTCAACTGTATCACTGTATACACACAGTCTCTATGAGTGAAGAATCTGCAATAAACTACAACTGTTTAAAAGCACTAGTAACAAAAACTCAAGGTTCTTTATAAAAACATCTATCTTCATAAATTCCACACTGTGTGCATGTGTGTGTATGTGTGAGTGTGAGTGTGTGTGTGTGTGTGTGCATGCGTGAAAAACTGGGATTGGACCTAAGGCCTTTGCACTGAGCTACATCCTCAGCCCTTTAAATTTTTTGAGACAGGGTCTCACTAAGTCATTAAGTTGCCCTGGCTGAGCTGGAATTTCCAATCCTCCTGCCTCAGCCTCCCAGAGTGCTAGGATTACAGTGTGTCACATTACCTTTGCTGTAATTCCCATACATTTTATACTTCCTGCAAATGACTGCTAGAGTGTGCTATATGCTCCTTTCATTGATCACCACAATGTTAACAATAAAGCAAACTGTTTTTCCAACTTGTTACCCAATCCCATCCTAAGCCACTTTCTATTCTCTACAGAGAAGTGGTATTAAATGTGAGAAGACTAGGGAAGATCCTGAAGAAAGATTTGCCATGAAAGTAGTGTACTTTCCAAGGACCAAACTGGGCCCAGCAATTTTGCACTTGTAATTTCATACCTCTACATCTCGAAATGTAGATGGTCTTACAAAGTCAGGGTCTGCTCTTGAGTGGCACACATTGTTCCTTACAAATACTGCTCCACTACCTTCATACATATATTAGCTACAAGGTAGTATATACAGTCGCATGTTGGTACTGGGCTGCTCTGAACTCGTCAAACTTAGTTCCTGATGCATTCTAATGTGGAAATTTTGTCCCAGTAGTTGTTGTTTGGTACTCAATGCACAAGCTGTAACTTGTTGATGCTGAGTGCCTCTTGATCACCTCCCTCTCCAGACAAAACAATTTGTTTGGTACTCATTGTTTTTGGTACTCATCATGCTTCCTGGACCCAAACAACCATGAGTCCCAAGGTACCACTGTATACAGGTAACAATGCAACAGGCCTAAATAACACACACCACACTAAGTGTTACTACACTACAGCCTACTTCACCCTACCCCATCACCATTCTTTTTTCTATGGCATATCCTTCCCTATTTCCCTATTTTTGCTTCCTCTGGTGTTTCTGTACCAGTCAGTCTTGGAGTCTGCCCGTTAGCCTTTGTCAGCGAGGGCACGGGCTTGTGAGCCCGTCCTTGTCAGGCCAATGGGACCTGAGTGGAGATCAGTGGAAGCATCTGCGGAAGGTTTTTCTAACAAACTGAGATTCACAGGAGAAAATACTGCCTCTTCCTTGTCGGACGACATCATGTCTGCAAATGACACCTGCCAGTCCTACATCTATCTTCTAACTATAACAGAAGAAATCACCAATATACTAAGAATGATTAAGTACAAAACTAAGAAACATCTGGGTCTTCTATAACCAAACCTGGAACTGCCCCGACTCTGAACTGTGTGTCATGTGAGATAAAAAAGGCCCTTATTGTTTAAGCCACTTATAGTTGGTACTCTTACAGCTGAAAACATCCTGATAGACGTCTTTGCTCTCTCGTGCATGGTGTTTATACACATTTCCTCTCTTCCTTCACTCACTGAGTGTTCATGAAGGGCTTACTATGTGCTGGAAACTTGGCTACACCCTGGGGAAGGAGAACACAGTAAAAGATCGCTCTGTTCTGGAAGACCCTGTGCAGGGTAAACATACGAACAGACCACACTACAAGCACAGCACAGAGCTAACAGTCAAATATGTGAGCGCAGAGCCGAGAGTCGGTCTGTGGCACGTTCAGGGGAAAGTACACAGAGGTGTTGTTTCAGGTTGTGCCTCCCACCATGCTCCCCTTTTCTTTCTCCTAAACTTTTCTACCCCTCCCCCCCAAAAACAATAGAAGCCAAAACACAAAATTCTGTATATCCAAAAATTATATTCCATGGGAGAAATCTTACAGAGCTCATTTAAAACACTAACTTGGAAATAAATTTTGAGTCTTCAATTCATATTAAGGATTGATATGTACAGACTTAGATGCTCATAAAAGTTTTACCAAGAAAAACAGTAAGCCAAGAAATTTATCTTCAGTACCTGAAAATATCTTAGTCTCACTTTAAATTTTAAATAATTTTCAGAATTTTTGAAAATATATCTTCTAAAGGACTGGGGATTCAGCTCAGTGGTTAGAGTGCTTACCTTACAAGCACAAGGCCCTCAGTTTAATCCCCAGCACCAAAAAAAAAAAAAAAATATATATATATATATATATGTAGATATATATATATGTAGATATATAGATACATAAATGTATCTTCTATTAGGCAATACATGACATAATCTTACACTGTTAGGTAACAAGCAAGATTAAAAAGTAGCTATAACTATGTTTAAAAGTGGAAAAAAAAGGCTATATGTTATCTTAACACACAGTATTTATACTAGGATGGCAGTACTATTGGTGATACCTTTTTCTTCTCTATTTGCCAAATTTTCTTCAATATGGTTATTTCAAAAAAATACAAACATCCTCTGTTCATACTTACGGTGACTACTGAGACCAACTATACTAACATTATTATTATAAAGAAAAAATACATAAAATTTCTAGCTTGTTCCTCAGTGAAGCAGTTTCTTATTTTAAAAATGGTGAGGTATGTGTTTCCTTCTTATAAAATATTAGGAAAGAGTATATAATTATTCTTTGAAGAATTACTGCCATATACTAGAAACATTTACTTTTTCATACTTCAGCTACTGCCATTATTCATACCCTTATTACATTTAAGATCAAATGTTATACTGTTAAATGTTAGGAGTTATTTTTAATCAGCTTTAGATGGCAAATGATCAAAATAAAATTATCCAGTAGTATTTTCTTCATTCACAAATATCAAAGGCATTTGTTGCACACATGTAGACAACGGAATATACAGTCCCCAAATTGGATGGTGAGCTGGATTTAGTAAAGGAACAGCCATTTTGGTTTGGCCTCAGGAACAGCTCACTGTGAGCAAAGGAACTGAGGCAGCCTCCTCCCTGGACTGTGACAAGGAGGGAGACTTCACCTTGTCATACTTCTCTGTCTCTCAGTTTCCTATAATTCCAACAATTAAGAGGTTATGTGCATGTAAGTTTTAAAAATAACAGTTACACATGAAACTCTGAGGTAACAAGTGTTAGATTTTCTTACATTGTATTCTCCCACACAGTTCCACTTTTTAAATTTCGTTCTGTGCTGTTCTTGGGGCTTGGGTGTTTGTTTGGTTTTTTACTAACTAAAGACTGAATTTACACTCATCTCTCACTAACAAATGTCAAGTGTTGCAACTTAAATGGATCAAAATCTTCACCTTAATAATCAAAAGTCTCAGTACAACTTTAAACTTAAAAAGAGCATAGTCTAAAAAGGAAGACTTTTAAGATTAAAAGCATCTATAAAGTTGGTACTAAGTCTAATATTAGAACTTCAAAAAAGAAAGAAAAAGAACGGACTGTGTTGACTAAAAGGAGGAAGCAGAGAAGAGCACCAATCAACACAGAATAGATAAAAGTACGTAGGTCAGGCAAAAGTGATTTTGCTTTAATAGTATTCATAACAGTTTCTCCCCTCTTCCTTTCCTCCCTCCCTCTACCCCTCTCCTCCCCTTTCTTCTCTTTTCCCTTCTGCCACACTCCTATCAGTGTTAGAACTAGAACCCAAAGCCTCACACAAGCTAGGCAAGCACACCTAACACTGAGCTACATCCCCATACCTCAGTCTCTTCTTTTCCAGTACTGGGGATTGAACCCTGGGCTCTTCTTAATTATGAAATGACAAGTAGTCTGTTTAGATCAGAAGTGGTAAACTCAAAAGCCCACAGGCTCCAGTCAAGTAACTAAGTGAAACAGGGAAAATAGGGATTGGGAGAGCAGTAGTTCAGTGGAAAAGTCAAGGCAGCATCTACGAGGTTCCTCAGCTTCAGTCCTGCGTCGCCATGAAGTAATGGAGGCCGAATGCTGTCAGACCTCTTTAATGTGAAATTGCCAGGCTTTTAACTGTTGGCAAATTTATTTTTGAAAGAACACTGTGTGAGACGACACAGTGCAGGCCAAATAAAACATACATCTGTAGGTCAGTTATATCACCTCAACCACCTTTCACAACCTCAGGCTTAAATCTTGCACCTCCTAAAATCTGTGGAGATATGGATAGGTGGATGTGGAGAGGTGATGTTCTATCTACTTTTAATTCTTGAACTCATGCTTTGGAATTCTAAAGGAAGAAACACTGTAGTGGTTATATAAGAAAATTCAAAGAAGAATTCCAAGAACTTGATAAAAATCCTAAAATTACCTGCAAAAGGGGGAGGTTAACCTAAAACTATATTATAACATTCAACTAATTTTCTTTCCCTTTTTTTTTTTTGTTTTTGAGACAGGGTCCAGTCTGATCTTGAACTCACTATGTAGCCCAGGCTGACCTCAAACTCACAGCGATCCTCCAGCCTCAGGCTCCGTGTGCTGACTACAGGCCTGCGCTGCCATACCCGCCCTCAATCAATTTTCTTGCTCATAATGGTGATGTAGTTGGAGAGAAGAACTGGGGCAAAATTCAGTGATTCTGAGAACTCACAAGGAGGAGTCAAAATGAAGAGGCTTTCCAAAAAGAAAAAACAGGAGGCAAAAAATACATTTCTAACACACAAATTGACAATTAGAAATCAAAATTTCTTCTGGAACCCTAATTTCTTTAACTTTATTGCTTTTTGATTTTCCACTATTGCTTTTAACAGCTTTCTAAGCTCCACAAAATTATATTTTAATCTGTTTCATTTGAAAATACAAGAAAGTCACAAATTAATTACATCTTTGCCCTTTGGTGGCCTTATTTATCAGTTTAAAGGTGGGCTGCTTTTCCCCCTGGAGACAAACCCAGGGCCTCGCCCTCTAGTCAAGCATTCTACCACTCAGCTACCACACTCTACCTTCAGTGCTGTATTCTTCCACCCCCTCTGCCCCACCCCATATTGGGGACTGAACCCAGGGCCTTCTCATTGGCTTAAATCCCCAGCCCTTTTTTATTTTAAGACAAGATCTCACTAAGTCGCCTGCACAGGACTCAAACTAGCAATCCTCTTGCCTTGGCCTTCTAGAGTGCTGGAATCACAGGCATGGACCACTGTGCCTAGCTAAAGATGGACTGGTTTCTGCATCTGGGCACAAAAACATATAACTGTATCACTTCAAACCCTTTTTAAAATAGAGTAGATTACAAAATAGATTTAAAAATTGGCTACCATTTATGATATTAATCTTACGTTAATAATAATTAGTAACCCCATTCAACCAAATTTTTCATGATTAGATAAAATTACAATGAAAACAAAATATGGAGCTGCAATTGCCAACGCTGGTTATTTGTTTTCCAAACTCCAGTATGATTTCAGTTAACAGCACATCCAAAGCAAAAGAAATTTACAACTGGTATATTACCTACTGCTTGTAATAAATCATACCCAATATAGAAATTTAAAACCATCAACATTTACTGTTTCATAGTTTCTGCAGGTCAGGAATCTGGTAGTGGCCTAGCTGGGTGGTTCAGGCGCAGGACCTCTCAGATACAATCAAGGTTTCATCTGGGGCTGGTGATCTCTGAGGATCCACTTCCCAGCACTCTCACAGCAGTGTCGGGGAGGTCTTTAGTTCCTCGCCATGTGGGCTTCTCCATGGCCACTCATGATGTGGCTTCGCGCAGAGTGAGCGGTCCAAAAGAGAGGACCCAAGACAACAGCCACAAATGCTATGATCTGACCATGGAAGCGGCCTGCCATCCCTTCTGCTATAGTTCACTGGTACAGTGGGAGAGGACGCTACCCAAGGGTGTGATGATGTGTGCAGGCGTCACTGGAGGTCACCATGTAGACTGACTACTACAGAAACCTCTGCTCCCTGCCAGCACATTTGAGAGGCAACATCCATATGTAACAATGACTCGCATGAGCTGCAACCTGAGCTGAGTGATTGACATTTCCAATTTGCAGGTAGAAGTAAGAAAAGCATGGAGAAGGAATTTGTATATTATGAAAAAGTCTCATGATATTTCTCTCTCACACTCCGAAGTATTTCTTCCTATGCTCATCGTTTTCACCTTGCTTGCCTCCACCCAGTCTTTAAAGCCATTGGTTTGGCCCTAATACATGGGTTGAGTGCCGGAAAGCTTAAGAGTTAATATACTTATGTTTGCTTTGAAGATTAAATAATTCTGGCTCCTTTAAAAAGCCAAGTGAGTCAAATAGGCCACTGATGTGAAATTAAAGGGACTTCGGTTAGAAATTACAATCAGCTGGGGTGCACGGTAGACTTGGAGGACTCCAGTACTTTTTAAAAAGGCAGCTTCAAAGCACCGTAAGAAAAAGTCAAGAAGCGAAGACCAGAGAAAGTAGGAAGAGATAAAGACTTATACATGGGCTTGAAAGACAACAGGAGAAAATTTACAGTACTTTTAGTTCCCAATCTCACTACTAATTTAGCATTTGCTGATACTCAGCTGAATAAAGCAAAATTACAGAGAAGGTCTGGAGTGTCCTTAAAAAGAAAGAAGAGAATAAATTAACTGGAATCAGATCTTTATAAAATATTTGGGGAGTGGTACTGGGGATCAAACTCAAGGCCTTGGGCCTGCTAGGCAAGCGCTCTACAACTGAGCTAAATCGCCAGCCCCAAAATATACTTTTTGTATCTAGGATTTTTTTTTTTTTTTTGAGACAAGGTCTTGCTTTTGTAACTCAGGCTGGCCTTGAACTCACTATGTAGCCCAGGCTGGCCTCAAAAGTGCAGAGAGCCTCCTTCCTCAGCCTCCCTAGACCTGGGATCACAGGTGTGCACCATGTTTAGCTCTCCATTTGCTTTACATAGCACTGTAACCACAGTTGTAGTTTCACTCACCTACTTCTGTTTTTTTGTTTGTTTTTTTTTTTTTAAGAAGCTACAACATGGGGCTGGGGATTTAGCTCAGTGATTAGAGTGCTTGCCTTGCAAGCACAAGGGCCTGAGTTCGATCCCCGGCACCAAAAAAAAAAAAAAAAAAAGAAGCTACAACATGGGAAATAGATATTTTATTATTCCAACTCTACTGGTATTCATTCTGTGCTTCAACCCAGGGCTAGGTTAAGAAGTCCCTGGAGAAAGCTGAACAGTAAGAGGCAACAGGTACTCAAATAAAATTCTCTACAAGAATAGACAAAGGAGAGAGAAAACACAAAAATAGAACAAAAATAAAGCACTGAGGGGTTTGAAAGTTTCCATCAGGTTTTTATAAAAGTGGTCTTCAGTCAGTTCTTACTGTACTTCCCCTGAGCCATCCCTTGACACCTCTCGTGGGCTTCCACTGTCTACTGAGTGGCTAAGGACCACACTAACTCAGCCTTTTTAACACTGTCTAGTACCCCACTGAGTAAATATACCAGTTTACTTCATCAGTCTCCCACATTTTAATGTGTAGTATAATGAGCCTCTTCCGCATTCACATTACATATTGAGCTACTCTTACGTATCTAATGACCCAAAATTCAGCAGCTGAAAACATCATCACTTATCACCTCAGTTTCTGTGGGTCAGGAATCCAACAGCAGCTTTGCTGGTTGGTCTGGATCAGACTCTCTCATCAAGCTGCTATGAGGCTCACAGCTGGGCTTGCAATCGTCTGGACGCTTGACTGCGGAAGGTCTGCTTCCAAACTCTCCCCCGTGGTTGCCAGGAAGTCTCGGTTTCTAGCTGGCTTGCGGGACTTCAGTGCTTACTAAGTACCCTCAAGACACGGCAGGTGGCTTCCCTACTGCGAGGGACCAGGGGGAGGGAGAGAGCAAGCCCTGTGCATACCCCCATCCTCCCAAGAGAGAAGCTCTATCTTTTACAAACTGTCCTCAGAAGCAACATGGATGACTTCTGTTGGAGGGAGGGAGGGGAGTAAAGGCGGGGGGGGGAGAGAGACAGACAGAAACAGAGAGACACACAGAGAGAGAGAGAATGAATTTACATTTTAGGCCCAGAAGTATTACTGAGGGGAGGGGTGCTGACATTCTTCGAGGTTCCTGATATTTTTAAGTTAAACAGCATGAAATTACTGTTTGTGTTGGTCTAAACCAACCAAATATAGGTTATTTCATATAAGCGATCTTAATCTATACTACAATACTGTTTTCCGAAGAGGCTCTATCAGTATGTACCACCATCAACAATACATGAGATGAGACTGGCAGTTGGCCAAATACCTTACATTGTAGCTTTTATATCAAGTTATTGCTAGAAAATGAATCATTTTTCTCTAAATGGTATTTTCAGCTGTATATTCCCTAATTTACTGCACGGTGAAGTTCAGTTATGCTGACTAATAAACACATTACATATGACTTTTGTGACCATAGTATTACTATTTCTTTGGTGGGGGGACGGTGCTGAGGATCGAGCCAGGGCCTAGGATCAAAGATGTTAGGCAAGCCCTCCACCACTGAGCTATGCACCCTATCTTCTTCATTGCTTTCTAACACATATCCACAGCATAGATACAGTGCTGCTGAGTCAAGAGAAATGTGAGCCGCATAATGTGTTCAAATTTTAAAGTAACAGCATCTAAAAGTTAAAAATAGGTGAAATTAATTTTAATATACTTTAACACAATGTATCTAAAATATAATTTGAACATGTAATTACTAGTTTTAAAATTCAAACTATTTGGACCTACTTTGCTCTTAGGGGATGAGTTTGGAAAGGTTTGGAGATGTTGGCTACGGCTTTAGATAAATAAATTGAGCTATTTAACCTTCTTTTCTTTATACTAAATGTTGGGCTCCTGTGTGTGTTTTGCAATTCAAGGTTGTCTCAAAGATATTACATTTTCATCAGAAATGCTCAAGCTGACTAAGATGCAGTGGCTCATGTCTATAATCCCAGCTACGCAGGGAGATGCGGCAAAATCCTTCTAAGGAGTTTACTTTTTACTCTTGAACAAGGCTGGGCCAGTGAAGGGTCGTATCTTGTCCATTCCTGAGATGCCCTCAAGATATCTTTCCTATTGTCCTGGCTCCTTTTTAATGCTAATCTTTTTGGCAGTCTTGTTCTCCTTGGCTTCAACTTTGCAGGTGTTTCTTTTCTGACAAAATAATAAACTTTTTAAAAGAGGATTTTGCTCTTGATTCTAACTGTAAACGTGGCTGAAAACAGGCTGAATGTTGGGCCGCTCTAAAATTTCTTCCACCAGATTAATTACTCCACCGGCTTTAACCTCAGTCTCCTGCAGTCTCAGGACACAGTCAAAATGTAGACATATTTTCTGCTAGAACACAACACACGTGACCTCAAACCCAGTTGCCAATGGTGTCCCTGTTTCCAACTGAAACCTCTTGAGCCTGGCCTTTAGTTGCAGAATTTCTATCAGCATTCTAGTCTCTGAGCTATGACCAGAATCTCCCATCAAGTTTCGCTTAGAGCATTCTAGGGCTTCAATAGCCAGCATCTCCAAACCTTTCCAAACTTATCCTATGCATTTACAAAAGCTTCTAAACCATATGATCAGGTACTCATAGTAACAGCCCCACACACAGTACCGAAATCTGTCTTAGTCAATTTTCCATTGCTGGACACAAAACCCAACACCCACAACTCATAAGAGAGGCTTATTTTGACTCACTGTTTCAGAAGTCTTGGTCCTTACATGGTCAGTGGGCTCCAAGGCAGAAACGGCATTCGGAAGGGCCTGGGCAGAGGAAAGCTGCTCACGCCACAGCGGTCAGGAAGCAGAGACCAAAGAGAAGAGTCAGGGAAGAAGCTGTAACTCGGCAGTCACGCCCCTAGAGCACCACCCGTTCTGAGCAGGCCTCATCTCATAAGGGCAAGTTAGTGATGAGGACAGCACTGTGACTTAATCACCTTCCAAAAGCCCTGCCTCTAGAAACTGATTATTAGCTTCATATGTAAAGTTATAGGCTTGAGTGACTTAGGAATCTGAAGTGAAATGATTATACTTTGTCATTCCACATTCTAAATTATTTTTAAAGTGCAAGAAAAAGTTCAGAAGCATTTATTAACCAATGTTCATAACAAAAAAAAAAAGGAACTAAAAATACGGAAGAATCGCAACATATTTTTACTAACATACAAACTGATCCTAGCCAGACATGGTGGTGCACACCTGTAATCCCAGCATTCGGGAAGCTGAGTCAGGATGATTGCCATGAGTTCAAGGCCAGCCTGGGTTACACAGTGAGTCCTTGTCTCAAAAAAACAAAAAAACAAACAAAGAAAACTCATCCTAGAAAATGACAAATTAGACAACCATCAAATGAAACAAGGTTGTAATTTAAATGTTATTTTGTTTAACACATTTGGGCTCTATGCCCAAAGAACACAGAAGAAAACATTTCTTTTCACTGTATCTTTTTTTCACTAAGACCTAAATATACAAAAGTATTTGTGAAAAAGTGTTAATATCAGATAAATGTGATACATATTATCTATAATCCCACATACCTCATTAACCTATGTTTATTTGTTCTACAACCCTTCCAAGATAGAAGAGGTTATAAAAATAAAAAAGAAGATATTCAGAAATCAACATTTTTTATTGGCACCAGTACAGTAGTTTATAGGGCCTTTTAAAATATTTTTTATTTTTTTGAGGTGGGGTCTTGCTATGTTGCCTAAGCTGTTCTTGAACAAGTGGTCTTCCTGCCTCGGCCTCCCAAGTGGCTCAGAATATAGTCATGATAGTCATGTGCCACCATGAACTTTTAATTAATAACTTCTAGTTCCCTTTTCACCATCCATCCTTAAGACATAAAATCCAAGGTTCCTAGCTCTTAGCTAGACTTTTATCACTAATACTTGGGCTTTTAACAGTTAACAGCTTTAAGGGGATGGGGATTCAGCTGAAGTGGTAGAGCGCGTGCCTAGCAAGCATGAGGCCCTGAGTTCAACTCCCACTACCCCCCCTCAAAGTTAACAATTTTGAAAATTGCTTGGAGAGTAGCCTTTAGGTGTTCTCACCTAAGCCATCCTACACCATTCAGGCTATTGATATTTGCACAAGTAGCATGAAAAGAATATTTGTAAAAATTCGGAATTTTAAAATTCTTTTTCTCCTTTTCTTATTTCATTATTCCATACAAGATAGAAAGCAATCAGGCTGGCTAGCTCTGTCTTCCACTGTCTACTTAGCAAACAGGATACAATCTACCGAGGGTGTCTGTAGTGTCCACACTGGCCGACCCCTGTGGGCACTGCTCATTCCTGGCCACAACCAGCTCATCTCCTGACTGTTACTGAGCTGGACATAGATCAAGTCTAGAGAAAGAAGAGTCGGACATGTGGGGACCAGTTATCTGGAATGAAAGACAGCAGTGTCTGGCAAGACTTTCAAAATTATAAGGAACATAAAAAGAAAAATGGTGAGGTTCTGTATACTGTCCTTTCTCACATTATAAAAAAAGACTCTCTGGCAAGTTTTTGAGTATTTGTCAAACAGTTCTATCATAAAGTGCTATGTAACGAAAATGAATCCTCTAATGTTTTTATGTCAGTTTCCTTATCTATAATATGGCACATCAATAATTAAAGAGCAATAGACAACCTAATCAAATGTATTGTACTCCTCTCTAACAGGCTTAAGAATAGCCACGAGTTTACTACAAGATGCATCCTTTTTTAAGTGAATGCTCCCAAAACAAGAATTTAAAGCTTACTTTTGAGCCCAGACAGGAAAGGCCATTACACAAAACACTACATGACTCCTCCCTCACACTTCCAGCTAGGCTAGCACTCTCACCTCAGGTCAGGCTCTCTCTGGGGCCAGCTCCACACTGAGGGTCACTGAAGCAGCTGCTCCAGAGCCTCAGGGCTCTCCACAGCAACCAGGGCCCGGAAAGGCCTTGGAGCTGGGGAAGAGGAGGGCCTGCAGCCTGGGCAGGTGCCTCCCTGCTGGGGAGCCAGTAGGGAAGGAAGCCAGAGCAGCATGACCCCATCCCTCCCACCTGGCCCCTCCAACTTCCATCAGGGCAGGTTCCTCAGACCCACTCTGGCTCCCAAAACAAGAAGATTCTTGGCAACAGTGAGAGACTTGACATTGGTTAGGTAAACAGAAATGTCAGCAGAACAGTTCTGCAAAGTGGGAAACAGCAACAAGGAGGAAGAAAAGAGACAACCAATTCGAGAAGAATTTTACCTCAGCCTTCACTAAAAGCAGGGAAAAAGATAAATAGCTTATTTACCTGCAAAGACGTAAATATCATTACATAATAGTATTTTAGTTCACAACAGCATAAAATGATAGATAGTATTAGACTATCATAGTATAATAGCATCATTTGTACAGAGATAGAGACCAAAAAACCAAAACACTACTTCATTGGCAATCAGCAACTCATTCCCTTTGGTTGTCAGTAAAATGTTTTGAAATCCTTACATACAGACTTTTAGAAACTTTATTTTTCAAATAAACATAAGTCAGATAATGCCCATTGGCTGGTCTCTTCTTCTATTATACGCTTATTTTTGTTTCCTACACATAAAACATTTTCCTTCTATTGACTTAAAATACATTTTATTCTTTTGCTTCTCAATTTAAGGTCTAAGTATTTCTTACAGTGTCTAATCAAACACTGTACCACTAATAATAAGAAAACTGAATAAATGTCCCCCATTAATCTCAATATATTTCACCTCTAGGAAATCATTAAGAAATAAATCAGGGTATTCGGAGGTAAATCCTCTATTTTCACTGACTTGGATGTGAATGATGATTTCTTCTATGCCTTTCTAGATAACAATCGCCATACCTTCTGAGAATCTAGGCAGTAATCTCTTCTGAGAGCTTCTGGGTCCCAGGCCCCTAAGTACTGTGAAATATTGAAATTACGGAGGGAATTCTGTGTGAGAACCAGATTATAGCAAGAAATTGGATGACATTCCTACGTCAGATCATATTTATGAACTATAATCATTTCAACCAGACTCAACTAAAGGGCAGGATGAAAAGGTTATCTCTAGGCACCTGCCTGACAGTGTATCTGTACTGTTGTCCCTCAAAGCTCTTTTGCACCACTCTGAAATACTCAGGTCATAATCTGTGACATGTCCCTCTGACAGATCAAAAAACTTACTGAATCTTCTCATACAGTTTCCTGAAATAACCAGTTTGTGATTTAAAATACTGCCTTTGTTTTTTTTTTTTACTCAACATATACAAACAACAGTTTTTAGGTGTACTTGTTTGGAAAACCAAATCCTAAATATAAAGAAAGAATTTTAATATATAAATTCTGAATCATTCTAAGCACAACAGTTTTCTTTCTCAACCTGGTTTTTTACAATTTTATTTCTATTTTGTCTCCAGTAATGTCACCATTTTAAGAACCGAATTAAACATAATTGTGGGAGAATCCCTGTTTCTAGTTTTCCTCAGTACTTTTTCAGAAATTATTTAGCGGAGCTATACGGGATACTAGTTAACATGGGCTTGAGAATCAGATAAATTTAGACCTAAATTCTTGTCTAAATCACACAACTTCAGGCATTTTCTCTAAATTACACTTTCTTTCTTCATTGAACAGGGAGAATAGTATCTACCCAAGAGCAGCTGCACTCAAAATGAGATAATGTATCTGAAGCCCAGGGTACACAGACAGGTACAGAGTTATTGCTTAATACATAATACACAGATGGATACATAGACAGAAGAAAAACATCCTTAATTCTACCACCTTAGTAATACAAAGATGTATTTCTTTGTATTTTATGTCCAAATTAAACATATTTATATCATAATTATAAAATACAGTTTTATCATTTTTCCCATTACTTCCATATTATCATGCAGGGATCATAATCATCTTTTTACCTGGTCACATGAAATTCCATTAAGTAGATTACTAAAATTTAACTGCTAAATTTCTGCCAAGTATTTGAGGAATTCTGCTATGAATGGTACAATAACATTCTCATGAGTATAGCTTTTTTATTCAGTGGGATTCTTAGGATGAGATTCCAAAGCAGGCTTTTTCGGTAAAGCATGAGCTCTTTCATCACTTAGTTTTGTCAAACTGCCTTCCATGGGTTTATACAATTTGTAGTTCCTCCTCCAATGTCATAAACTTTATTATTTTTTTTTTAATTGAAATGAGTCTCACTTTTTTTTTGGAGGGAGGTTGTGTGAGACAGGGTCTCACTGTAATTCAGACTGACGTCGAACTGAACTCACTATGTGCCCCAGGCTGGCCTCAAACTCATGGTGACCCTCTTGCCGCAGCCTCTCAAGTGCTGGGATTACAGGCGTGTGCCACCACACTCAGCTAAGGGTCTTGCTGTTTTGCCCATACTGACCTCAAATTCACCATCCTCCTGCCTCAGTGTCTTTCAGCCTCCCAAGTGGCTGAGTCTACAGGTACATGCCCCCATTCCTGGCTAAACGTCATAAACATTATAATGTCCTCTCCAAGATCCAGTATTCCTACTAGTATATCCCACCTGCTGAGTACTTACCACATGCCAAGCACTGTCCTAAGGGCTTTACATGTATTAGTTCACTGTTCTCACAACACATCTCTTAGTTACCCTCTTCTGCAGATCAAGAAGTTAAGGTTCAGCAAGTTTAAAAGCCATGTCCAAGGTCACACGGCAGCTAAGTGGTAGTACTTGGACTCAAACTTGGATGCTAATGCCACAGTGCTCTTAAACACTTGGTTGTTTGCTGCTTTATTCCCCTATCCCATAACAATAGATGGAAAAAGACATTTTATTAATGTTTCAAACTGCAACTTGTTGACTGCTATTAAGGCATATTTTGGTGGGAGGTAAGCTGATTATTTTTACGTGTGATAAAAAAAAAAATCTCCATTTTCTTATGTTACTTGTTCACGAGCACATTCTATAAAGTGGTGGGCCGATTCTGCTCCCTGTGTATTTATTATTTGGATGGGTGGCACAGCCTTCTCCTAAGAGGCCCTGGTCCCACTGTGATGATTTCACTGAGATCCCAGTTCTTAGTAAAAGGTGCCTCTTCTTTCCTCCTCCTTCCAGCCCAGCAAGAATGGAACACACACATTTCCTACAGTGTGTCCGTGTCTTCGCTCACTCCTGTAGTGTGGCTCCTTGCTGTCTTGGAAAGCTCTACCACGAGTGAGAGCGCAGATCCAGTGACCCCTCTGAGAGCTGCAGGCCACAACAATCTCTGTAAATGAACCAGTGCACAAGGGCTGCGAGACTCAATCCCACTCCCCCACGCCCTGCTGCACTCTTTCTCCCCCTCCCTTTTAATTTCCCTTCTGCTAAATTATAGACTGAAATGTAGAGGTATTTCGTGGACATGTAATCCAAACAAAATATCCTTAAAACCCCATCTATAGTTTACTAGGTTTTTTTTGTTTGTTTGTTTGTTTGTTTGTTTGTTTTGTGGTGCCGGGGATCGAACTCAGGCCCTTGTGCTTGCAAGGCAAACACTCTAATCACTGAGCTAAATCCCCAGCCCCAGTTTACTAGGTTGTAAAACTAGATTTACCTAATAAATTTTCCAGTATTTCCCTTACCTGCATTATGTCTTGAAATACATCCAAGTGCACAGGCTGCAGCCTCCTTAACTCCAGGGTCCAAGTCTTCCAAGCATATCACCAGTGCATCCAGGGCTCCAGTCAACTACGGCCTGAGCTCACTGGGGAGAATGTTTACCAACTACTTGTAACACAAAGGCAGCTACTTTCTCGTAGAAAGGCTACCAGGGTGAGAGAGACTAAAGCCAAGATGAGTTGTACATGCACACATACAAAATTGAAAGTAGAACAAAAGGAACATTAAAATGACATTAATGAAACAAAGCTCAATTGTTCAATACAAAAGATGAAAAACATCCTGCAAAATCATTTTATTTTATGGTCATCTATTGCTTCTGTTCAGTAATTAAACTAAAAATAAGGTCAGTTTTAAATCACATTTCAAATGATTTACTCTGAAGCGTAATTTATAAATTCTACGAATAGGCTGGGGATTTAGCAAGGCCTTGAACTCGATCCCTGGCACAAAAAAAATTTTTTTTTTTACAGAATAAAACACAAACATTCTACTTTCCACAAACTCATAAATTTATGAGACTGTATGCATATGTGTTATACTGAAAGCTACCGTTTGACCCATGGGAACTCACAGATTGTTAGCATGTGTAACTAAACTGTCAACTAACTAATCCATTTTCTTTACTTGCCCTCAGTCCCTAAGCAGGATTTCATGAGCTCAACTAATCTTTCTGGTATCCCAAGTTATCCCAAAATAACGACCATGCTCCAAGATGCGCTTACCAATCATTACATAAACACAAAGGCAAAACATTCATTAGATATTTTTAAACTTTTCCTTGCAAATAAGTAAGTTAAACAATGGGACATAAGTTATCTGTCTCCGGTAGAAATTTTTTTTTTTTAAAGAGCAAACTACCATTCTGGGAACTTTAAAAACTGCCTCATATTTATATTTCCCATATATAAATTTCTCATTAAGAAATGAGAGACTGAAACTGACACACAAGCCAGACGTGTTTCTCTTCCTACTGCTATAAACATTAAATTTACAGAAATAGTTTAGTTATAACACTGTTGTTTTGTGGTTAAAATGACATGGTAATATGCTCATAACTCTTTTATTAATAAAATCCAATTAAACTTCTACTTTATATTCTGAGTTTGTTTCTTTACAGTGACTACTAAAAAGTGACTAGGTAAACTAGTAACTATAGCACCTACTTTGAAAGCCTTCTACTTAGGCTAAAATAGTGATATAATAAAAATTATAGGAGAGAAAGAAAACACGGGTATATTTTTGACATATCATATCTTAAAAATTGAAGTATGTTGCTAATATAAGAAATATGCTGGGATTGGGGATTTAGCTCAAGTGGTAGAGTACTTGCCTAGCAAGCACAAGGCCCTCAGTCTGATCCTTACCACTCAAAAAAAGAAATATGCTATATTACCAAGATGCTTTCATGTGTTATATTTTCTTTCACTTCTTAAATTATGGCAGTAACCCAATTTCCACTAATTTATTGTAAAAAATCAGTTTTCAAGTAGCTTTCTATAGATTATTTTCTTATAATTGAATAAAAATAATAATACATTTATTGTCAATATCGTGAGCTAATTTGACCTTTTATTCTGCAGAATTGTCAAATTTATACTTTACAGGTTTCAATAGTCACTACTAACTACAGTGCCTATAATTCACACTTTCCAATCTAATTCTCTTTCTCCTACTTTTTACTTTCCCCACAGTTCTAATGTTCCTCTCTCCTATTCATCACTAAAAAAACTGCCTTTAAAAGAAGGAAAAAGAGCAAAACCACAGGACTTTGTACCTCATAAAGAGGACATTAAACCTTCTGTGAGAAATGACTTGAGGCTGGTAGATGAAGGAGACAGAAGCTTGTGAATAATGCTTTGCATTCTCCCTGCCTCCTCACTTTTCTGCCCACTATGTTTTGTCTCTTTACAACTAACAGATGTATGTTCATACTTAGAAAAATTCTATATGGGAAACACATACTCTGCTCTAAAGGGAAAAGTTAATAATCCAGGAGGAAGAAAAAACATCCACAACAAAAATGAAATTTTGGGCATTCCTTGTAGAGGCAATAGTAAATGACTATTAAATCTATTAAAAAAATTTTTTATGCACTCAGGATTTCTGTAATTCTGGTAAAATAATACATATCATAAAAACTTACTGTTTTAAAGTGAACAATTCAATGGTGTTTGATGTATCCATAATGTTACACAACCATCACCGCTAACTAGTTCCAGTAGATTTTCATCTGCCCCATGCCAAGAAATCCCTTATAAACCTGAGCAATCCCTCCTTATTCTGCTTCTTTCCCCTGGAAATCACCAATCCACTTGTCTCTATGGATTTCCATATTCTGCATTATTTCACCTAAACAATATCATCTAATATGTGGCTTTTTGGGTCTTTCACTTGGCATACTGTTTTTTAATAGTCATCCATGTTGTAGCATTCATCAGTACATTACTCCTTTTTAAGACTGCATAATGGTTGTACAGACATACAACATTTCATTCAAGTACTCATCTGCTGGTGGACTTGGGTTGTTTCCACCTTTCGGCTGTTGTAAATAATGCTGCTCTGAATATCTGTGCATGAGTTGTTTTTTGTGTTCTTTTTTACAGGACTGGGGTTTGAAATGAGGGTCCTGTCCTTGCTGGGCAAACACTCTACCACTGAACTACATCCCAGCCCTCGTTATTTTTTATTTTGAGACAGAGTCTCATAAAGTTACCCATGGTGGCCTTGAGCTTGTGAGGCTCATGCCTCAACTTCCTGAGTAGCTAGGACGTTATGATAAACTAGCTGAGCAGAATCAACAGTCCATGACCTTATCTACAGAATCCTTAACTAAACGGTAGCACTGTATAGAAATGTAGAATGGCACCATACAGGCAGGGAACATACTGGGGTACTTTCAGATAGTGCCTAAAAGAGTAGACATGCTTGTTTACTCAGTAAAAACTGCTTTATCACACGTTCCATTAAGCACATTCTCTCCCTCTTCTCCTTACTTCAAGGCTGTCACTCAGTATAGTTCTAGAGTTTGCCTGCAGGTCAGGATTGCTGAAAGCAACTATTTATTTGCATAGGACCCTACAGTCTTCCCTAAGACAGATCCTACTATTTTCTTTAAAATTCCAATATATAAGGGTTGGAGATTTAGCTCAAGTGGTAGAATACTTGCCTAGCAAGCACAAGGCCCTGAGTTGGATCCCCAGTGCAAAAAAAAAAAAAAAAAAATTCCATTATATAAAAATATTGCTTAATAAACAAGGCAGGGGGAAAGGAACAGAGGGACAAGAGAAATAAGAAATGGAAGGAAAAAATGTAAACAAATCTTTTGTAAATAGGGAGGGAGAAGGGGGTGAGGGGAGGGGAACGGGAAAAAAAGAAGCAACAAGGTATATCATGTACAGGTACAAATCCCCAATGATGAATGTTATCAATATGTACATCGAAAATGTACCATTAAAATAAAATTTAAAAAAATATTGCTTAATATACAATTCCCTAAAAATGTTTAAATTGATTATCTCTTTGTATTAACAATAAAGGCTGCATATCAGCCTCCAAACAAAAAACCCTAAAGATATTATGCACAGTTCAGAAAATTTAAGGTTGTATTAACACCCTAATAACTATAACACCTACAACTGTGTCCAAACTATCAATTTTTTTAAAAATCTAAAACAACATGTAAGTTTTAAAAAAAAACAAAAAAAAAAAAAAAAAAACAATTCTTACAGTCTGATCTGACAATGAATAAACAAGTTGTAGAAGAATGTGGCTCTTTACAACACCTTTTGCTAAGTCCTCACTGTAATCAGCTTCCCAAGAGCCAAAGCAGCAGTCTGTTGAATTACTGGGCTCACATGGAGAAGGAGAGGCCTCAGCAAAGATGTTATACCCGAGTTAAATTTTGAAAAACAGAAATCACCAAAATTTTTTTTAAATTAAAATCAAAAAGCAAACACAATTCAGTGTGTATATGCAGACAAGAAAACTAAGGGTAAAGATCAGTAAAAGCGAAAGTATCCACTAAAACCTAATGGGATATTTAAAATCATCTAATGGATCAAAACACAAAATCATATAAGCTGTAATTATGAAACAAGCAACACAGCAATGGAAACAAGAAACTCTGGAGTTAGAAGAGAGTTTGACCCTCTAATTCAGCAATTCAATAGCTACGTGACCTGATAGGGTTGTCAGGAGTAGTGGAGAGAGAAGAGGTAGGGTGTATGCCATAAGGTCTAGCCCCTGGCCAGCAAAAAGGGGGCAGGGTAGGTTTTCCCACCAGCCTTTGCAAATTCTGTCTTTCAAGGCTCAGTTCAAGTCTTCTCAATGAAGTCTTCCATTTGATCTTCTCTCTCACTCCAACTGAACTCACAGAAATTTTATAACAGAAACTTTATCAGGATCTGTCTCAGAGCCAAGGGAGCTAGGTGGGTCATTCAGCTAGAGACTCACACTCATAAAGGTTACATGAATATTACTGTCAAATAAACCCCTTGAGGTAAGAAAGTACATATAATGTATTACTAGCTCTCGGATGTAACATTCATCCTAGGATTGAATACATAAGAAGTATATCACAACAATAATGAGAGTAACTTATATTTACAAAAGCATTTATCATATGCAAGCACTGTTTAAGGACTTTTTTCTGTATTAATTCACTCTACTCTCATAACCAACCTATGAAGTAGACATTATTATGTCTATTTTATGGATAAAGAAACTAAGGCTAAGAAAGGTTAAGTAAATTGTCACACAAATAGTAAACGGTAAAACAAGGTTAGAATTCACATAATCTTGGGGCTAGGGATTTAGCTCAGTGATTAGAGTGCTTGCCTTGCAAGCACAAGGGCCTGAGTTCGATCCCCGGCACCAAAAAAAAAAAAAAAAAATGTACTGGAAATTGAGGGGGTAGGGAAAGGGATACCAACAATACATTTTGGTTATTTTACTGAATTATTCTCTTTATCTCAACTTTGATTACTATAAATTCTGCAAAATGGTCACTGCTATTCCTACTTTACTGATGCTGTTTAGAGTCTAAGGTTACAAGAAAGGGAATAATAGAATTCAAACTGAAACAAAGTATCCCTCAACCTTCTAAATTTAATCTATACCAGTTTATTAAACTCATTATTTGTTGTCTTCAAAAACATATCCTGATGATACATAAAAACAATCACTACCAATATTCTTTTATCATGTTATATCCAGAAACATCTAAAATAGAATTTAAAGAAAACATTTGCAATAATGCCTTAGACCAAAATAAGAGAAATAGTGCCACTAAATAACATTAGGGAAACAATGACGTTTATCACAGACACATTTAATAATGTGACTTGTGCTTTCAGAGTTTCAGGTTTCATTTGGTCATCATTTTCATGTCTTAGGTGGCTGGATTAGATCATCTCCTGTAAGGCCACAGCTGCCATGTGTGAACTGCACTCAAGCTAGTTAGCTATGGGCTGGGACAGGGCTCCTGTTCATGCTGGGATCATAGCTCATGAGAAATAAAACCAATGTATATAGATGTTTATACTATGAATTTGTATTTTTGATAGATAACTTAAGGTACTAGAATAACCACCAAATGTTCACACAAGTTATTTCTGAAAAGTTGGACTTAGAAGAACTTGTCAAAGCCAAGCATGGTAGCATACCCATATAGTCCCAGCTGAAGTTGGGAGGCTGAGGGAGGATGACCGCAAGTTCAAGCCTAGCCTGGGCAATTTATCCACTTAGCCAGATCCTGTCTCAAAATAAAAAAAATTAAAAAGGGCTGCGGATTTATCTCAGCGCAAAGGTCCTAGGTTCAATCCCCAGTACCAAAAAAAAAAAAAATTTATTGATCTCTTTGTAGTTTATTACTTTATTATTGATGTTTTATTATGGTAAGATACAAAGAATATAAAAATTACCATTTTAACACATTTTAAGTGTTATAACTCAGTGTTATTAGGTCCATTCACATTATTTTGTAACTATCATGAAGAACCACCAAAATATCTCCTATGATGGATATACCATTTTATGTTTACACTAGCAATGTACAAGTGGTCTAGTTTCTCTACCTGTTCACCGACAACAGCAATTTTCATTTTTAAACATAATAACAATCCTAATGGATGTGAACTGGCATCTCATTGTGGTTTTGATTAGCATTCCCTGGCACTAATGATGTTGAGTATCTTTTCCTGTGTATATTAGACATTTGCACATCTTCTTTGGAGAAATGTCTGTTTAAATCCACTCTTAAGCTGAGTTGTCTTGCTGTACATACAAGTAGTATGTGATTTTTTTTAATAAGGAATGTGCACCATTTTAATTAAAAGAGGTTAGTATTCTAAAACTAAAATGTAAATTTATTAACATAAAGTTTCAGAAATGCACTTAATGAGACCAAAAATATAAAACATGCTTAGAATAGTTTTTAAAGTATCACAGTAATGCTTCACATCACTTTTTCCATATGATTCTGGCGTTTCCTTTTCCTAGTACTTGATACATTTATGTGGAGGCAGTGATTTATTGTCTTTCAAAATACAGTATAATTGGGAAAGCAATCTATACTAGGTTATTCATGTTGCATATTTTCAATTAAACCTCAAAATTTTAAACTGTTAACAATTTGAAGAGTCTATTATTTGGGGCTATAATATTTAGATGTTTGTTGCCTAAAATATTTAGCTAATCTATAACATACCTCCCAATTCTGAGAAATTTCAGTTTACAGTTTAGAAGCAAAATCTTTTACCCTCCAAAATGGTATTTCATGAGTCCAGATACTCAAAGGAATTTTCTCCATTTTCCTACTGCAGATGCAGATCCTCATAAAATATAAAGCCAATAAAATGACTCACAATTCCTGTCTTTGTACTCCTATAGCCAATACCAAAGTTAGGCTTCTGTGTGGATGCTCCTGCTCTATCACAATTTCCTACACTCCTTAATTCAGAGAGTAGCACAGTGTAAATTTTGGACATTTTAAAAGCTCCAAACTTATAATAAACAAAAAGCTGAAGTGTCAGTTTATCTGTGTTGGAATAAATTTATTCAATGAATGACCTTGAATAAGATTTTTTTTTTTTTAATTTTATTTTAAACCAAGAACATGTATTGGTACATTCTACATACAATGGTCACATTCATTACATTAATTCTGTACTTATACATGATGTATCTTGGTTCTTGAATAAGATTTTTTTAACCTAAGAAAATTCTCAAAAATATTGTCCCAAATGTCTTGTTCTTGAATTGCCTCTTAGGGCTTCATAATTATCAATTGCCAAGCGCCTCTCTAAAAGGACATATTCTTACTGCTTAAACAGATTAAGCATGGAGACTGTAATGCTAATAGTAGATTTGTCCTAAAAATACAGGTAAGTGTGCAAGAGGAACTGCATTAGAAATGGTGGAAGGAAAAAAGGAAAAAAAGACAAAAGAGAGCAAAAGGGGGAAACAGAAAATAAAGCATCATATGTAACACATAAAAAGAAATTCCAGGGGCCAGGGAGGTAAGTCTCTACCCAGTTTGCTCAAGGCCCTGGGTTCGATACCCAGCAAGGATGGGGAGGGGAAAAAAAGGTTTTTCTCAGCTATAAATCAGGAATCCACAATACAAAGTGAGTGAATACATAAAAATTTGGAGTCCATAAATAACAGCAGCCTGAATAATTGTAACAGTTTCTAGTAAACAAGCCCTCTAGTGAGAAGCTAATCACTGGGCCTCCACCACAGGCTCCAACATGTATTACCTAACAGTATATCCAATATTAGAAATCAGAATTCAGGATTGGCAGAGTAGCTCAGTGTGAGAGCATCTGCCTAGCACGTGCAAGATCCTGGGTTCAAATACCACCAAAATCAATCAATCAATAAAAGAACTTGCAGACTGTACTCTTAACATCTATAAACTGCTTTTGTCTACTGTATAAAAACTAATAATATGATGTGAAAATATGAAGTCACTCTGCTAATTTTCTTTTCTGTTTCAATACTCTTTAGAGCAGCAGGTTTTATAAAAGAGTTATGGTGCACGTACACACTAAGATATGTTTTAAGTACATTATGAATGCTAATAGGAGATTTTCCTTCTCATAGCATATTAAGGTACTAAAGAATCTGAAGATTTTCGCCATGTTCCAGACACACGTAATCTAAAATTATATATATATTTCTCACATATTATTTTCTTAAATAATGAAGTCATTTAATGGCCTCAATTAGCAAAATAGCTTAATACATTTAAAGTGTTATGTAAACTTCTTTATTCTTACTGTTCTGAACATGTACATAAGTACTGACTTGCCATGTTTTCCCTATAGGTTATATGTAAAATATTATAGACTTTTACCCCCACTTATATAAACAGCTGGTTCAGAAGAAGTTTATTTTATGTAGCTAACCAGTTTAAAAATAATTTTCTTGCAACTTTTATTAGCCTACTTGGGAAGACCTAACAGACCTAAGAGTGGCCTAGTATTCCATATGCCACAAAACATGTTTCTGATATTTTATAACTAACCAACTACCTCCAATTGCTGACATTTTATAATTGGTAAAAGTAACAATGTATTATCTTTACTATTACAGTCATGTGTTGTTAATTACTGAGAGAGAGGAAGTATCAAAATTCATTTTTAAATAGCTGCAAGATGTAATGTTTCAAACACACAGGGTTTGAGGGTACATAAAAGAGACTTTATAACACACATTAAACTTTTTACTGTTCTCATATGTGTTCTTTTGATTTAGAAGGAATAAAATTTCAGTGAGAGAAAAAACACCTCAAAGTTATAGACACTTTACACACAGTTTTCTCCGGTAACAATTTCAATCAGAAATCAAATTACTATTTTCTAAGCACACTGAAGCCAGGTGTGGTCGTGTATGCTTGTAATCCCAGCACTCCAGAGGCTGAAGCAGGAGGATCACTGTGAGTTCAAGGCCAGCCTGGGATACACAGAAGAGTCCAAGGCTGGCCTGAACTACATAGCAACACTCTGGCTCAAAAAACAAACCAAAAAAAAATCTAAATACACTGAAGAGATCTGGAAACACTTTGTTTACTCTGGATACATTAAGTAAGCCAACTTCTCTTATTAGTACCTCAAAAATACAAGAAAAACGAGACTGAAAATGCAACAAAAATCCACTGATAATCTTTGCCTTTAATATTCCTTTCACATACAACAATTCAAAATTCCTAGCAAAAGAATTACTGTTTGATCAAGATGCCTATATGGAAAATATTTTTCACATTACCTGGATCCACAATATTACATGCTTATTAACAGTGCACTAGGAAGAAAAGGGAGAAAAGAAAACAAAGTCTTCCCAGATATATAGACAGCATGTCAAAGTCAGAATAAAATGCATCACAGTCACTACCAAAATGAAGGCACTCACCTGACAAAAGTGACTGTAATATGTGATACATACACATTGTGACTAATTCAAAAACATTTTTAAATACATTCAGAAGTAATTAAGAGTAAGTAATTTGAATGGTTAAGTTTACTGACTACCAAAGAAAAGATTTCATAAAAATATTTACAGTTAATTATTTAAAGAATATATTGGGATATGCATGATCAGTCTCTAAAGCAACTGAAGGAATACTTAAATCTATGTAACATGAAATATGTTCAAAGTAAGTTCCTCAGGAAAAGAAAAAAGTCTTAATATGCCACCAGGATAATAGTCAAAGGTAGGTAATTTCAAAACATTGTTATATTCATTTGTATTTCATTTCTTCATAAGCCAGGTCATAAGTGTAGGTCAAATCTAAGCTACTTATACTTTAGGGATCACTTAGCCAGCTGGATTGAATTCCGTATGTAAGTAGTGTGCACTGGTGCACATGTGTAAGTCTCAGCTATTTGGGAGACTAAGGCAGGGGGAATCACTTGAGTCCAAGGAGGCCAGGCTGGGGGATGTAACAAGACCCTATCTCAGGAAGGGAGGGAGGAAGGGACAGAGGGAGGGAACGTCATAATATATTCTACATTGTACTGTACTAAAATATGATTGTATGTATTTTAAGTTTTTTATATATTTCGTCATTAAATTTCTAAAGTAACATCAATTATTTTCCCATTTTAAAAAATGGTTTAGTTTGCATATGCACACATACTCGCAGTCTAGAAAGTAAATCTTTGTACATAATAAGTGCCCATTCACAAAGAACACTGAGTAGGACTCAAGGAGAAAAAAAAACCTTTAAAAAATGTAAACTACCCTAGTCAAATTAGTTTGTGTGTATGAAACATTCAGTGTGAAGTACTGTTCTGGGTACTGTGATGGGTATGAGTGCATGTGCATAAACATATACATAAACACACACACAGAATAAAGACAATCTACACGAAACTACTACAGAAGATTATCAACTCTAACATTTTTTAGAAATGGATAATTTCTGATGGATTAGTGATTGCTCATGGTTAGGAATAGCAGGGAGTAAGTGTGGCTATAAAAGACAACCCAAGAGATCCTTACAATGATGAAAGCATTCTGCATCTTGACTATGGCAGATCTACACTAGATAAATCTGTATACAATGAAACACACATACAGACAAGAATGTGTGCCCTTGCACGCCAATGCAACTAAGGGAATCTAAGTAAGATTGTTGAGTTTCTATTAATAGCATCATCCTGGTTCTGATAAAACACTGCAGTTTTGTAACATCATCATTCATGGAAACTCTATGTTACGCCTTACAAAGTCTTGTGAATCTAAATTATCTCAAACTGAAAAGTTTTTTTAGAAGATAAAAAAATTGCCCTTTCTCCATGTTAAATACATCGCCCCACTCTAAAAAGAAAGAAGAGAAAAAAGAAAAAAGCACTCAAGGAATAAACACCAAGATCCCAGGGACAAGAAATTACCACACTGGTGCAGTAGTAATTCCCCTGCAAGAAATCCGAAGTAAACATTAGGTCTAGAAATGTGTTATATGTGTTATATTAGTTTTAAAGATCAAATACTGCAAACTAAAGATTTCTTATGACATTGTAATGATAAATTGCTACCTTACCGTTCAAATGGTAGTGGAATCATGAGGAAAAAAGCAGCAACAAGATGTATCATGTACAGGTACAAATCCCCTATGATGAATGCTATCACTATGTACATCTAAAATGTTCCATTAAAATAAATTTTTAAAAAATGGTGGAATCATCTTTAACTGCCCCCCCAAAAATGCAGAGGGAAAAAGGGGGAGAGGGAGAGTGAGGAGGGTGGTGAAAGGGAGAGACTGAGTTCTGACTGAACAGTAAAATGAAAGCAGCCAGGTTTTTATTTTTACCTATTTCGAATCTCTCGGAAAAGATTCAAGGATATCACGTCCCTTTCGCTAATTCAAGACAAGAAACATTGTAAACCAGTCTGGAATTTCTTTGCTGTGAGGAAACAGAAGGTGATCAAAGGCAGGATGACAAGCACCAGCACTTGGATAAAATGGGTCTGATTAAGGAAGATTCCCCTTCGGGGAAAAACGACTCCAGGCAAAGCCTAAGGCCTTAATTGACCCCGACAACTCGCCTGCCGCCAATGAAGATAGAAATGGGGAGGGGGGTCCGTCTGGAAGCTTCGCCCTCGCGGCCGCACCCCCACACACCCCCAAACCGCCCGCCTCCCCAGCCTCCTGCGGGCCGGAGGAACTCGGGGCGCCGCCCCGCAAGCTCGGGCGGCCGGGCGAGGGGAGGGGCCGGGACGCGCAGGCGAGGCTGAGGCAGGCCAAGCGCGGCCGGGGGCCCGGGGCGGGGTCCGGGCGGGACGCGGTTCCGCGAGGCTCACCCGCCTTCTGCAGCGGCTCGATGTTCCGGGGTCTGGTCGCCTGCTCCGCCACCGTCCGCCCGAACTGGAGTCTGGCCTTCTGGTGCTCCTCCAGCCCTGCGGAGGGAGGCGCGCTCGGTGGGGCCCCGCCGCCAGCCCCGTCGGGCGCCGCCCGTCCTCCCGCCGCGGACCTACCTTGCAGCACCTGCCTCTGGCTCCTGGCGCCCGCAGCCGCTCTCACCCAGCGCCCGGCCGGCGGCTCCTCAGCGCCCGGCTCGCGCTTGGTCCAACGATTCGCCTCCGACGCTCGCGGTTTCAGTGTGTACCCGCGTCGCCCCGACAACCGACCTAACCTAACCAGAGCGCGACCGCTCCGGGCTCGGCCGTCAGGGCGTGACGTCACGGGACGGCGGGCGAAGACGACCAGCCGACCTAACGGAACCAGAACGCGGCCGCTAGCAGCTCGGCCGTCTGGGCGTGACGTCACGGACGGCGGGCGAGCGCGGCCAATCCCGCGGGCTCTTCGTGCGGGACTCTCCGCACCACACTGCACGGCGCTGCCGGCCAGGGCGCCGTGGGTTGTCCCCAGCTCCGTGGGGTCATCTGAGCCTCGATGGTCACGAGAAATCTCATCTATGACAGTGTATAACGTGACAAATACATTGCTGTCAGTGCAACCCGAGTGAGCGTTGTCCTTTTCAATCCATCTCTTTATATACCTAACTTTCTGATTTCAAGATTCCTGAAAAGTCACAATCACGTCCAAACAAACTGTATTGAAAGTATTTAATAAGCACTCCTAGAGAAAAGCAGAGGAAGAAATTATAGGATAAATGATCTCTCTGCGGTGGCTTTCTCCTAATGATGACCAATACGGCTGTTTCTTCATATATGTGTTATTTTTTAAATGTCGTGTCTTTTTAATTTGGGCTCCATTTTGTTTCTGAGTGACATTTCCTCAAGAAAAGGAGAGAGAACCTTTACCTAGAAAGCTACATGTCTCTAGTTTATACAACTTGAAATCTTTATCCAGTTTCTTTAACAAAACTTAAGTACTGTACTTAGTCTACGCCAGTTTCTAGTTTGTCTTTTAAAACTACATACCACATGTTTCAATGACAGCTGTCAACTTGAACTATTTCTCCATCAGAAACTACAGTTACACCAGGTGTCAAATGGGCAGATAACCAAGGCTGCTGCTGGTAGTGCCAGGACAGGAAATCCTGGATATCTCTTCTTCAATAGAAAGAAGCCTGCAAAGTTAGCTAATCCTTATGTTTAGGGTGAATCCTCTCTAAGATTTCACCTCGATCTGAGTTCTCTGATGAAGCCCTGATATTGTCTGGAACCCCCAAATAGTAGAGAAATGGGCCAGCAAGCAGAGAAAGGAAGAAATGGGTTCAGGCAGATCCCTGGTACCCCCAAAGCAGGCATGTCTTTTGCTTAGTTTAGAAGGCAGTGATCATCACAATCCATTTAATTCTACGCTACAAATTCACAATGATCTCTACGTTTTCCTAAGAGAACCCGTACTTGAAAAGTTGTGTGTTCCCATTTAGACGGGTTGGGGGAAACACTGAGTAAATAATTAAAACTGTAAATAATTTTATATTTGGTTACTTATTGCATTATGGAAAAATGCCCTTAAAATGAAAAGCTTTCATATTTAGTTTGTCTTTAAACAAACAACTCGAGCTCCTAACCAACTACCCCTGTCATTTTTAGTAATTGCTTTATTATGTATTTTCTACTTTTAAAGTGTTGAAACCTTAGTAGTGAAAAAATTTAAACCTATAAACAGTGTACTTATGGGAGGCTAAAAAATTTGAAAACTTAAATTCAAATGATATGCAAATTATTTTAAACTACAAAGTGTATTAGTAACAGTGCCCATCAGTTAAATCATATTCTTCCTGACAAGACACAATATAGGATGCTTACTTCATACAATACCATACTTTGGAATTGGACATACCAAAGAAGTTAGATCTTTACTCTTCTAGCTTTTTTTTTAAAAAGTCTTTTAAATGGAGAAATGTAACAGAAAGATCATAATACACTTGTAAATGAAAATATTGGTAATTTAAAAATAAAATGTGTCAAACAGATCACTTTTACTAACAAGAAAACCGATCTACATATGCTTACCCATTTTCACCCCCCTTTCAAATAAAATACCACTGTTTCACAAATTAAATGAATGCTCCAGGATCACTTACATACCTTTAAACTAACAGTTAAACAGTGAAAAAGAAAAGAACTTAGAGACACTTTAGTTTTTAAAAATGATTAAAAGATTACTGTTCTGAAATTATCAGCTGACTTCAGAGGTATACAATGTAATTGACACATACAAGTACACATCCAATGAAGAATGAAACATTATCAGCACAATTTGCAAAAGTGTTTCCCTAAAGTTTGCTTGGAAGACTTTGGCTTCCTTTGGAAAAAGCTAATTATAATATATAACTTCAAAACAATTTTTTTTACTAAATTCCTTCTTCATTTATGAAAATGACACTGAAAAAAGTATAAAGCCATTTTTAAAATCTTGTTTTTTTCTCTTTATAAATCTCACTTGAGAATTCAGACTTCGCATGAGAATATTTGCTACATTTATCTAAAGCTTTGTTAATTTTAACATACATGTATCTTTTCAGCTCCTAGCTGAATTTTAAAAGTTAAAGCTACATAAATGCCAATTAAGTATTAACACCCACGTTTTAAAAACTCGTTGAGGTGCTTAAAGTGATATATATTACTCTATCAAGCCAAATAGGTATTGCTAATGGAAGAATGTGCCTAAATTCCAGGGCATGAAGTCCAATAAAAGAAAGACATTAATTTATTCTGCGGGAACATAATACTGCCTGCATCAATTCAACAAGCAGATACCTGCCACTGTTTGAAGGACTGTAATTGCTCTAAGTGCTTATGGACTTTGCAGCAAAGATGAGAGAATTAGTGTAAAGTAGGTGAAAAATATCTAAACAGCCTTTAAATAATAAAGGACTCCTTATATTTAATAAAAAAGTATCTGAGTTTTATCTAGATATGAAATCTTCGCAAAAAGGACTAAAAGATTATGTTAATATTTTAAAAGACATTCAACTAGTAATTGTATGTAATTATTCAAGTTATGAGAATACAATAATCATTTCGCCAACGCCAAATCTAAAATCACTGAAACAACTTCATATTTACATATTAGAGTTAGAAATAAAGGCATTACATATTTCATAACCAGGTTTGCAGGCTCCAAATATTATTTACGATGATTAAAGCAAACATAAGAGTATTTTAAGTGTCCCACTTGGGGAAATAACGTCCAGGATTGTACATTTAGGTCGGAGCAGCCAGTCTGGCTATTCTGTCAGGTGTGACAGGGAGAAGATGAACACATCTATACAAGCGCTGTGTTATTCTTATGTTTTATTCTTTGCTTTTCAAGCCTTTTAAAGCCAACTGTACACATCTTAAACTTTAAAGTTCTATTTCTTTTTCCGTGGCGAGGCCAACAGAATACTAAGGTGATGTGATTTCGCCAGCCCCAAGTTCTCAAGGTGTATCTGTACGTGGCTTCCCGCCAGTAGCTCAAATGGATGCAAACACTGAGCTCACGTTTCCCACTCCCAGAGAAACGCTGCGAGGGGGTCCCAAAGTCAATGATCTCAGCTCCCACGAAGGTACCAAACAGCACAAAGTGATTGATAATTAAAACTCGACGTTTTTGATGCAGAAGTCAGTTACTTGACAACATTTTCTAAGGCGGTAACATGCACAAAACCTCCGCGAATTGCTGCTGTTTACTGTGTGCGCGCGAGTATCATCTTCTTAAGTACCCGCGCGCGTTACTGCACACGCAGCCGGCGTCCGCCTACGGCAGGCCCCGCGCGGCCCCCTGCGCCCTCAGCCCCGCCCCGCAACGCCGGCGCGGACGGTCTCGGAGGGC